>JBAMYA010000020.1:8666485-8677780 GCA_037176975.1 Arrhamphus sclerolepis
CCAGCAGGGGGCGACATAACCATTACTGAATATTGAATTATGCATCTGTGGAGACCAGGAATAGAGGCAGACATGTCAACTTTCCTTCACAGTCAACATCCAATAGCTGTGTTGCACCCCCAAACTTGACCATTTTTCACAAGTGAAAAAACATGCATGTTTGCAGCCCTGCCACGCCCACACCGTTTAATTTAGGCAAAAGATTTTACTAAGGTGTCATCATCAAAGGCTTTAGAGTACACTTGCCCATTTTCAGCCTCATCGGACAATTTGTCTGGGAGAAATATGGCACTTTCCACTGCATGCAAAATGACTAGTTATGCCAGTTTTGGATGTTTGGCCAAAAATTGTGGACTTCCTGTATATTTTAGGGTAGGGTCCCATGAGACTTTTTTTCTTGTATCGAAGAGAGGAATGTGTGTACCGATTTTCGTGCATGTCGGGTAAATGCAGTTCCAGATCTCACATTTGGGGGCGCTATAGAGTGATTTGGCCCATTCACAAATTTATTACCAAAAATCACAAACTTTTCCAATATGTTAAAGGCCTCAAAAATGTGATCCTTTAGGCACAAGAAAAAAAAAAAAGATAATAATACTACTACGACTATTAATAATAATAATAATAATGATGATAATAATAATGATAATAAACAATTCCTTCAGTTTCAAGAGGGCCTTCGCACTCTCAGTGCTTGGGCCCTAATTAAGACAGGGAAATTAACCTACAGGATTTAGGTCACACAAACACACATTTAATGAGCTATGTTGTACATTTCTTTTAGGATAGAGCTACAACTTACTTCAAAATTAGCAATAATTTGCTGCTCCAAATCCTCAAATTTACCTTCATAACAAAAATAATTGCTGGAGCTTGAATGTGGTGGAAACAAATGGCATGCTTTAAGGTCACTGCAAATCCCCTGTGACTGTTGACATGAAATGCTTAGTGCTCTAAGTGTCTTTGTCCTCTGAGCATCAGGAACAGGGAGAAAAATGCCACAATCTTTTGAATGCCATTGCTGAATGTCTTTGTGATCTAGTGACGGCCCTGGTCACTCAACTCTCTGAAAAGAGATGTCAACAGTTCAGGAAGCTGAGGATCCGCTGACATATATTTGGAAAAAAAAAAATCAAGAGAGAAAAACTTATTAAAATCCATTAGAAACTGTTCTATATTTCGTGTTCTTCTGTTACACAGAAGAAACACAAACATACTATAACCAATTAAGGCTATCAAAACTGCTTGAATGCAGTTTCAGTACAAGTAGAATTGCATTTCAAGAGATTCTTCACATCACATTCTCATATTAAAGTGAGTGCACCCAAAGCAATTTTAGTAGAAAGTAAACACATCAATCACATATTAATATTTTAATAATCCTGATCACACACTTTCTAGTTACACTTCCAATTTCAGTTAAAAAATAAAAAGACAAGAGGAAACGGGCTTCCCTGGGAATGTGTTCGGATTTAGATGGACGTCAATACAATATGATTCAATAAATGTGTGAAAATAACTTGTGCATGCACAAAACATACCCACACTTACTGTCACCATATCACACGATGACCCTGTTTTGTTGAGAGTATATATAGGGTCTAATTACATTTTGAGCAGCAGTGATAAATCACTGGGGTCTTAATCAAAGCACTAGAACAGAGAGAGTCATCAATCACTTACTACAGCACAACACAATATCAGCCAAGAGCTTCTCCTTGTCTTTTGGCTGGCAGCACTGCTCTGCGCCAAACACAAGCCATGTCACTGTAACATGTTATCATTAGCACAATCAACACTACTTTAAAGTCCTGAGAGAAAAAGCCTTCAAATTAACATCAAGACATATGGGACACATACTGAACAGACCCTGATTATGCGTGCCAATGAATGAAAAAAGAAATACGAGTCTCTTTCTCTGTTTTCTATAAAATCAGAGCACAAGCAGTCCCTAGGAGGTTCTTCTTTTACTAACAAAGTGCCATTGTTTTGATAGCTTGTCACGGTCTAGCTATGTCTTATTTAAGTCAGAACTCTTCGTTCTGTGAATGCATGTTAACTGCAGGTGACTGTGATGAATGGCAGAGAGGTGGGTCACCTCAGAGGCACAGTAGTGACATTCACAATGTCCCCGCTGAAGATGGGGGAATGACAGATGGTATTTCAACAGAATCTATAAAAATGTGTCAGCACAGAAACGTTTTGACATCTGGCCCTTCTCTGCACCACTTTACAAACAGTGTACGTCCAACGGCTTTCAAGACCTTGAAAATATCATTGGAGGAAGAACCAACATAGGAGACTTAGCTTTTATCTGAAGACTTTCACACAGTCATAAGCACCCTTGAGCAACAGATCGAATTCACAGCACATCTGTTGCTCAGATGTATTCTGGATTTCAATGTTTGATAAAAATTTTACCACATTGATCTACTGTTTAACATGAGAGTACAGCTGCAATTAAGAAAAAGAGGACCAGACGGCACAAACAGGGAGCTGAGATGGCAGGCAGTCATCTATGAAGGACATGGACACAGCAGTTACTTTTAGTTATCAGTTTTCAGAGGCTGTCATTCGGAACATCTCATTAAAAATCTGAGAAAAAAAAAATCAAATCACAAAAACTGTGAAGGGAAAAAAAAACGTCTGAGCACTTTCTGCACACGCACACTCATGATATTCTAACATCAAATAATCTGAGCTCACAAGGCTATCAGCTATCAGCTCAGACATTGGCTGATTTTTGGTGACCTATACAGAAGACGTCAACTTCCACATTTTCTTTAATATTAAAAGCAGTGAGGATTAATTATGCGCCCACAGGCAGGTTTTTTTTTAAAAGTGCAGAAAAGACTGCCCCAGATTTATTAATCATTCTGTATTAAGTTTAAACATAGTCATTAACACAATGCGGACACAGTACATCAGCACAGAGATACCATTACTCCTACAACTGTTAATCATTATAACAGGATGCAAATTTGAATGAAGTGTGTGAACCATTTTCATCAATGCATATTCATTTTTGACAATTTGCACATCAGATTTTTCATTATTAATTGGTATGAATGTGCAACTGGATTATCAATCATGTAATTCCAATTCATAAATGTCCAAAGACAGTGTTGCATCAATTATCATGCTTTAGATGACTGCTCTGAGGTGTTAGCTCTGATATCTTTCACCAGAATGACTTTCATGTCTGGATTTCACTGTTATCTGAAAAAATTCAGTGCACCCCACAACCTGTAAATACAGTCCAAGAAACTTGTAGCCAATTAATTCCACCACATACCTGAGCTTCCGATATGTTTACCAGTGGGCATGTTCTTTAGACATGGTTTTAACGTGCTAAGTAAAAAATAGATTGAAAAAAAGAAGTTTTTCCTATTTTGACCTCTCAGCATGAATTTTAACAAATTTAGTTATCTTTTATTCATTCATTGTGTGTGTAAATCTTTTATTCTAATATCATTTTTCAAAGAGGAGACTTTTATTTCGAAAAGCAACATATTAAGTGATCAGACCTTCTTGATCTTAGAGAAGAAGCTTAAGAATCTTAAAGATTTAAATGGTTCTTCCAAAAACATTGAATGTTCATCCTATGTGGTATTATTGTTCCATAATGACTGATAAACATCTTCAAAAGACGTACAGTTTGTGGAGGTACTTGTGACATGGACCTCTTCCCATTGAGATAGCAGTTTAAAAACAAAACAAAACAAAAAACAAAACAACAACAAAAACGCTGTTTTCTCCATGCCCAACAATATCACATACAAAAATCACGTAGAAAAGAATATATGTTTAAAATTGTTTAACCCAACTGTCCTTTTCAACTTTGAAATCACCTGCAGCTCTGCAATTACTCCAACCAACAACATTTTTGGTGCACTGTAATGTCAGATCTTTGGCACGGGCTCTGTGGGGTCCGTGAAAAGATTTAAGATTTTACCTCCAACTCTTTGGAGGGAGAACATAAACCGTTGGTGTAGACACATAGGGTAAGTTCTGCCATCTGCTGGACGTGTGTAGTAGTTGCAGTCTTTGAGATGGTGACATCAGAGACAATGCTACCTTCAGGATAATTGGAATATTAAATTGTACTAAATTAATTTGTACTAAATTAAATTGTAACTATCAAGATTCGGGCCACCAGATAGCTCAGTCAGTTAAGTGACAGCCCATATACAGAGGCTATCATCCTCCTGCAGCACCTTTAGGTTCAACACCTGGCCTATGACCCTTTTCTCTCTCAGCTCTACTTTCCTGTCTCTGAGCTTCAATAATAGAAGCCACAAAGTCTTTATTTTATAGATTCAACAATACAATATTTTATACGACTACAATCTGCAGCAGCTTAACATATCAGTTCTGCCACTCGTAAATATGGGAAAAGTCTAAATTTATATCTGTCCCCTAATATTCAGACGATGTGTTTCCCCACCGTCAACTTCAACATTTGAAGTTGCTCAAACATGGCGGAGATGGAGGAGCTGTAAGTAGCTGCAGGAGAAGCGAGCAAGAGACGCCCAAAGATGCTTGCAAATCAGAGACTTATGAGAGCACTGCGTGAATCAACCTTCTTTTATTCTCTCTTTTTAGGGAGAAGAAAAGAAGGAGAGTAGTGGAGCAGACTGAGAAGTTAGTAATGAATCGGTAGACATGAAGGTTTGAGGTTTCTCGACAGGAAGACAGACAGCTAAGCTGGTTGTAAACAACATAACGAGGAGCTACATTGCGGGGAAAATGTCGCTGCTAGCCGACCGTAAATAACGAACATGTCTTAACAGTAAATATTCCATACTTTTGTACACCTTTGTGCTTGGTAATGCTACCACTTAGCCTCTTTCCTTTTGACATTGAAGCTATTTATGGACGGCTGTTTAACTAGCCTAGCTACCGGTAGCTGTCATTAGGGGAGACACGGTAACTCATAATCCAGATGTCTGCCTGTCACATCTGTTATTTAAATGATTGTTGTTACATACATAGGAGTTAAATTTGTAAATAACAAATAAAAATGCTTAGATAAGATGGGAACTAAAACAGAAATGAATACTTATAGACGCCCAGTTATTTTCTGAGGTTATTTAAGGTGATGAATGATGACGACCCTAAAGCAAGCTTCCGATTCGCGAGAAGACTAAAGAGCCATTCCACCGCATTTTAGAGCAGTAAGGCATTTTTTTTTAATAACACGTCCAGATCAAATACCACAACACATAGACTCCTCAAACCTGGATTAAATTATGTCTTAGATAGTAAAGAATATAGAAAGGCAGTCAGTGATTTGTGAAACCCTTTATCTTTTGATTTGTGAAAATGTGAAATACCCCATTTTTCATCTTTTTTCTTCCTTTTTTGACAGCCAGACCACCTTAGACCAGGTCCCAATCAAAAACCACAACACCTAGACTTAAAACACATAGAAATAGGCCGATATTCCATTTTCACAAATCAAATAAAGGATTCACAAATCAGAGACTGTGTTTAATATATTCCCTAATGTCAAGGAGATAAGTTAATTGATTTTTGAGCAGTCTAGGTAATGGGTTGTTTTGTATTTGTTTTTTTTTTGTTTGTTTGTTTGTTTTTTAAATCGGGACCTGACCTAAGGTGGTCTGGCAGTCAGAAAATGAGTAAATTCAATCTATTTTGCATTTTCAAAAATCAAGAAAAGGCTTCACAAATCAGATATCGGTATTGTGATTTTTGATCTGGACCTGGTTTGAAACATCCTTATTGCTCTAAAATGTGGTAAAATGGCCCTTTAGCCTTCTCGCGAATCGGAAGCCAACGTTTGCGTTGTTGAATTATCAGTTATGAACATATAAAAAGCACCCACTCAACCACTCTGAGTTTGCGTCTTTGCTGATTTGATATGTACATGATACCAGTAGATACAGAAGCACTGACAGACGCTGTATAAGTTGTCACACATTCAAGTTGTTGGAGATGCTGCCGATGTTGACTGTTCACGTGTACGTGTCATCTTCAGCATGGCGGTGGATGAAAGCAGTGGAGCCCCCCGTGACTGGGAAGGTCGATGGAACCATATCAAAACGTTCCTGGAGAGACCGGGCCTATTCACACATCCTGACTTTGAGCCCAGCACAGAGGTGGTGATTTCACTGAAGGATGTGGTAATTATCCAGTGCCAGGTTTTTCAGTTGTCCAGACCCTGATACATCTCGATTTATTTTTCATCACAGTCCTTGCAGTTTTTGTTGGAAACGTGTAAAATCCTCGTCATTGGTGCTGGTGGACTAGGATGTGAACTGCTCAAAGACTTGGTATACTGACAGCACATTTAAACATTTTAGAAACATCATTTAAATATTTATAAGGTAATGACATATACAATTCTACTCTTGATTCTGTTTGTAACTCAGGCATTATCAGGCTTTCGAAACATTGATGTAGTTGACATGGACATAATTGATGTTTCCAACCTAAATCGTCAATTCCTCTTCAGGTCAGTATACTTGTATAATATGCAAAATTCTGACACCTATTATCACTTAAAGAAATGTTAGAAAAAGTATTTGTCTTTGCTTTCTAATTTTCACCAGGTCAAAAGATGTAGGCCGACCAAAGGCACAAGTCGCAGCTGATTTTATCAACAGGCGCATACCAGCTTGCTGTGTAGTCCCGTATCCCTTTGACTGAACTGTTGCAAGATTTTGGATGCTTGATCACTTCTTCTGCATTTGTCCTTGAAAAAAAATGTACCAAATCTTACAAGCAGATGGTCTCAATGAGATGGCACAATTTTAAATAGTAGGCAAAGAGCACATATTTAATTCTCAGCATGTGAATGAAGATTAACATTCTGTCTAAATGTAATATGTTCCTTAATGTTTTTATGCAGACATTTTAAGAAAATTCAAGATTTAGATGAAACATTTTACAGACGTGAGTATTTTTATTTATTTTTTGGCTGGATGCTCTCCCATTAACAATTTAGTTTTCCGTATGATATATGGATCAGTTATTTTTAATATATTTTCAGCATTTTTACATAAAATTAAGTTCAATGGGGGAGCAGATAAAGTAATACATAAAGGGATAACTACAAGTTATAAATGCTGAATGTGGTTTTTCAAAGTATTGAATCATGTCATGTAATTAGTTTTTACACACACTTTGTGTTTTGACTGCATTTTCTGTAAATAGTGACAGGGTAAAATATTAGGTATTGCTCATCTGAGGTTAAATTAAATTAATTTTAAGACTTGGTGAGGATCAGATGATTTTTCAGTTGTTTATTAATATGAAAAACCTTCTTTCACATTACTGTGTATTTTTAGGATTTTTTTTTTGTTTCAGCTTCAGCTGCAGTTGTATTTCCTTGTCAGATTTAATGTGAATTTATTTACGTCTCCATATAGAATTCCATATAATAGTCTGTGGACTTGACTCGATAGTTGCCAGGAGGTGGATGAATGGTATGCTGGTAAGATGCTTCTTTTTTTTCTGAAATGCTATCATGGTTCTGATAATGTTTTTACTTCTTTTGGCCTGATAACTCCACTGAGAATGTTAGACGCACACACACATAAGCTCAAAGGAGCATGTTTTATGTATTCATGTGCAACTCATCTGTGTTTTCCTGCAGCTATCTTTGTTGGTGTATGAGGATGGTGTACTGGACTCAGGGTCTGTTATTCCACTGATTGATGGTGGGACAGAAGGCTTCAAAGGTAATGCCAGAGTTATTTTGCCTGGCATGACAGCCTGCATTGACTGCACACTTGAGCTTTACCCTCCTCAGGTGAGGCAGCACATTTTTCTATGAAGATAATATTAAGTACAATGAGTTACCCATTGTTCAGAACCTGATCCTATTGATTAACTTATGAGTTTTAATTTTTTTTTAAATACAATTCCATCTCTTTTTGCAGATCAACTTCCCCATGTGTACAATAGCGTCAATGCCTCGTTTGCCTGAACATTGCATTGAGTATGTCCGTATACTGCAGTGGCCCAAAGAATCCCCATTTGGCGGTATGAAGTAACAATGGTTTTAGTTATATTTTCAATATTTTAAATCTATGGACTGATGACTAAACATCACTGAGTCTTTGTCTATTTGTTTGTGTGCTTGTGTTTATGTGGTTTAGAGGGTGTTGCCTTGGATGGTGATGACCCAGAGCACATCCAGTGGGTGTATCAAAGATCTCTGGAGAGGGCAGCAGAGTTCAGCATAACAGGAGTCACATACAGACTGACACAGGGTGAGCAGACAAACCACATCTTTTGTTCAAGCACTGTTAGTTTTGCTGCATATCCTCTTGGGGGTGAGCCAAGGTACATAAACAAGAGGTAATCTTTGCTATATGACTTTGGAAACTTTTATTATGTTTTGTCTTGGTAAATCATTTTACAAAAACATGTCACCGCAACATGTTTTCTTGATCTTCACTCTGATTAGCCAATGTGTATGACTTTCTTAATTTGCTTAATTTGTCCAGATGTTTTTTTTGTAATTGTTTTTTTTTTTAATGTACTTTTTAGTGTATAATTATAAGTGAAATAATGTTTTCACTGTCTTCTTCAAATGTTGCAGGTGTTGTTAAGCGGATAATCCCAGCTGTAGCATCTACAAATGCTGTCATTGCTGGTAAGTAGTTAAGAGATATAGCAGAGTATGAAATAAAATACCTTTGAACCTGGTGTCTTATTATATAAGTTAATAATTTTTAAATGGTACTGACTGAAATATAGTACCTGGATGTAATTTTTTTTCTCTTTATCTGATCCAGCTGCTTGTGCAACTGAAGTTTTCAAATTAGCTACCAGGTAAGTTTGCAAATACTTTTGGTAGCCATATTCAAAAGGAAATTTGATAACAATCAAGGTGATAAAACTTTCATCACGATTTGCATCACAGCTGTTACTTTCTAATGCTCAAATAATAAAAAGTACAACAATAATAGATTTTAAAGCTTGTGTCTTTAGTGTACTACCTCTGTTTTTGCTCCATCCAGCATGGAACCCCAAACGCTGATGAGGAGAGTCTGGAGCAAACCAGTTCATTTGTCTAAACTACCACCTACTTATACAGTAGATAAAACACAAAACATATTTATTATTTAGCTCCTTAAAAAAACAAAAATCCAAGTTATTTAAGTTCTGGATTCTGTTATCAAAATGCTGAAGAACATTGCTAGATAGCTGACGGTAAAACTCCTTAAAAAGCTTCACAATGATATTATGAACAATGTAAAATAAAATAAAAAAGCTCCCTAAAATTATTATTGTGCAATTAAGCTTTCATTTTGTAGCATGTCTTTCTGTTCTAAAAAAAACATTAAAGTTGTAGTAGTGGTGTATTTATTGTACTGCTCACATAATGAATTTCCCCTCGGGCATTAATAAAGTATTATTATTATTATTATTATTAACTACACAACTAAAAGGAACAATGAAAAGTGTGACTACAGAGAACTTTTTTCTTTTTTTACAGTGCCTATGTACCTCTCAACAACTACATGGTGTTCAATGATGTCGACGGTCTGTATACCTACGCCTTTGAGGCACAGAGGAAGGTTTGTGCTTGAATTCTGTCCTGTAGCGCGTGCTTACAGAGCCTGAGTTGCCTGTTTTACTGAGGAATATGTGCATCCCTTCCTGGTTTAGGAAACCTGCTCTGCCTGTAGCCAAGTTCCTCTGGACCTGCACTTTCATCCCTCTTCCAAACTCCAGGAGGTGTTGGACTATCTGACTCAGAGTGCCTCGCTGTGGGTTTGCCTCTTCTAATTTTTTTTTGTTTCCAATTTATTTGTTATTATTAATTACCAAGTTTTACATTTTTGGTTAAGTTTTTAGCCAGTGATGTAAAAGCACTTTGAATGCTCATAAAGAGTTACAAAAAAAAATAAATCATTTTTCAGACAGATGAAATCACCAGCCATAACAGCAACAGTGGATGGAAAGAACAAGACTTTATATTTACAGGTAATTAAATCCACCTTTATTTCATATTATTTTATGTTCTAATTTTACTTCATGGTACTTTGTAGGTGATTAAGAAAATGTACACATTTTCACTTAAGCTTACATATTTACTCTCACAGTCGGTCGCTTCAATTGAACAGAGGACACGACCAAATCTGTCCAAAACCTTGAAGGGTGAGGTCCTTTATTGACTAAAATTCTTGTGGCACACCAGATACTTAATATGTGGAAAAAATGAACACAGTGTTAATATGCATACCCATTTATATTATGAACATGTTTTTCAGAGTTGGGGCTGACTGATGGACAAGAACTGGCAGTAGCTGATGTCACCACACCCCAGACCATGTTGTTCAGACTCTGTCTCACGTCATAGAACAAGCTCAAGCACTCCCACAAGTTTAAAAAAAAAAAAAGTACAGCAGTTTACAGTGAATTCAATCAAATAGTTATTTAAGAGTTTGAATGTACTTTTAACTGATGTGGACATTTTGCACTGAAAAGCCAAATTATAAAATTATAGTTCACATCGTGTCATGTTTTAATGATTGCAAATGTTAAAGGGGACATATTATACATATAAAAAAAAACAACTTTGACATAACACAACCCTGATCCTATTCATTAATATTAATGTATGGATCAATAGACAATCATCCAGCATCCGTGTCTTCATCTCCACCCCACTCACTGCTTATTCTGTACCTCGGAAGTGGGTAACACAAAGCTGGAAGACCAATTTCTAAAGAGGCACACCTCATGGAACAGTTGGGTTGGAGTGTAGTTGAATTCCTGACTGCATCTCCTAAAACTGGCTGCTGTAAAAAGATGTTTAAAGATAAAGTTGAAAATGGAGCTGCTGTACTGTATTTCTGTGGTATTTTGACCAAACTATGCCATAGATATTTAATTTGTACCTCAGGAAATTGTGTCAACTTTTGGCTCTTTGGGGGGTGGAGCATAATATGTCCCTTGTAATAATAGTTGAAGTTTATGTTTATCACAATGTATGATATTTTTTGTGTAAACAATGAAACAAAAAGGGTTTTTCTTGAAAAGATTATTCTGTACTTGTTCTGTTTTTCCATATTTATTTATTTTTAGAGCAATATTTTAGTTATTGTATCCACTGAAGTTATCATTATTGATAATATGTGAACTGGAATACACCATTATTTTTCTGACAGCTAGTGTTTATGTGGTTGTGAATTTAGAGTCTGATATGCAAGTTTCGGAGGCCTGATTGTTCAACGTTTACTTTCAGTAGCTATTTTCAATAAAGATATTGAAAACAGGTTTTGTCCAGTACCTGCAGTTCATTGTGATAAGTCA
>JBAMYA010000020.1:8677880-8691075 GCA_037176975.1 Arrhamphus sclerolepis
AAGTCAAATTTATAGCACATTTTAAAACAACCAGTGTTGACCATAGTGCTTTACAGGCATGTAATACAGCAAAACATGTAATCAATTCAACTCAAAGGCAAATGAGGAAACACTAATTTAGTAATAAAATTGACAAATTAATTGATTAATTAAGATGTGGTAGTTCTATACAATTGTTTAGTACAGAAAAGAAAACATTCATCTGACAATGATTTGTACCATGCATTTGGGGTACTCCATGGATTCAGGTCAGTTATATTTAATATTTTTTATATTTTAGATCTGTTTACATTTTTATTTAGTTCAAGCACTCTCAGAGTTTATTTGATCCATCTATGACTCCCTGAGCTGCCATTCAAAAAGATGTGCAAGGTAGGACTTATGGAAGGGTGTTCCAGCATCACAGCCACCATGTTTGCCTTGGAACGTGAACTCTAAACATGCCATGAAGTCCTACCCAAACAGCCTTTTGTTTAAAAAAAAAAAAAAGTTTGTAAAAACCATCCTACCACCAATGAATGTATCATCTGATGCTGGTACCAGACTGTACAATGAACTGAAGACGTCTGGGGTGAAGTGTGCAATTTGATCCATTCTTCCTGGATACTGTGATGATTTCATTCCCAGAAGTGTGCGGCTTGATATCCCCTGTCCAGTAAATGAGCTGCATGATGCAAAGTTCTTAAAGTTTCTTACCCTAATTTATCCTGATTTACCCTCCACCTAACCCAGTACCTCCATCCCACTCATCAAACCACAGGTGTGCTTCTGTAAAGAACCTGAGAGAGTCTTAATGGTCAAATACCAGTCAGGGTTTTGTGACCTTCAGTCCTTTCATCTGAAATGTTCGTGACTTAAAAACTCTCCCATGAAGAAAACCTGGCTTTGTCCTAATTGTAGAAAAATACACAAGTCACTCACTTTAACATGTTTGTAACCACCAGCTAACAAAAGAGAACTATTCTACATAAAACTAGTTTGCTCATAAACCAGTAGATATTGAAACAAGACATGGAAACCAGTTTTATTTTCATATGCCACTCTTATAATTTTGTCCAAGGTGGTCAAGTTTATTTCTGGGTCAGTCTATAAGA
The DNA here is from genome assembly GCA_037176975.1 of Arrhamphus sclerolepis. Taxonomy (NCBI): domain Eukaryota; kingdom Metazoa; phylum Chordata; class Actinopteri; order Beloniformes; family Hemiramphidae; genus Arrhamphus; species Arrhamphus sclerolepis. The sequence continues at coordinate 8,678,975 of JBAMYA010000020.1, forward strand.
AATATTGGGAGAGTGCTCTGTAACATGGTATGTCTGGTGGGAGACACCAATAACCCTTTCTACATGGATTTGCACAGCTGCTAGACCTCTTGCCCTTTCCAGATCCATGAATGAAGATTTTTTTTTTGTCTTTTGTTGTTTTTCAACTCTTGCACATTGCAAGCCTTCTTGGTCTTCAATGGTGGATCCACTGTCTGCCAGCACAAAGTCCCCAAGTAGGAAACTTCTGAGAAATTCTCTGTTCCCAGTGATGTGAACATTTGATGTCCTTCCAACCTTCAGAAATAAAATAAATCACTCCTTGTAGAGTAATACCTATCAGGTACTTCATTGTACCATGTGGCATGTACTGAGAATATGTCTGGGCCTTTTGCTTATAAAATCTTTTAACTGTTCAGTAAAGTTCAAAACATTCAATTATACACACTTGTTGAATGAGCTGCTGTGGAATGACACTGGCAGAGCTTTCCTTAGCTGCTCCCTATCAGGCCATATCACCAAGAGTGGTACAAGGTTTGTGCTCATCAAAGTCATCACATTTGTGAACACAGGGGAGACTGTAGAGGAACTCACTGCAGAAATGCTGCCAAGAAACTGAACAGTCAGATTCAAAATGGGTCAAGTCAGTAGAAACTGTTGAAAAGGATTCATCAGAAGTTTGTCCCTCATTGCTGGGGTTACAGCATTGAACAGTACCATAAAACAGTGACTGAATGACAATATTCTTCTAAGTTAGTTTTATAAAGTTGCAAGAGAATTTTATTATTTTAAAGACAGTTACATCTTATTGTAGGCTATTTTTAAATCTCTTTGAATAACATGGATTTTATAAGCACGTTATGTTTACAGTTTTCTTTAATAAAAGAAATATTGTATTTTTGCCTCAATTTGTAATTTTCTATTTTCTTATTGAAAAAACACAATTACATATGTCCACAAATTTCAGAGAACAAACAAACAAATAGATCCTGGAATGACTGATTAGTATCGCCAGCCTTTTAGGAAAGAACAACAATCTGTGCTTATAAAACCAACAGAACATACCGAGAAGTAAATCCAAGATTCTCTCTCTCTTTCTTTTTACTTTCTTTTTTTGTTTTGTTTTTTATTCAGTTTTCAAATTTTAAGCGAAGGCAGCGTTAGGTCAGAGCCAGACAGACCGGATCGTGACGTCATTGTGCTACGTGGATAGGAAGCTACAGTTAGCTGAGGGCTAGCTGGTTGAGAGCGACCAAAACAAACGATGACCGCCGAGCAGAGAAGACGAAAAAGGCTCGGATTAACTCGTCAGTTGAATTAAACGGACAATTTTGACAGCATTTTGATGCGGTACCACCGATACATATTTCCACGGGACTGACCTTTTACCGAGCATCATATTTTAAGTAGTTTTTGAGCTCCAACTATCCGACACCAGAGCTTTACGTGTACATATGCTACTTATGTCGGCTAAACTCCAGCCTTGCTGACTAGTTCTGTGGTGTCGAACTGTCAACTACCGATTTGGAGATATAATAACGGGCCAAATGGAAATGCAGACGGGTAAAGAGTTGATTTGGTGACGCAGGGAGGCTTTAAAGCCCGTATATCAGATTGTGAAGTGGTCTTTGCCTCGTCGTTAGCTTCACAACCAGGATGAGTTGGTTCAACGCATCTCATCTCTCCAGCTTCGCTAAACAAGCCTTAACTTCAGCTCAGAAGTCCATCGACCGGGTTCTGGACATCAAAGAAGAGGACCAATGGGGTGACACAGTTGTTATGCCCTATAACGGTAAGAAATAATCGTCAATTTGAACAACGTGAGCATTAAATACGAAGTATGAAATCTGTTTTATTCTGTCTTTGTCAGATGTTTCATTACCCGGAAAGCTTTCATTAAGTGGAGGATGGGGGATGACGCAGTGGGAAGCACCTGTTGAAGAAAAGCCCACCAGTCCTCCTTCATCAGAGGCCATCACTACTCCAGTCACTCGTACTGTTGTGGATGAATCCGAAAACTTTTTTAGTGCCTTTCTGTCACCGGGGGATGTAAAAGTTGTCACCAAAACCCAGGTTGTGTCTGTACCGCCTGCAAAGTCTCAAAGACGACCTCAAGAGAAGGAGAAGAAAAGCAAAGGGCCTGTGGTTCATGATCTAAAAGACGAGGGTCAAAAGTCAGTTTCTGTTGACCAGTCTACTGAGAAGGAAGCAGTTGCTGAGAGTGAGCCTGAGGAGCCCAAGTCATCACCAGCAGCACCTTATGCAGACACTGTCGTCCTTCAGTCAGTTTCTCCAACGACTTCATCCACTGATATAGCTTGTAACCCTGATGGCAATACAAGTGGTGTAGAAACAGATGTTTGTTCAACAGTCTTTGTAGAAACAAAGACAGAGCCCTCGGAGCACCAGGTGGAGCAGGATACTACAAATGCTTCTGAGATTTCCGTTTCTGAAACTAAGAGTAATACTCCTGCTGATCCTTCAACATCTGCATCCTCCAAAGAGGCTCTCCCAGACCATAAAGATTTAAAGGTGGAAGATCGCCAAAATGACACACCTTCTCCTCCAGTCAGTGCTTTCTCCTCAGGAACCTCTACCACTAGTGACATTGAAGTGCTTGACCATGAGAGTGTGTTGAGTGAAAGCTCAGCCAGCTCCAGACAAGAAACTGGTGAGAGCAAAACTGGTCTTCACTTAATGCAGGGATCTTTTCAGCTTCTCACTGCCTCCACCTGCGGAGACTTTAACCAACTAGAGGACTACCCTAAACTCACTGAGAGCTGTGGTTCCTCCTCTGATGCATTCGAGAGAATTGATTCATTTAGTGTACAGTCACTGGATAGCCGGAGTGTCAGCGAAGTTAACTCTGATGATGAGATCCCTGGCAGTAGGACTCTAGCATCTGTCACTGCAGGTCCTGCTTCTTTAACGGTCTCATGTCAGAAGCAGGATGATGGGGTGGTGGATATAGTGGTTGAGGGGGAAGAGGGTGAGGAGGATGGATGCACTGAGAGGGCAAGGGAGCAGTCACTGGATGAGATGGAGGAAAGTGGGCGAAGTGCAACACCGGTGAATAGTGAGCAGCCTGAAGACTTGACAGAACTGGGAAGTGAGGCAAATTTTACACTGTTAGACTCCACCTCCAAAACTGAAGAATGGAGCACTCCTCCGATCACAGAGGAGATGAAAAGTGTTTCCACTGTTCAGATATTGGAACTTCAAAAGGTAAAAAGCTGATCTTATTTTCATATGTAGCATTAAGTATAATTTAGTTAAATGTGCATTTCGCTTGTGTTTACATTTGAGAGAGATGCTGTTTATGGCCACTAGTTGTCAGAAGTTGTTTATAAGAGTATGGGAGTTCACGGCTATGCTAAGTCTGACAATTGAGTATTACTGCAGTAAGAACAAAGTGGCTAGCCTGGTCTTCAGCAGACTAGCAATTCAGTTCCATTTTATTTCACTTCACATAGTCTGGAAAGGCTCAGTTCTTTTCGGTTTTCTCCTGGTCAAAAAAAGGCCAACCAATCAGCAAACAGAAGGGTGTGACTGAGAGCCATGACACAGCCGCTGCGCTGAGTTAGAAGTTGTAGTTAACTTGAGTTCTATGAAAACTACAATGGCGGCGGAGATGGACATGTGATAGGCCATGCGCTCTGTTGTGGAGAAGATCCTCTGTATCAGTGACTTAAAGACACAAAAAATGAGTGTTTGGTTAGTTTTATGAATAGAAATGAGGTAGAAGCCCTACTCCCTACAGGTTTTGGGAAAAGTTTTAATTTATCAGCTCTTTTCATTCGTGGCCAAGAAAAAGAATAGGAGGATCTCTTCAGTTTACTGGCCTTGCCATGGTGTTTCATGGTATCTGAGCTCTATTGCTGATGGTTTTTATAGCCACAGTATCTTAAGAGTCAACATACTCAAGAGTTAACTGAACCAACTCTAAACACCTGATCTGAAATTAAGAGTTTGTTGACTCCGACTTACTTTTTTGACTCAGAGTTTATTGAACTTCCTTGGACAGAGCTATTGAATATTCTCAGCTATTGAGGTCTGTGTTTACAACGGCTGTGCCGCCAGCCGCATGCACATAAGTCATCGCCAAACATTAGTGATTGATTTATGAGTAGGCCAGTGATGTTAAACTTCAGAAAAGCGCCCTTCCCACCAGGAAGTAAACATTTCCCAATGGAGAGTGACCAGACTCTGCAGGAATGAAATGAAGTGCAAAGAGTCTGGTGAAGACCAGGCTACAAAGTGGCATTAGTGCATTAACAATCTTGATTTGTAAAGAATTTAGTGGTGTCATGAATAGCCCATTTCTCCACTGTATTATATAAAACTTTGAAATAGGGCTGGGCGATTAATTGGACCCAACATTCAGAACCAATAATCAATGCAGTCTTGCTCATGTCAATTATTTCAGTTAATTCTCTTCTTTTAAATATTCATTAAATGTCGATATATAGTTAAACAGTGTGTGCTTCCTTTCACTTATTTTAAATTCAGAGATATATGCTCTTATATTAGAAAAATATCCCACTTTTGTTTATTATATTTGCAGCGAAAACCTTATCAGTGATGTATGAGGGCAAAAAAAATAAAACAAACTAAAATAATTTCTCATTAATCGCAATCAAGGTAATATGTTCAATTAATCACGATACTGATTTGAGGTCATATCGCCCAGCCCTACTTGAAAAATAATTGCTTAATCAGAGTTATTCTCAGATTGGATGTCCAGTTGCTCTTCTGTGAGGCACCATGCTGTACTACAGTAATGGATCCTATAAATATGTAGAAGACACAGCATTACTTATTTAGAATATCTAACAGTATCTACAGTCTAACAGTCAATTACAGTACTACTTCCTTTATTAATGTACAGTGTGTTAGATGTCCTCTTAATCAATAAAACCCGTGGACATGTTATAGGTCATTGATGATTTGTCAAGCCGCCTCGAGAAGAGAGAGTCTCAGCTGCTGGCAGTTAGCAAAGACAAAGCCAAGTTGGAGGAGGAGTGTGACAATTTGAAAGAGTAAGTATGTGCCACACATCTGGTTCACAAAGACACAATTGCTACCACCAGTATGTTGTTAAAGTAAGCGTAACAATGGAACTGCTCATGATATAAAGATCAAACAAGACATTGTGGACATAGAAACTGTACAAATACAGACAACCTTCAGTACATGGAAGAAGTCAGTGAAGGATTGAGTGAAAATATCAATGATACTTGCAAACAAATTCAAAACATGTTTTTTCTTTTTTAATTGTCATCCATTAATTATATTCAACTGTTGAATGCTTAAAAATAAACTTGTGCTTACTTATTTAAATTAATGTAACCCTTGAGGTTATGTTGATATTGAAGTGTGCATTAGCACTAATGACTCTGTTCATCCCTCAGTGAAGTGATAAACTTGAAGGAAGAGAGCTCCACTGTTCAGTCCCTAAAAGATGAGTTTACCCAGCGTATAGCAGATGCAGAAAGAAAGGCTCAGCTTGCCTGCAAAGAGAGAGACATAGCCAAAAAGGTAACTTGGATATTAGTTATCTCAGTCTTAATTTCACCTCCCGTTAGGTGATATGCTCTTTTCACACTGCTTGTTTAAGACAACACTGACACACATTCATTGTGCATTGGCTTTCTGTTTGAACAGAAGTGGGAGGGAGGGTTAAAGTTGATTTGCCAAGATATGTTTCTCAGCTAGCAACAGAAATTTAAACAGTCACTGATCAGAACTGATCTGGCGCTGAGTTGTAATGCAAGAATGTGGTAGTGATGTCATATGTGAGAACACATTTATACGGAATTGAGCCACCTCTGTTTGCTTTGTGTGATACAAAAACAGTAATTACTTCAGGTGAATGCTTTTTTTGTACCAGTATGACTTGACTGCTGTGTGAAAAGGGCTATTGAAGTTTTTCTAAGAGCCTTGTACACTTTTTAATTCATTCTGTTTACTTTTTACCCTGATTGATCAAAATATAGATACAAGTTAGTATTAAAATTGATACTTTCTGTATACAGGAAATAAAGGGCCTGCGAGAAGAGCTTTCTACAAGACTAAATACCATTGATACGATGGAGATGATCAAAGAGAAGGAAGAGCAGATCAGAGGTCTGCTGGAAGAGGGTGAGACTCATGCAAAGAAGACTCTTCCTCAAGGCTTACAGGGTTGCATTTATGCTTGAGATTCAGAAAAGTTTGTCTTGTACCACTTGAAATGTTTAAACAGCTTAGCTGTAAGCTTTGGAAATATAAAATTAAGAGTAAAAAAGTTCAACATAGTTAGTCATTGATCTTTGTGAACTCGTATCCAAACATTTGTTGTTGTTGTTGTTTTTTTAATCAATTGTATAGAACAGGAAACTTAAAGACCTCATTATCAATCTTGGCAACAGCAATAACCCTCTACAATGAATATTTGAAGAGACTTAATTCTCCTTCAAGGATTGATAAAATATTTTGAATGTAATTGAATTTGATGTTAATGCACGACTAAGCAGGTTGTTATTTCCTTCATGTTTAGGTGAAAAGCTGTCCAAGCAACAGCTGCAGCATAGTAACATTATCAAGAAGCTACGTGTGAAGGAGAAGGAAAGCGAGACAAAGATCTCAAAGCAACAGAAGAAAATCAAGGAGCAAGAAGAAGAGCTCAAGCATTTGCAGCAGGTCAGGGTTGCATGTCAAACATAACAAGTGATGGGCAGAGGTGGTTCTTACCATGTCATTGTCAAAGGAGCTTCTACTTTTTGTTCTTTAGTTTTTCTGCATGTGAGTTATGTTTAATATAGTATTTACCTGTTTTATGCTTTTAGGTTCTAGATGGGAAGGAGGAGGTGGAGAAGCAGCACAGGGAAAACATCAAGAAGCTGAATGCTGTAGTGGAACAGCAGGAAAAAGAGCTGACCAGGTTGCAGATGGACTCAGAGGAGCTGCAGGAAAAAAATAGAAGCCTCCAGGTTGCCCTCGACAACTCTTATAAGTAAGTTTTGTACCCTGCTATTGATGCAAAATTCCAAGGTTTTAAGCTCTTAGAAGTAACTTAGATCATATAGACTATTTTATATATCAACATTGGAAATCACTTCATTGCTTGGGCTGCAGTTTATATAAAGGGGAAAAAAATGGCAGCAAATCCCTAATGTTGCTTTACCTGATTCAGTTCTGTTCGGTCATAAGTGGACAAACAGCTTTTAATTAAAACTGCAATTACATCCATTCCAGTTTTAGTAAATTATATTTATCTAAAGCTAGCTTGATCGCATAGAATCTTCAACCCCATTCTGGAGAGGGAAAAACTGATTTTAATCTCTAGCAGAAACCAGACTCATCAGGGATGACCAGCCTTGAAAACTTAGTGGTAGAGTACATGACAGAAATGCAAACAAACTCAAAAAGTAATGGGGGCACAGTTGTTGCTTATGCTGTTCAGGCGTTTAAAAATAATGTGTGTAAAATTCCACAGATGCAAAAAACATAAACTGGTCTTAAGAACCTCATGTCTCTTTCATTTCCCTGTCTCTTGACAGGACCACTTGACAACAAGCTAGATATTACATACAATAACTATACATACAATAACTATTCAATAATGTGCTCTGACATAGCTATACAAACGTGATATAAAAACTTTAACATAATTCTTAGTGATAATTATTACCCAATAGGTGTTTTACTTGACATCCATTGTGTAGATTCATAGAGCCAAACAACAATGACATATGTTTACATGGGAGTCTTTGTAGTACAGTATAGTCACAATGCAGTAATGGTCTTTCTTTATTTTCCTGTTGTCAGGGAGTTGGCAGAGCTTCATAAGGCAAATGCCAGCAGAGCCAGTGAAGCTGAAGAGGCAGCTCTGAGCAGGGAAATCCAGGCCAAGGAGCAGTTGAGTCTGGCTCTTGAAAAGGCCCAGGAGGAGGCCAGGATGCAACAGGAGGCACTGGCCAACCAGGTAATGCAAGCAAATGTGATCATTGACAACTTTACAATTCCAAATGAAATGTAATTACACAGTTATATGCAAATTAGACTCAGAATGACCTCAGGCCCTGCTGGGGAGTTTCCAGAAGCAGATCACGTCCAGGCATTACTGGTCTGGTTGAATTTTTGAGATGTCAAGTTTACTAAAACATTTCAAGATCACATGAAACTTGCACATCAATTTGCTTGATGTTGTTTTAAGATAATATCCATCTTCCAAAAACTATCTTGCACACACACACACGCATATGGATATAACATAAAAGGATGGGTGGTGTCAAATACACTGCTTTTTGACTTCTAACATGAACGTCTAATCTTACGTGGTTGAAATCTCTTCTGACGCCCTCAGATGTGTTCATGTGTGGCCTCCACAGGTTAATGTAGTGTTGATGTATGCCATTTTTGTCTGATGTCCTGCTAGTTAGATCTGCTGTGTATAATTTGCCACCATTCACCATGGTCAACACCAGAAAAGATTTGGCGCTGGAGTTTTGAAATGTGTGACGGTTTTTCTGGTTGGACCACTCTTGTTGGCTTAGAGCAGCCACAATTTTCAACAGCTGGTGGGCAAAAAGCCAGACAGGACCCAGGGAGGAACAATATATCATAAAATTTCTCTATTACCTTGTACAGGTGGCTGACTTGAGGCTTACTCTGCAGAGGGCTGAACTACAGCAGGCAAGAAAAGAAGATTATTTGAGGGAGGAGATTAGTGATCTTCAGCAGGTAACAAAATGCTTGATATATTGTGTCTGAGCCTTTTATGAAAAGTGAAAGTAACCATAATTTTGACAGTGTTTAAACACCCTCTATATTTGTCTTTTTTTGTTTTGTTTTGTTTAGAGACTGCAAGAGGCAGAGGATAGGAATCAGGAGCTCAGTCAGAGTGTTACATCAGCCACACGACCCCTACTACGACAAATTGAGAACTTGCAGGCCACATTGGGCGGACAAACGGCATCCTGGGAAAAACTTGAGAAGAACATCTCTGACAGGCTAGGTAAGACTTGTGAACTATATGTCAAGTCTGCATATTTGTGAAACCCTCACCAACATACTGAAGTATCCAAAAAGCTTGAGATCTTTTTGTCCTGCCTCTCTTAACAGTGGATGCCCAAGCACAGTTGGCTGTTGCCGTGGAAAAGGAAAGATCAGCGACAGAAGAACTGTTGTCCATCAAGTCCCAGCTTGCCTCTCTGGAATCCCAGAATTCCTTGCTCCGCCAGGAAAAAGCCAGAATCCTGACACAACTGGAGACTGAAAAAAACAAGAAGGAGAAACTGGAGGATGAAAGCAGCAGGTAAATTGAATCCTGCATAGGCTGACCAATTATGTTCAGGCATCTCTTATTACCTCATCATAAAATAATGTACCTGGTGTTGATGCAGTTGTCTCTGCAAGTGTATGAAATTAACAGGTGGAGCTGATATATGTGTTTTTGTGTCTATTAGTAAATGTGTGCCTTGACTTCGTATTTGAGTCATTGAAATTACTTGATCTTGTTGTCAGTGGTTTATATTTAGTTTTTATTGACTCTGATTGCAATCATTTTATAAAAGTTTGAGAGTTTTGGTGTCATATGCCCAAAGTAGGATCCTTCTCCATTTTGTCATTGAGTCTTTTTGCAACATGTTATGGGAACTTAATCAAGTCATGATCATTTGTCATGGATAATAATTTAGAAAAAAAAAAAGTTCAATTATTTATTTATTTTTGCCAGAGGCTTCTTGTGAGGATAAAACTTGCAGAGTGATGCGTGAAACTTCAAAAAAAAAAATCTTTGTTATGGTAATGATTCCTGAAGGGCTTGTGTTTTACAGCAAGCCCATTTGTAACACAGTGATATAGAAGCAACAGAAGCACTGATGTGTAAATGACTGGTCTTTGTGCCATGGGATTAGGGTTGGGGGGAGGCTCTGAGCATAGCAGGGCCAGTGGCGCAATGGATAACGCGTCTGACTACGGATCAGAAGATTCTAGGTTCGACTCCTGGCTGGCTCGGGCTGTTTTTATCTTGTACAGATTTCTGCTCTATTTTGTCTATTATTAAAGTAATTATTAGTTTGTTGAAAATGTGAGCATGCTATGTATTTGAAATGAAAAAAAAAAGTTCTTGTACAACAGGAATTTGTTGTGTTTAACTTTGTTATCCTGCGTTTGGTATGATTTCAGAAAGATTTTTGTTTTTTATTGCTTTTTGTCATTATTGCTTATTTACTCAATGTAGGGAACATGTTGAATTGGCAAATCTGCGAGGAGAGCACAGTCGCATGTTAGAGGAAGCCAAAAAGGAAAAGGTACCATCATACTTTTCCATCATGTTTTGTTATCATTTATGAAACATTTTCTTATGTGCACGTTCTTGCATACTTCTACCAGCTGTTGCTGATCAACCAGCTAGAGATGGAGAAGATGAAGGTGGAGCAAGAGAAGAAGAAATGCTATTTGGCACAAGAAGCACTCAAAGAAAAGGTTCCAGGACAATTTTCAAATGTATTAATACCAAATTTAAACTCTTATTTTATTAAATCAGTTTCATTAAATCCAACTTGCTCATTTCCTTGCTTATAAGGAGCGGAAGGCAATGACCCACTCTGCTGGAGAGCCCCCAGCATCTTCCACACCATCCCTGTCACGTTCCAGCTCCATCAGTGGGGTAGACAACTCTGGACTCCATACATCTATGCTTTCCCAGGTGCAACCTTCTTTCTACATAGTGCTAATTAGGAATGTATCTCGCTGCTTTCAAATTGGTAAAATTTATACTTGGAAAATGATTGTGTGCACAATTTGATTTCTGTAGTTTAGCAGGTTTTATATCCCCCCCCCCTTATTTATTTATTTTTTTAAATCTTCTTTCACAGGATGATGGTTTAGATAACTCACTAGGAGCGATGACTATGTCTGTGTCAGTGAGTGGGACGAACCTCTATGAAGCTGCCAGACTGTCTGGAGGCTCCAGCATTATAGAGAACCTCCAGTCACAACTCAAACTAAGAGAAGGAGAAATAGCGCAACTGCAGGTAAAGTACTGTAGCGTTTCTGTAAGGAAGCTCATATTAGTGCTTACTGACAAGATCCAAGTTTTTGGGGGTTTTTTTTGTTGCTTTTTTTAAAAAATTGGTTTAATGTTTATGCTATATGTCACAAGTTGTGTGAAGCTCTGCTCTTTTTCTATGTTCTTAGCTTGAGATTACCAATTTGGAGAGAAGTCGTTCTGTTATGGCAGAAGAGCTGGTTCGACTCACAAATCAAAATGATGAGATGGAAGAGTCAGTGAAGGACATCCCCAAGCTGAAAATTCAGCTCAAGGTACAAAGAAACTTTTTGAAAGAAGTTCATCTAAAATGTTATCCAGACAATGTGTGTTGCATCATTAGTGTAATGTAAGACACCAGATTGTAAGTTAAGATGTGCTACATTTGCTGAAGTATCTAATTTATGCTGCTTTGCATTTCAGGATCTAGAGCAGAGGCACAACACTATTCTGCAGATGTACGGAGAAAAGGCTGAGGAAGCAGAGGAACTGAGACTGGACCTTGAAGATGTAAAGAACATGTATAAAACCCAGATTGATGAATTGTTGCAGAACCAGAAATAAACTAGTTTCAATCATTCTTTGACTTCTGGAGCTGAAATCAGTTGAAGATTACTGCTGCAGATATGTTGACAGATACAAAAGCAAAGAAGATAAGTTAAGACTCTTTAGAGATTTCTTTTTTTTAAATTTATTGTAATTTTGTTAATGATCATATAATCTATTTAAGTGGAGATGTTGGGATTATGCAAACCATATAATGCACATCACAGAATAAGTGAAGGATAATTGTTGATTCATACTCCCCTTTGAAATTGTTGGGACTGCTTTAGCATTGCTCATGATTGAATATTTGACGGTGAATATAGTGTTTTAACTATATAACATGGTGAAGGTTTTTTGCACTATAAAAATTCATCCTATATTTGTTTATGCACAGTCTGAATGGTTAAAGGAATGAATATATATATATGTATACGTGTGTGTATGTGTGTATATATATATACATATATATATATATATATATATATATATATATATTCACTCATGTTGTACAGAGAAGTGTATATATTGTTAACACTACAAA
>JBAMYA010000020.1:8696364-8727366 GCA_037176975.1 Arrhamphus sclerolepis
CTGGGTTCATTTTATTGTGTCAGACTGTATTTTCATCGATCAGACCCAAAAAGCAAACTCGTATGGATGATTTAGGTAAATATATTTATACATAAGTGATATATAAGTGATCATGTTTCAAAAAGTGTAGTTTTTGAGTATAGGGCTTTTTGAGATTTAGCATGAAATGTCATGCTGAACTTGGCTTATAGTTGCAGTTTTTGGTTTTATTCGGCAATTCTCTAGAAAATGATGCAGCCTTTGCTGTAGATGCGTATCAGTAAATATAGGCCACAGTGAAAGCACGGTATGTAAAAGTGGAGCCAAGTAAGAATAACTATGGGAAGACTAGGTCAAGACTGACTAAGTTTTTAAATATCAGGTGAAGGTGAGAGCCAGAGTAGAGGAGAGTGGGAGGTGGAGAGAGTGAGACTACAGAGGCACTGAAACAACAGCCTTATTGATCATCATTTGATAGATTCCACTGTATCATAGTTTCAGATACTGAAGTTAGCATGGGGCAGTAGACAAGCAAAGTTAGGTTTACCGACTCAGATGTAATAGATGAGTGGCAGCCATGTGCAGTACAGATCTGTTATTCACTACTTATCTGTTCACCTTCAAATTACTATAATGAACTTGAGAAAAGCTAGATTGGTACTTTTGTGTCAAACGAGCACATACTTAAGCACTGTATGTGTTCATCTCCTTGATCTGTGGTCTACAGAGGTATTAGGTGCAAAGTGACTGGCTGTGTCTTTGTGACAAACCAAATCTGATATCTTCTTCTGTCTTGTGGAACAGCTCATTGAGTATTCATGTCCTTCTCTAAAAGTATGCTAAGAGACCTATCAGTACGACGTAAGGCTGCTGGAGATACGAGACTAGCCACTGAATGAGGTCTTCGAGTCCTGACCCTCTCTACAGCTCCTCCTTTCATCACTAGATTAATGGCCTTAGCTAGACACTGTCACTGCTACTTTCCTCAGTTGTGTATGGCTCATTCGTCTTAACCATCCCTCTCATTCTCTCCCCTATATTCATATTTACTGTAGTCTATTTTTTCTCAGGAAACTTTTTTCAGTATGTTTTAATTTGTTCTATATTGAGTCAAATATGGGAAAGTAGGTCTGTACCGAAAGCATCTCTGCACAGTAATGCTAAGTCTAGTATATTTGAGTTATTGTATACAGATGAATGCACACATTAAAAGCTTGTCCTGCTACTTTGATTTAAGTTAGGAGTGTCCAACTCCAGTCCTCGAGGGCCCAGTCTTTGGACACCTGTGTCCTAGATATTTCCCTACCACAACACACCTGATTCACATTAATGGATCTCCATTAACTTGTCATCCGGGTCTGCACAAGTCTGTTCACGACCCATTCATTTGAAGCCAGTGCTCTGTAGCAGGGAAAAATCTGAGATATACAGGACAGCAGACCCCTTGGACTGGATTTGGACATCCCTGATTTAAGTATAGTGATGTGTGAAATACTCTCTCTGAACACAAGGTGGCAGTAAAGACAACAAGAGCATAGGTATTTGTCTACTGATAGTGCAAACTAATCTCATTAAAAACAGTTTCTTCTTCAGAATTGAATTTAAATGGGATTATAGAACATGTATCTGGACCTCTACAGTGTATATGAGAGACATTTGATGTAGAACCATGGAGGTTAGTTTGAATAAGCACCATGTTTTCCTGGCTCCCTATCTTTATGCCCTTGACTGATTGAGTATTGGGTGCATCGCTGTTTTCAGGAGGGGCATGTTCGTGTCACCCTGCTGGCACGCAGCACAGAATACAGAAGGATATTAAACCAAGTGGAGGTGAGTTCTGTGTTCCCTCTCTCTTTCTCTTTCCTTAATGCTTCTTCTGTACTCTCAGTCCTGCTCTCTCATTCCAGTCCTTCATTTCCTTTCTTGCCCCTTCTTTTCCTTTCTTTCCATTTTTTTCTTAGGCAGCTCTCCCACTTCTGCATCTCTTCCACCTGTTTCCATGATTGATTTACTACACTCCCTTGTTATGTGCCTCTTTGAAATCTTTTTTCCTCTAAATGCTACAAGTAAAAAGGCTTATGATTTATATTGCCACCCCCCATATTTGTCTGCTCTCTCATTGATCACAGACCATTGGCCTCTGTTGTTGTTACAGCTGGTAAATGCCCTCAAGACTGTGCCTCTGCTAGAGGTCACTGTGGTTGACTACAAATTCAAGTGAGTTAAAGAGTCTTTACTATCAGAGTGTTAGAGTTGGTCAGTTCTTCTTAGCATTGCTCAGAGATGGAACACTTCTCTAAAAATAAATGAGAGTTGTAGATGTTTTCACAGTGAAGGAGATGGATGTGTTACTCCCTTTCTGTTTTCAAGGGATGTTCCCTTCCTGGAGCAACTGAGGATCACCCACAACTCTGACATCTTTATTGGGATGCATGGGGCTGGTCTCACACATCTGCTCTTCCTCCCTGACTGGGGTGTCATTTTTGAGCTGTGAGTGATGTTTTTTGTCAGAGTGCACATGTGAGAGTGAAAGTTAGGACAAGCTGTGGAGCAGGGAAAGCAATTGGTTTGGCAATGTGCACTTGCCAAAGTACCTCTTAGCTGACTGGTGTATGACCATGAAATACTGGCTAATTAATCAGGCATTCATCGCACCTGGCAGTCCTTGGCAGGGTAGCTGATGGGAATGTCTTTGTTTGTATGTGTGTATCAGTGTATAGTGTTGGGTGGATTTTCATGAATGACATGGAGAGTGAAGAGGGAGAAAAAAAAAAGGTGAGAACAAGAGAAAAGTGTCTGCCTCTGTCCCTCTCAGATATAACTGTCAGGATGAGAGCTGCTATCGAGATTTGGCTCGTCTGCGTGGCATTCGATATGCGACTTGGCAGAAAATGGACAAAGTGCTCCCACAGGACAAGGTAGAGAAACTCCCGTACAGGCCATTAGTGCCCCAGTAGCTCAGCAAAAGCAGCCTGAATTCATCTCACCTTTCTCACATATACACACTTACATGCACACAATTTATTAAGCGTTGTTACAGATACAGAAGGGGGAAAAAAAGTGGAGACTTAATTACCCATTTTATTATCTTTTTTTTTTTTAATCTACCAGGATTCCTGGAAAACAAACATCTTTTTACTGTATATATTTTCTCTTTTTTCTTAGGGTCATCATCCCACCCTTGGGGACCATCCCAAGTTTACTAACTACTCCTTTGATGTGCAGGAGTTTATGCGTATTGTGCTGGAGGCAGTTGAGTATGTCACACAGCATCCCAAATGGCAGCGTGGCATCCGTCATGATGAACTCTAGACTTTCAGTGAGGGTAGGATGAAGCATAATCATCTGGCTGCTGAGAAACGTCTTACTTGAACATGGAAAACACTCCATCCATCCATACCTGCTCATTCCTGTGCAGGTTCATGGGGACCTGCTGGAGCCTATCTCAACTCTCTTGGGGTGAAAGGCATTAATACCCTCCATGTTCACAGAATTATTTATTTTAAAGTTTGTTTGTTTTTTAAGGGAATTACCTCGCAGTAATACATGTGCTGGATAGTTTACCACCTCCCACCTTGTTGCCTCTTTTTGTTCTGTATGAATGAAAGCTGTATGGGGAGAGCTCAAGTTAAAATAGCTTTCACTAGCTCTATTAGTGTCAGATCAGTTAAAGGCGGTGTGCTATTCAAGCAGCTAGAGAGCAATAAAATGTGTCCTATGTTTCTTCATTACCTCCACTGCAGCTACTTCATTCCACACCATCAAAGTTAGTCAATGAGCAGCTGTTGCAGCATTCCTTCACATACGACATCTTGTCCAATTTGATCAGTGTCACGCTGATGGGAGCCTCTTGAGAGCTGTTGACAATCACACTAGAGTTTCTGAGCAAAGCCAGCATAAACCAGTATGATGTCATGTGCAGTTTCATCAGGATTCCCACATCAGCAATGTAAGATGCATAATTAAAGAGGTTAAACGAATACACAATAATTACATTGTCATAATACTAGGAAATAATACACAGAAATAGATATTATATAATATTGTCAGTTAAATACATCTTATAGTTTAATTATTTTTTGGCAAATAAATTTAATATACATGCAGGGTATAAATGAAAGGTAAATGGAAACATGTTATAAATCCAGCGCCAATGGAAACAAAATCTGATCATTTTATCAGACGTGTATTATTAACACATTATCAGTATTTGTTTCTTTTTTTTTAATTTCATGTTTTCTGTTAATACTGGTATATCTCAACATTCCTACCTGACATATTGATTTAATTTGCTGTTATGTTATAGTGATAAGAGACTATTTTAAGTCTAAAAGATAAAGGACAGGGAATAAGATTGTCACCCCATACTACAAAGAGAGGTTTTTATATATCAGTGTTAATATTTGTATGTGTTAAATGCAGCATTTGTTTAAACATATAAACCATGTGCACTGAAGCTTATATCCAAGTGTGTGTCAGCACTCCATCTACAGTGATGATAGTTTCACTTGTTAGCTGAATTTTGCATTTTCAAGAAGCTTAAGTATGCGGTTACATATTTATTTACATATTTCCTCACACATTTGTCACATTTACTATCTAAATTCATGTTTTCCTTTTGATTACTTTGTATATTGATGCTGATTTTAGTATAAGAAAAATCTGTTTCAGGATGGTTAGATGGTGAAGCTCAGCAGTTACCCTCCCTCCCTAAAGCCTTTAGGATGCTCTCAGTTTTATATTTTACAATTACTGTACCTGAAAGGGAATGTAAACAATTTATATGCAGTGGGATGCAATACACCGAAGTGTTTTAATGGTAAGAAGATCATTTGTGTCTCTGTTGGCCCCTCTGTGAGCTTGATGCTTTATTTATCGATTAAACTGTGTTGATGTCAGAGTGACCTTTTTGGTTATGACTTCACAAGACCTGCAGAAAATTTCATAATCTATGTATTATATTGAAATAAAGAATCCTAAGAATTATGAAATATGTATTCCCCTCTGTGCTGGCCACAACAGGCACCAGAAGTTTAATTAATCTAAATTTAATACATCATCTTTTGAAATCTAACCTTGGAGGAGAAAACTGAAGCCTGCGTCTTTCTTGCTGATGCCACACAGCTCTTTGTTGTGGATTTTCATTATTTCCCTGAGTTCAGGTGTAAGGAGGGAAAGGGCTATTCGGAAAAGGGCGCTTGTTCAGTTTCTACAGTCAGTATAATAAATCTGAATGACCTCAAAAACTACGCAAGTTAGAAGTGACAAATCTTTGGCCACATGAGGGCAGTACAACACCACAAGTGACGCCAGATCTTTCACTCTGCGCTGGGTGACCGTCCCTGCCAGGATAAGTTCAACGGTGTTGACAGTGAAAATAATGCATTCACAAATATACCCAAAAGGTCACAAGAAGACAATGTTTGTTCAGTGACGCTTGCTTCCATATCACAAGTTTGCTGTCAGCAGTGTCGCTCCCGTATGATCTTTACGGATGTTGCTTCTGAACTGTCTGAGTATTGACAGACATCGAGCCTGTCTGGGATAGACACTATTTATGGCCCTGCTCGGGTTGCTGCCGGTGACCTCGTAAAGAAATGAAGAATCTCTCTACTTTGGGATCAAAAACAGAAGAACCAAGATGTCTGTGCGTATTAATCTTCATGTACTCTACGAATCGATGTAGAAATCCAAGTTTTACCAAGTTTTTACAGACAGACTGATGGAGCCAACATAGAATGATGTGAACGCAGGTGAGAAACGCATCCGATCACACCCCAAACCACCATTTGATGTAAAGTATGAAGAAAACACAAGCCCACACTAAAATCTGATGTGTGGAGTGATCCTACGCACAAGAATGTTTGCTTCATTAAGTCAATTCGCCATATAATTAGTAGCATTGCTCCTAAAATGTTATCATATTTAAGCAACAGGCCTCGGTGATCAAACCCCAGATATCTGACCAACATCCTTTACAGGTTTTGTACCATCATAAGCAGGTCAACTAGTCTGTCTACAGAAATGTGGAATTACTTAACTTTTAATGTCCTTGAGAAAGGCTTGAGGGCTCGGGACAGAAAGGCTGACTCCCAGCAAAGTCTTAGGTGTAATTACTGTCGGTAGAAGAAGCTGTGAGCAGAGTCATCAGGTTCCCTCTGATCACTCACGCTTCAGATTGAAAAAATTTCCTCAAGCGCCATTGATTTGATTTGATTTTAAAGCTGGCTGTTTTTATGACATCAGCTCTCAAATTTCTGCTCCAAGATTAGTAGAAGTATTACAGGGGTGGCGTTACAACCATCCCATGTTTCATTTTCAAACACAGCCAAACTCATTTATTCCTGAAAAAACAAACAAAGAAAAACTTCACAGATGAGATAAGAAATATTCTTCAACTTATAAGCAGATATTTTCCTTTTTTTTTCTCTCTTTTGTGTGACGGTTATTGTGGGAACATTTCCACGTTTTATGTTGCATGACACAACCATAAGGCCTTTTTTCCCAACAATGCCGCAATATAGAAGTAGCCTACGATTCTGCATTTTTTGTCATTACATTTAGGTTTCGGACCTAAACAGGGAAAAGGTGGTGAAATAGTGAAGCGTTTCAAGAAAACCGTGTGAAAACAATGTAATTCTAATTTGAGATGTAAAGCAAGTAAATGAAATTACAACACCGTTCATCAATATCCAAAAAAGGGTTCACACAACATAACGGCCCCTACTGATATCATCTGGCTCCTCTTGAATAGATAAGTGCTATGAGTTGTTGCATCCATTAGCTGCCTCACTTTAGGATAAAAGGCCCTCGATCTCTACAGGGACATTCACGTTCAGTACTGTAGATAACAATGGTTTCTTGTGCCTTGGTTAGGGATTCACTCTAAAAGTGCAAAGAAAATGACAGTGACTTGACGGTGTGGAGCTGTCCAGCTCACGGGTCTTGCAGCTTGGTTAGAGCTGTCCTTGGTGCTGAAACTAGGACTCCTCTGAGTCAAAACTCATATCTAGACCTTACAACTACATGTCTGCTTGAATCTTACTTGGGGCACACCTGAATCAATGTCTAATCTGTTCTCTGTTCAAAGTCGATACAGATCAATCAGTAAAAGATTCAAGTCAAGATTAATCGGTTGAAAACAACACACTGCCAATTTTCTTTGTGCGGGGGTGGGATGGGGTTACTGAACCAAAGGCGTCGAGAAGGGGTCAGACAAAGATATCATGAGGTTGTTGTAAATCTCATGCATGCATGCATCACATCGGAAATGTCTCTTTTTACTTTTATATGTTCAAGACCCAATCATCACTCCCATGACACGGAGTCCCATGGTCCAGCAGCGCTGGCAGCAAGACAACATGGGGGACTCAAAATATCGGACCGTGGGTCGTTAGTAGACATCGACCTCCTCTAAGTCTTAATGACTGCAAATACAGCGCAAAGCAATCAATCGCCCTCAACACACTGGAATATTCTGGGATGGAATAATTGATAAGCTGTCTCCTGGTGCGTAACGGAGAGCCTGCGGTGATTAAATTCTGTTTAACATCTTGGTGACTGTGGTGTGTGTTCGTGTGTGTGCGCTCGCGCGTGTATTTGCATCAACTATTGATATCCACACATCATCAGTAACATGACCGAAGCAAAGAGGTGGAGCAAACTATAATATTACGAGGAGGGGCCTCCGAGACATGCACGGTCTTGCACTTTCTCTGTCAGTCAAAAGCTGTGGCCGTGCAGTGATCAGACCTCATCTTCTGCTCATATAGCCTACGGCCTAGCGAATACGAGATGAGCTTATACTTTCAGAAGCCTTGAAATTCGTCATTCAAAAACTCAGAATGCGAATTTACATCGTAAAAGAAAACTCATACGTCTGTTGGGTCTCCGTCGTTCATTTGTCCTTAAAATTATCACTCGTTCCCCTTTACAATTAGTTTATAATTTACAATTTGATTAAGCAATTGGTTTACATCTAACTTGTTCTTATTTACTAAGTAAATGTCCTGATCCTCCTCATTTGAAGACCCCAACATTGCAAAATAAGAGTGAGCAAAGTGTTATGATGAACTATCCATGTAAGACTGTCATGTGTCTCATGTCTCCTCGGACCTACAGCCCAGGCTACTCACATGACATCAGTGAGGAATAAAGGGGCGTACAGGGGAGCTGGTGAACTGGGCGGGCGCTGTTGCACGTGTTCTGAATTGAGAAGACAGGCTCGCAACGCATTTCTCATGTCCAATCGATCCCTGCTCGGGAGGAGCGACGGGAGGGCAACTATCACTTCTTCATCACTAAACCATCACCCTCATGAGCATCTCCCTGGCGAATAAAACGCCTCTGCCTGACAGAATCGAGTAGGGGGATGAACTTGTGTGGAGTGCTCGCCAAAGACGTCCACCTGGTATCACTTTGGGGGAATTACGCACTTCTGGTGACTTTCTCTTCAGTCTGATCTTGACACGGGACTCGGCAAGATCATGGCAAACTGGACGAAATCGCAAATGTTTAGACGTTGTATTCTCACCGGGCGTCGGAGGGCTGTTTCGCAGGTGTAACAGTAGTGATCGTCAGTCGTTTTTTAAAAATATATTATTATATATATTTTTTTTCTTCCGAGCTTGTGCGGGATCTTTGTCACGAGCCTTAAAATGATTACTCTCCTAAGTCTGGAAAATAAAATAAGTGGAGTTGAAGCAGAAAGTGACAAAGTACTCGACTTGGATCCTTTACAGTTCTCAGTGATCATGCCATCGAGGTTATAAATTTGGGTAAGGTGACATATTTTCCCTTCTATTTCTGTAGGCTAGACTCGCATTTTAAATTCACTTGTCTTTCATTGCGCCCCGTCATTGAAACGATGAAAGCGTTATAGTGAGACTTTGTTTTACATCTATATGCATACATTTTTTTAGAACAAGCAGGGAGAGCAGGGCTTGTGACTGACTGGCTTTGAGATTAAACTTTAGTTTCATCGCATTAAAGCGAACTAATGTTGTTAAAAAAAGAGATCTTTGAGAAGATGAGTGGACTTTTCAGACATTACCTTGCCGTTCTCGTTCAGTTCCTCTTAACTGTCTTGCGTAAAATGGAAAATGTGTTGAGCCCATTTTGACAGCCAGCAGCTTTCCTGCCAGTGTGTAGCGCGAGTTGTTGGGGGAGTCTTTCGAAATACTGAGGTGAGATTGATGCAGTGTTTCATCACTGGGAGGTTAAAAAAGCTATCGTTTGGAGCTCGGTGCTGCGCAGCATCTAGGAGACCGATGCGCTGACTGGACTTTTTTCTTCCCCTCCCAAACGCGAAATCTTAAATCACCGTGCAAGGATTGTGAAAGACTGGGAATGTAGAGGAGACTCAGACATATGGGAGAAAATCAGGTGCAGCCGGCTTCTCCAGGCAGATTACAGGGACTGGGAGGTGCACCGTCACTCTTTAGGACGCGCACACTGTGCAAGCAGCAGCGCTGAGACGCACACACCCTTTCTCACACACAAGCATGCACTGGAAGGCGAAAATAACTTAGTGCATGTTAATGGGCACATTAATTAGGCCCAACCCCTATTGTGTTGTAATTGTTAGTCATCCTTGTCTCCTCTTTCCCTCTCCAGCCCCCTCTTCCCTCCCTCTTTCTCTTCGTTCCTATCTCTCCCAGTCCCACAGCTCTGCTCTGCAATTTGTACTGTATTACAATTGTAGTTATGCTGTTTTCTTTTCATCCCGTTTTGTCTTTTTTAACGCTTGGCACTGGCAGTCCACAGAAAGTGGTGTCATTAGGATACAGGAGGCAGGAGACCGGAGGACAGGAGAGGCCAGTAGAGAGGATCCACGGACTTAATTCGCACTGACAGTCACGTTAACAGAAGGGGAGAACTCTCCTTGGAAGATTACTCTTTCCAACCATGTCACCTAGCCATCAAAACTCGCCCTCAGAAACATCACTGTGACAAACACCTGTAGGAGTGTGCGTGAGGCACAGACACAAATACGCAGGCAATTACTCCAGGATCTTTTCTGACCACTTCCCTTTCACCCTCTTCGTCTCGCAGTAGTTTCCAGCAGTCTCGTCAGCCGGTATCCCCAGGAGGCTTTTCGGCTTTACTTGGCTCCTATCTCCTTACCCCACATAGGGATGTTCAGGACCACTGGCTGGGGAATGGTGGTGGTGGTGGTGGGGAGGTGGGGGCGGGGGTGGTGGGGTGCATTGTGTGCATTTGTGACACAGTACATGAGGAAACAGCCGAGTGGAGAGGCTACTGACGGCAGCCAGGAGGAAAAGGCAGAGCATGGGAGGCGAGGGAAATGAGCTGGAGAGGCAGATATATTTCTGAGAGATGAGGCGAAAGAAAGAAATGAAATGACGCGTATGTACATGTAACTAATATCTAGAATTATGCACATTGGAATCTCGTAAATCTGTGTTTGGGAGAGACGAACAACAACAATAACAAAAAGACCCCCCCCCCCAAAACAAACAAACAAACAACAACAACAACAAAAAAAACCCAAAAAAACAAACAAAAAAACAAAACAACCCCCCCCCCCACCGTAGATAGTGTTAGTGTTACGTGAGAGTGTCAGGCTCTGTAGGTGATACACTAGATAAATGAGCAAGAATGGGACATAGATGACTAGTGAGGTGACAGCAGCGCGACAGATACACACTGGCATTAAGAGATTGACTGTGATGAGTGGGGGCATCTCTGCGTAGAGGAAAGGAACAAGAGAATGAAAAAGACAAAAAAGATAGGAGTCATCATTTCGTGTACAGGGGAAAGGAAAGGGGGTGAAAAAGCCTCACATTTGGAAATGACAGTGTTCTGGACAGCTTTTAATGTCAGAGCTTCTGGGTATTTTGAGTCAGAAATCTGTAATAGTGTCATGCAGTACCAGTGGAAAATATCACCCACTGGCGTGAAACTGGGCTCAGAAAAAAAAAGAAAGAATAGACCTAAAGTAACTAATTCCAATAGCAGATCCACAACTCTAATGGAGAAAAGAGATATAATGGATTTATGAGTGTGTGCCTGGTGTATATTTGCTTCTTGTCACAACGGTGAAACCACAACTGGATAGAAGTCATGACCTGCGGTAGGAAAGAGAAAAACATGTGATACCCTGTTTACTGAGTGTGATTGCATGGAGCATGTCCAGTAAGTTTAAGCTTCTGTTAACAATGAAAGGACCTTCCTTCACCTTCCCTTTGAACTCCAACAACACATAGTGGAGTCATGTATGAGGTGATTTACATACATCACTGTACATATTCTAAAATTATAAAAAAAAAAAAAAAAAAAAAATACAAATCCTCAAAGCACTATGAAGATACCTGTTTGCACATGTGTATGTGAAAATTTAAAGTTTTCCTATTACACTCATTTTCTGAAAGCAGGTCCCAGCTGGTCCAGACAGTAGAGGTCTTTTGAAGTCGTGTTCACAGCTGTGTGTGTTTGTCCTTTGTTCTTCCTATTTCCAGCCATTAAGGACTTGGTTGAATTGTCCTCAACTCTAACTGAGCTCACACACTTCCACATGGTGACTTCTGTGAAAAACAGAGCAATGACATTCAAAGTTCCTGCTCTGAAGAGTCAGCAGATTGAGCGTTAGTGTGTTTAAAGGATCAGTCACATATCAATGAAAGACCCTTTTCCCACCAAAAAAAAAAAAAAAAATCCGTTTGGAATGTTAATTTACACTCTTTTACACTCAAAAGGAAATTTTAAGTGTCATGATGTCATATTCCTAAAACTGAAAATAACAACTCTTCACAGGCCTCAAGGTAATTTTCTCTGCAGTACTGACTCACTTTGACCATGACAAATCTCCCTAAGTGATAGTAATGATTGTAATTGAACAGGCACAGTTTCTTCCTACAGTGCTCTATCTATCACCTTGGATACAATCTGCTGCTTCCACTCATGTTTTTTGTACATGCATTTTATGTGTATATGTGCCCATCTGTGTGTGTTGCTTCAAGAGACGGTGCGTCCCCGTCTCTCTTTGGCAGCTGGCAGATGTGCTGGTAGCCATGAGCGACAGTGAGAGCGTGTTTGTGGGATTATGAAAAGCTCCCTCTGTGCTGTGCTGCGTGGGACCACTGTGAAGGCGAGACAAGAAAGTGGTGCGGCAGAGCCCAGGGCGGTCATCTCATCAGCCCTCAAAAAGTGTGCAGCTTATGAAGGGGGAAGTGGCTTGAACCCTGCATGATGTGGGGCACAGAAGTGCTGAAGTGGACTGTTGAGGGGAGGTGGAGATTTATTAAAAATGAACAACAAAAGAGACGTGCAAGAAAAAAATGCCAGGTTACAGTGTTGGTGTTAACCAAATGGAGAGCAGCACTAAACAGAGGGGTCAGAGGGAGGAATGTGGGTAGTTAGGGCTGAAGTGACACCTGTTAGAGGGGTGAGTGAATGTGTGTCGGCTGCTTTGAATGTGCATACAGTTTACATGTGTGTGTGTGTCAGTGTGTGCTGGAGGTGATGGATTTGTAATGGAAACAGCATGCAACCAGCGGCTCAAGGTCCCGCTTGGTGTCTGACTGATGTCAATCAACAGCCAACAATAGCCTCCCCCTGGGATGAGTGCTCTGATAAAGAAGGATGATCGTTATACTGTATTTATTTGTGTTTGTGTGTGCCTGTGTGTGAACAGAAGAGAAAATCTATTCCCTTTTTCTGCTAGAATTTACCTATGAAGTGGATTATGCACAAACTAGAGCACAAATTACATATGTATTGTTTTTTTTTTTTTTTAAGGTCATTTACAGTTTGGGGACTCGCTTCCTCTTTGATAACGACATGCTCACGCCACAATCAAAACTATGATATTTTGGAGTAATAAGAAATGGATCCCTCTTTCCAAATTGTGTTGTGTTGGTGTGTGTTAAGGACATGCATACTGTGTTTTGATAACTGTGTGAAAATGATTCCATGTCAGCTGATCTGTTTCTGATATCTGTGCACGATCCATTTATGGAATTGTTTTGAGTGTGAGGGAGGGTTGGAGGCCCTGCTTGTCCAAAGGGAGCAGAGTCATGGTGTCATGCTCCACAGACTTACAGACAAATTAATTCACTTATTGACACTGCTGGCACGTCTCAGTGACTTTGTAAAATGAACAATTGATTAGGCTTCCTCCCCATGCTCTATCCCACGCTATTTTCCCGACTTCTCATGTTCTCCGTTCCTTCCTTCTCAGTTGGTCCCACTCTGTCCACTGTCTCTGACTGATCCAGGAGTTTTTCTTTTCCCTTCCTTTCTCCCCTTTTTTCTCTTCAGGCTTATCAAACTCACCTCTTCATTTGACTGTTCAGTTGACAGGCACAGCACATCTGGTAATTAATATAATTATGCGCAAGCTGGTCATTGGCAGCAGGGAGGACTGATATAATTAGGATGTCACTTTGTTGATACATGTGAATGTCTTTGCATTTACAGATGTGCATATTAAGCAATTTACCTGTATGTGTGTTATAGTTGTGTCTCACTGCCATGAAGTGCAGAGTTGGGCTGTGAGTTTTGGTCTGTGTCTTTTTTCTGCTACAACACTGGGGAGAGAAATATAAAGCAAGCTCTACATAGAGGATATTTATTTTCCATTAATCATAATTTGCATTAAAACAAAATGAATAGCTGTTCCTCTCAGGGCCCTCACCTCCCTTTGTTTAGCTCGACAGAGTCGAGGACAAGCTGGCAGTCTGCTGCACACACTTGTTCCTGACTATTTATTTTTCTTATTTTCTTTACAGACAGTAGAGGATATGAGTTTTATTTGGTTAGGTTGTGCCTATAACCCTGCTGTGGTTCACTAGTTCTCTCATTTCTAAATGTTTCCTTTATGATCCATCTCCAGGTTGCACGACGATAAAACTTGCATACAAGTGGTGAGTGAAATAATGAAGATATGGAAGAGAAAAAAAATGCATCCTGGTTTCCAGTATCGTAAGCAATCTTGCATTCTGACCTACTGTTTTAACAGCACATTGACTATTTCTTAGTACAAGTAAATCTTGTTGCCAAGAAAGCAGATCAGACATGGTGACAGGACACTTAGTGACTGAACAGTACATAAAGAATTATGTTTCTCTGTCTAAATGTGTGCTTTTTTTTTTTTTTTTAGAGAAGAGAGCTAAAACAACAAGAAAAGATGAAATGAAAGGATTAATGAAAGGGAAAGGCATCAATTTTGCAGATTGTTTTGAGCAGAGAGGAAAGAAAAGCGGGTGAAATGTGGACAGCTGTGCTCTGTCACTTAAAAGTGTCTCATTTCTATTTCACCTCTCTATCTATCTTACAGTGCTGAGGGACGCTGACGTTTAATGACCTTTTATTGCTTTATTAGAGTGAGGCAGATTTACGGGCTGAACCACACCTCTGTCTGTCAGCGCCTCTGAGGAGGGTTTCTCTGTTATGTGAAGAGTAAAGGTGGCTGTCAGGCCTTTAAACAGCAGACCTTTAAATAAGAAACCAGGGAACGGTCCTCCACTCAAGCAAGTGCTTGTTCCAGTGAGCTAACGTTTACCAGCTTGTTGGTCTTTGCACGTTTTCATCTTTATACATCTTATATATCTAGTTACAGTTTCCTGTCAGATTTTCTGGACAAGGCTGTTAAAACACTTTAATGAGCCCTGTTTTCATTGTGAATTTGTGGCAAGACTGATTCAGCACAGCCCAGCCATGAAGCAGCGATGATCTGTAGAGGGTTGAAAAGGGCCAAGACGTTTTTCAGAAACTTTCTAGAACCTGCCCTGGGAAAGTTAAGCTGGGGGACATTGGAAATATCAAGATTTGCACACTCTCCATTAAAATGAACAGGAATATATGGAAATTAGTGAGAATTTATGGGAATAAATTGAAAATATGTCATCTACATGGTAATTGACATTAGTTACTTAGTAACATTAGTTACTTTTAATACTATAAATTGAATATACCGTAATTATATCATCAACACTTTACTGGATGTGGTCGTTGGGCTCAAATAGAGTGGCTTCAGTTGTCCTATTATCATCTGCTATATTGAGGAAATTATCGGTGCATGTAATAGAGGAACACATTCAAATGACTTTGCATTGAATCCAGCTAACTCATTAAGTCCCCTATATTCCTGTTAATTCTCATGGAAAGTTTCCAATCTTAACAGTTCCCAGAATTTTGTAGATTCATTTCTGCTTAGTGTGACCAAATGTGGAAACAGAAGTGTTATTGTGTTTCGTCACACTGCCTGTTGTAGTTGTACAACTACATGTGAACCAGATTCAGAAGGAAGTCCAGACTCTTGCTAGTGACTGGACGCTTACTTTGAAACATGCGTTGTGTCTCTAATTGTATAAGACTTTTATGAATGAGGGGAAGATAAGGGGAGCAGAAGTAGTGTTGAGAAGGTGATAGAGAGAATGAGATAAGAGACAAAAAAAAGAAGCAACCATAAAATGTCAAAGATTAGCGACACAAATATAGAAAGGTTTTCTTCACTATTGCAAATGTCCCCTCCCTTCCTCCAGGACACACACACACTAGATACACATATTTCTTGGTCACCGGATCCTGAAAAGGCAGCTTGTGCTACAAGGTGGGATTTAGACTTAAGTGCAGACCGATCAATTGAGCTGTAATGGTACCTTAGTGCCAAGGCCATTCTCTGAACTCTGCAGTCAATACCATAGGCAGGTAATGGTCCTGAATTCAGACTTTCACTCACAACTGTCTTTCCTCTCTTTCTTTCCACTCAGTCATTTCAGCCAACAGAGCATCTTTCACCAATTTGCTTATTGTTTTATTGAAAGAAATGCCATGGAGGAAGTAGAAGGGGGCCCTCTAAAATATTTGCATACTTAATGAAATATAATCAAACATGGCACTTTCAATTATATCCTTTTTATTTATATGATGACAAAGCAAAATTTGTTCATATATTATAAAAGTCTGCGGTCTGTGGTTTACTGACATTGTAAAAGACAGAAAACAGATAAAGCAGATTTTTATCTGCGCAATGACAACATGAGTAGAGGAGAGAAAAAACATCTAGATGGAAGAATAGATCGCATACAGCACACTAGTGAGATACAAAAGAGGAAGAAAAAAGAAGCAGAAAAAACAACAAGCTGAACAAAAGAGAACAAATAAATCTAAGGAGCGCTTCCTTATGAATACAACACTATCTAAGTGTACATATTGTGTCAGTGTAATTTAGTACATTTATTTACGGTCACACACCAGCTCCACCTGCCAAGCGACCCAAAAGAAATGGCAAGAAGCAACATGGTGTAATGGTTTAGCGCTGCAAGCAGGCAAGAAGCCGGGCATTACACACCCTAACTGAATGTTAATACTGTGCATATCGGCAGAAATCTGAAACGCTTCACATGCGATTCCACTGGGCTTTGTGCTTTTGCCTGTTTCATTTTTAATATCTTTCCGCCTTGGGGAGATGCACTTTGTTTTACACTGATATGCTTTTTGTCTGCTTTGTGTGTGCCTGGGCCGAGAAAGCCAGTGTAGTAAGATACCAGAGTGATGCTTGTGTGGTCTTCTGTCTCACTCTCTTTGTTTTCTCTTCCACAAATACACAGTTGTATTTGTACATACATTTATTCTTTTGAGTTATGTCTTCACAACAGTTTCAAATTCCAAATGAATCAACTAGTATTCATCTTTCAGTTTGAAGTCTTAAGGGATTTCAAAGCTATCCTCAAAATTAGACAGAACCATTCAAACAATTCAAACAGCTTTAAAACATTTAATCTTGTTAAATAACCAGAAATAGACTTTAATAGATACAAGCCTGTTTCTTACTTTTTCTCTCTATGTGGGAAAGGTAAAGCTGAGATATTCACAAAAGTCCACTGATGAACACTTACATAACAGGTTACTCTGAGGTTATCAAGTAATGGTGCAGTTCCAATTCTTGACAGTCCTGATGAACAAGAACTTCCTGTCCTGCCCTGAAAAATGATATGATCCCTCTGACGGACAAACAGCACAGCGCCTGTGACAGCCTCATCATGCAGAAAGTATTTTATTTCTGATGCAAAGCAAACCCTCTTATTGATGCAGAAGAGGAGGTCAGAGGCTGCAAGCACAAGAGCAATTTTATAAATTTGTGTACAATGTGTTTGATTGGGGATGGTGCATGGGTTCTCATAGAGGGTTGGCAGATGATGGTGTTCAGATGCAGGGCACACAGATGTATATTTGTGGCCCAGGTAAGATTACCTTGTTGCATGCCAATAAGCCTCTGTGTCAGTCCTGTGTGATTACTGCAAGAAATGACAGAATTCAGCCCTTAGACACGGTGAAAGGAGATGGAGGGGGTGATATGAAGGAAGGGATTATTTTAGAAGGGAGTGACACTTCATGTTGCATGGCTATGCCCATTTGCTAACATGTATGCGCCTGTGTGAGTGTGCTTATTACTGCCAAACCCAACGACTCCTAACCAGCATGATGGCCAGCTGAGCCCTCACACTTCTCTGCTTCCTTTGACATGAATCCCCCCCAAGGGTCTCTTTGGTGGCTTGCAACTTCTCTTTGTGTTTTAAACTGTGCTTCCAGAGCGTTGCACAGATAGCTTTGTATTTTACATTTTTTACAGATTCATCAGCCTGTAACATGGCTATAGACCGAGCTCTGTGTGAGATCAAGTGCAGGTGACCACATTGCTCTGACTGATGGGACGTTTTGTCCCAGGAGTCCTGAGGAGCTTCATCTAGGGACCACACACATATGCAAACACACATGCACAAGCAAACAGACACCCACACATGCACAGCCGTGCTCTTTTAATGAGTGTATCAAAGAACAAAGCTGATAAAAATGCATGTCATGGCTCAACCTTTAAAAAGGGAATAAGAAATGGGCTTCTGTGCAGTCATGCAGCATGCCTAATTGCTTCTCACAGCACATGCACCTTGCATACTTGCACATACTGTACTGGCAGGAAACACACACCTTGGCCACACAAATACTCTTGTTTGTCCTTTCCACAGAAAGCTGAAAGCACACGATTGTTGTAGCCACAAATCTGTGAATATTGTGTGTAGGGGGACTACAATCAATCAAATTTGTGTTCCAGATATTCTGCAGCAGCATAAACTGTGCCGTCTTCAGACATTAGCACATCCCCTGCGTACACCTCAGTGAATATCTTTTGGAATTCTTCAGTGCTTGTGAAAAAAAAAAAAATCTCCACAGTTGAAAACCTCTCTCTCCATCTACAAAACCCATGTCACTGTTGCTTTGAAGAATTAGTTAACAACTGTGACAAACATAAGCTTTTAACATGGTCTCGTTTTTTTCTCCTGACTAGTTTCTCACTTCTTTAAAAGCTTGTTCTTGAAGGGCCAACTTCTATCTTCCGTGCGTGCTGTTAGCTTCTTTTCCACTAGGGGGCAGTGGCACTTCACAGATGGCCGCCCCAGAAGAATCCGGTCTTGGTCAGAGCTTTTCTAGGAAGCTTCCCTGCATATTAGTGGGCTGAGCTGCATATCAATGAGTTATGATGAATAATGAAGGTTTAAGGAGGGAAGAACATTTTGTTAGTAAAATGTTGTGTTGTGTTGCCTTTCATTTAGTCCTCAGTCTTAGTCCCTTTGTAAAGAGAGTTGTGTTGACATACTATTACAGCAGGATGGTAATTTACTTTGTGTGTGTTTATGAAAGTGTGTAAAAGTGCACGTGCGTCAGAACCTGTCACTCAGCTGTAATTAGGAAGTGCCTCTCCTGCTGTCCTCTGATAGGCTTTGAATTTACTTTGCAAATACTGTGCAAATTTGAAGTGTGTGTGAGTGATTGTGTATGTGTGTGCGTGAGCTGGTAAATGTTTTAGTTGATAGGTTACTCTGCATATTTCTTTTATGCGCACCCATTTTGGAATCAGTTTACTTTTGAATTTGTAATGCATACTCATTTGTGTGTCCGTGTGTGTGGGTGTTTGCACATAACAAAGGTGTTTATACGGAAGAGATGTGTGATGTTTAGAGTGGGGATCACATTCAGCCTGGGGGTAGGTGAACCTATTGGAAACAACGGTTCTAACAGAATCTGTGCCTTCACATCTCCAACCTTGTGCATGTGTGTGTTTGTGTATACGGGTGTGCGTGCTTGTGAATGAGTGGACCGTCACATAGGTGTTAGTGAAGGCCACTACTCAGGAACCAAAAGGAGAGACTGGCCTCTCTGACGGCATCTCTGTACCTCCTTCCTCTAGAGGCTTCATCTGTCTGAGGTGAGGAAGAGGAGAGGTGGGAAGAAGAAGAGGAGGAAAAGGAGGAAATTTGAGGTGTGAGTGAATGCAGCCATGGCCTGTACCCCATGAGAAGGTGCAACGTGAAAGAGAAGCCAAAGGAGACAGAGACAACCAACAGGTGAGATGGAATCATGTGAAGATGTAATTAATGATTGTTTAACTTAGAAGACTTTTTTATGGTCCAACAAATCCCTGAAATCTTCATGATCCCATGGAACTGTAATATATCACAAAAAAATTGACATTTTCAAAGTGCTGCTTGGATCTGAGAATTTGCTGCTTTTCATGATCTTATATGAGAAGAGGTGTTTTGGACTTTTGGTTGGTCAAAAGTGGCAATTTAAAACCATCACCTCATAAAGTTATATTTAAATTTTTTTTTTTAAACTTCAATATTACAAAGCTCAGTGAACTCATATCATATTAATTTGTAGCTGAGACTCTGAAGAAGCATAAAAGAATACTCCGATTGTTGAACTGAAGCTACTTTGACGTGTATGTGTGTGTGTGTGTGCGTGAGTGTGTGTGTATTCAGTCTATTCAGTCTGTTCCAGAGCCTGTATTTGTTCCTTTGACCTTTGCCAGCTCACCTTTGTTTTTTTCAAAAAGATGAATGTTTTAGATTTTCTGTTTCTAACTTCTTCCCATGCCCTATTGCCAACTCCCTCCTTCTCCCTCTTTGCCCCCCTTTTTTTCTTTCAGGATGAAACTGTGGGGAAGGTCAGCTTGGCCTTGGCAGGTGGCCTTCCTTGTTGCCTTGGTGATGCTCTGGGTTGACCCAGTGTCTGCTGGCAACCGTAATCATCAGGGACCGACAGGTACACCGGTTCTTGCTCTGAACCCCCTTCCAACACCGCGAGAGGTTAATTACACTGTCACTTCAGAGGTATAACACATGTTTCCTGAGCCTGACGTTGACTGAGCTGCCTGAAGGAGGGGGCTTTGTGGCCACAATTTGAACTGCTCCTCTGTGTAACAGAATGTAATCTAGACCAAACCATGTTGTAGATGCAAACACAGTTCTGTTTGAATGATCCAGTTCATACAGATACAGCTGGCACTTAAGCTGTCAGGAGCTGTCAACACAAATAGACCAGTGTGCATGAGATCTGATCTATTCAAAGTGCAGACATCCAGCATTTCAGAGACGATGCTGTTCTTAAGCAGCTGGCCACTTTTTGGTTTTTATTTCATAAGAAGTTGTTGCTTCAAGTAGAAGAGGGCATGGACTTATTACTTTTAATCCTCAGCCTTATAATCACCCATGTCTACTTTAATATGCATAGCTCTGCAGCCCCCTTTCAACTAAAACACCCTTCCCTTATTCCTCAAAAGAAATCCATGAACAATGAAGCCACAGCTTAATGCTGGCCTTCAAAGCTAAATTTATTTTCTATCTTCAACTTCTCTACGTCACGGAGACAAGCCAAATCTTAGCCAAAAAAAAAAAAAAAAAAAAATGACCAACTCAAACTAATTAATATTTCACTGAGGAGGACAACAGGGACATTTGTGCTGAGTCTCAGCATCTTGGGCCTCAACTTGTTGGCAGAAAGCTCCAGTGTACCTTCCCCACGCTCACTGATGTCGATCTCCTTAATTATCCCACAGTTTCTCTGCTCTCTCTTGTTTTGCAGGATGACCTTTATGCACCACAGAAAACTATCACTCACTGAAAAGCAGTCTGTTCAGTGGTTTTAGTTTTCTTTTAACTGAAAGAAGGCCGCCTGCTTATGGCAGGGACACAACTAATTGCAGGCCCATTGGATTGTGAAGGTCAACTTGGGTGCCTATTTCTATCTAATTTCACTCTTGGTGTGAAACAAAATATCTCATGTAGCTCCCAACCCAACCAGTGCTTTTTATTTGATGGTTTTACTCTTAACTAGTGGAAGTTTAGACCTTTCGTGAATACAAATAAGTGAATACAAATAAGACACATGCCCACTGCAGGTTGAAGCAGAAAAAAATAATTGGGTCTATGCTGTGCCTTCCAGACATATTTTCAGTGGTTTCTTCTTAAGCGCTTTTACTGCCGCTTAGCTCGCTAATCAGAGAGATGTGTTTGGCAGGTACTATGGCTGTACCAGCAGCTGCCACATGATGGCTCTGTATGTCCAAAAATATTCCCCAAGATGTATATGTGCCTTATCTATTTCAACTTAAATATGATGTATTTAACACTGTTCTCATGGGCAAAAAACAAACAATCAAAAAACAAAAAACAAAAAAAAACCCAAATAAACGCTGAGGAAAGTGATGCTGCAGCATGCAGCATGCAAAAAAATCTGTTTTTCTTTTTTGAGGAATATTTTCTTCATTGTGCTTCCAAATGTCTTACTGCATCTCAGTGCACCATGGATCTAATTGTCAAGTCTCAAAGCCTCAAAAAGCTTTTTTATGTTAATTTTTGTAGCTTTTCAACATATATGAACTGGCAACATTGCACAGGACAAAATTATTCCAGTGAGTTTCTTTTTTTTTTTTTTAGCTTCAGCTGTCGCTATTTAAGTTAGCAGAAGTAGAAGCAAACCTCACTCCACATCTAAGTGAAACAATAAGCACGCCAGAATGATCAATTAATACACTTATTGATTTTTACTGCTGTTCACATAAGACTGCGGAACCTGTGGTGAAACATGGAGCAACAAACACTTCAACACAGCCATCAGATTTTGTAATGTTATTCATTCAGTTACACAGAGCAATTTATCAACAAGTCAGGCAAGAAACTGCATTCTAAGGGCTATTAAATAAATAGTCTGCTTCAGTTTTATGTATTTTTGAATCACAAGACTTTCTTTAGGGTGGAATAATTGAGTTGAGTGTGTTTTTTAATAACTTCACTTCCTGCAAATTACTCCTCTATGACAACCATGAAATAGGTCGTGCTCGAGATCTAACATACACATTTTCTTGTATAAATACTTAAAATTAAGTAATTGAAGACTGTGATCGATACTTCCAGAAGCTTATATCCTACATGATATGGAAGTTTATCATACCTTGTTGTAGCATTTGTCACAAACATTCTGGAGCGGTTCCTTATCAGGTGCTACGTGTCTGAATTCACTGAATGTTAGATACTCCTGTGCCCACCTTGGTTCCTGCGTGGAACCACATATGTAGTTAAATCTGCATTTTTAATATCACTGTCATATTTTGTGTATGCTTAATATAAGCAAGCTTACCACAAAGTCTGTGGCCCATCTGCATGCCCATCTACTTGATGCGTGCAGCAGCTCGAACCCTCCCCAGTGAGTGTTTGTGAGAAATAAATACGGAGCTGACAAGGTCAAGTGAGCAGATTTTATTGGGGAGAGATTTGTTGCACGGTAGCATTCAGCTGTACCAGCGACCTGTAATGATCATTAGCATAAATCTGGGTGAGGCCTAATGTGGGTCTGTAAAACACTGATAATGTCAGGAAGATTGATAGGCTCTGCAAGGCCAAGGTAAGGAGGAGATAGAGCAAGGAAGGAAAATAAATGAAGCCTTAAAGAGGGCAAATTAAAACAGAAAGAAGGAAGGAATGTTAAGTAAACCTTGTAGCATGCTTGACTTTTTTCCCCTCTTTTTTCTTGCTGTTTAGCATACTGATAACTGATAATTGTTGTCTTTCCCACTTGAAACTTCCCCATGTGTTCCTAAACTATGTCACCTTCACATTGACTTTGCAGCCTCTCACAGGGTTGCTTGACAGAGCGGCATGTCCATTGCCTTTTATAGTAATGGACATGCTTGTCAAGTATTGACAGGAGAAAGACACAGCTTTTCAATAAATTGTACATTGCTCCTGCTTGCCTGTGTCTGTCAGAATACATCAACCGCCTGGCTAACCCCTTAGTTCAAGACAGCTTGAATACCCAGCTATTGTCATCACCCTCCGACACACCACCTCCCTTCTGCCTGCTGGAGGAATAGAAGCATTTAACCATGCTTGAGAAGTCTTTTCATCTCTGCGTGTTAGGCTCTATTACACTGAGATGGCCATAACAGAATGCTTTAAAGGCAAAACTAGGACATTAGATACACTGTTATGTTGTATGTAGCTGGGAGCTGACTGCTCAGTACACAAATCTTTACTAGTTGAGGGGTGAGAGGCAGCAGCGGAGTGAAGTCAGGCTGGTTGGGAATGTAAAACTGTAGGGGCTCACAGTTAAGATACAAGATTTCTCTCATGTCTGAGACTTGTTTTTGTACAATTTCAGTTCACACTTCTTGGTTTGGCTTTTGCTTAACAAATATTCTTTACAGTTACTGTAGGAATTTTGCATGCTCTAAAAATAAATTGCCTTTAAATTTAATAAATTACCTCTAAAGAAAGATCTACTGTGAATCTTTTCTTTTCCAAACACTTTGTTCTAAAAATAATGAACTGTCGGCAATGTCATTTGAGTTTAAGATTGTTTTCCAGTGAGTATCTCAAGGATGGCCACCAACTCAGTGATTTTGCACATAAATTATAGCTAAGAAGATCATGTATCTACAAACATCTGCCATATTGACATAGAGAAGTCGACCTTTTTACATCATAAGTGAAATGCTTCTTTAACATCTGTCTGCTATAACTAGTCACAAGTGATACTTGGAGATAGATGTGCAATATTGCATAGCAGAATGTGTAATTGCTTTACACCTCCTCTTTGTGGCTTTGAATTGCAATCTCCCTCATTAAATAGACTTTTGCTGTATATTTTATTGGGCTCCTAACCTATGTTTATCGATTCAACACATTGGATGCTCAAAGGTATAAATCACAGCAATATCTTATGAAAGCCTAGTGCTTACAGGCTCTCAAACACATTGGGGGCATGAATTCATGCATGTCTTGACTTGCCTACCAACTCTGATCATATTTTTCAGAAACTGGTTTACTATTTTGACCTTTTCCTGCCATTTTCATGACTGCAGCAGGAAGGAGATTTTCTCTGCATGCAAGAAAATGTCAGCTGTCTTGATTTGGGCCCTTACCTATACTTACATTTCTGCAACTATAAATGTTTTTTTCTTACAAAAATTTGCTTTCATTCTCTTTTATCACCTACATTTTATTCTTGGAAAGTCATACACTCTTTTATTTATGCCTGCAATTTGTGCATCGGTTTCGTCCAAAAGGAACATTTTTTTGTTGTTGTTGTTTGTTTTAACACATTATGTATAATTTTATTCAGTTTGATATGAGTTACTATGCAACAAACCACCTTCAGTACCTGTAAAAAAAAAAAAAGTTTTTCTGTATGCAGTATGTGGTGCTGATCCCTGATGAAAGCTATTGTGGCAACATCTGAAACAGAGTGAAGTTGTTTTGAGTATCCTTTTTAACTGCCCATGAAAGGCAGCCTTTGGAAAGTATTTTCTTGAAGAGCACATTGGACTCGTTTTCTTTTCATTAAGCTGAATCTGTAAACCACAAGAAAACCCAGTGGAGGTTCTCTCTTTTCACTGTCCTCAGTAAATAACTGAAATCCTCTCAAAGAAGCATGCTGGCTGTTCTCCTATCTTACACCTGCCTGAATTGACCTCATTTTCATTAATACTTGCTTTGTTAAGATTTTAATTAGTGTACAAACTACAGGTGCGTGCACACACATGTACACAAACACACATACACACACTCACACACAAAAGATGGCTTAATTCCTGCAGGTTTATCATTCCCTGCTCAGCACATCCTCTCAAGCTTTAATAGTTTTAAAATACAAACAGCTTCTGCCAAGTTCTGATACATGCATTAAAGAGAGGAGACCAGTGCACCTCCTGACCTCATTATGTCAGCAAAAGGCAAGCTGCTCTTTGTTCTCTTTGCTGGCTGTGACACCATTTTTCCTCCACCTGTTTGACTCCATTTCTCTTCTTTCTCTGTCACTAACGAGCTGTCTCTTTTCTGAGATGTGGCCAGCAGATTGAGCAGTCTTATCTGGTTACAGTTCTGAAATAGCGCCGAAATTAATTATGCGTAATTATCATGAGGGATTTAATAGGGGAAGTTGATTGTGTTTGATTTAGGCTTTAATTTTTTACATTGTTACCCTGCGCTTTAATTGTAGCTATTACTGTTGCTATTATGGCTGTTCTGATAGTTGTTTTCCCATTGAGTTATGTTCAATTTCTTTCTTTATTCTTGAGTTTTATCAGTATATGGAGGCCTTCTGTGTATGTGTGTGTGTGGCAATCTGGCAGCGGCTCCAGCCTCAGGAGAGCTTGAGACAGAGGAGTGAGGGAAATAAAAGTGGAGGGATGATAGTGGAGGGGCGCCCTCATAGAGCCAGGGATCATTGATGGGGCTCTCTGGAGAGAAGAACAAACAAACTTTAAATCAGAAAGGATGAGAGGGGCCATGGCCTGCAGAAATGGAACCCTCTATGTAGTGTGTGTGCTGTTTGTGCGCACGGTGTTTGGGGCGCACTTTTGTGTCTGCCTGCAAAGCTCATTCAGCTAAGCGTGAAAAGTTTCAGAGTCTGGGTAAAGTCACGTACATAAATGAAATGTGGGCTTATAGTGCAGTATAACCAAGATTTTTCCAGGGGTGTAAAGAGGCTTATAGGTGGCTGGTAATGTCGCCAGCAGGGTTTGCTGTGCTCTGGAAGCCATGCCAGCGACTCTCAGAAGTGCACAACAAGCTTTGAGAGGGAAGATAAGGTAGCTGGAATCCATTCAGAAGCCATAAGCAAAGATTAGATTCACTAAACATTTTATCCAACAGTTGGTACATATGGTGAGCACAAAAAACCTTCTCAGGGTGGTGTGTGTGTGTGTGTGTATGTGTGTGTGTGTGTGTTTGTTTGGGAGGGTGGGGGGTGACTGTACTAAAGGAAATGTAACTTTAACACAGACAACACAGTTCAGAGTATTAACATACAAAATAAGCCTATTTACACATCATCCCTGCAGGATTTTCATGCTCATATAAAAGATGTATTGCAGTTAGAATTTACACAGCTACATACAAAACCAGTAAACTATTTTACAGGTCTTTAATAGATCCAGGATCACTCATTTCAAGCTAATTGAGTGTACAGACAGAGCTGTTCAGTTACAGTAATATCACGTACACTCAAAGAACACCTGAGCAAAGGGCTTTCCTTTAAATTTGCAGAGTTCAGCATGGCCTTCTTTAACATTGCTATAAGAAAAATTAACCAGACCATGGTCCCAAGGGAAATGTGAGGATAATCAGGAGAGATTAGTCAGTGTTTTTGTTGGAGGTGTCTTGTAAAAAGCAATTATCCTAATATAAATAATGACTTTTTCAAATACACAGGAATGATGACAGTTAAATGCAGAGGAGCTAAAGCACATACCTGCAGGCTGAAATAATTAGCACAAATGAAGATACTGACTCAACAATAATGGGTTCTGGTCAGTATTTATAATGATTCAAGTTTATCCAAGTAGTGGGTGGTGTTGTTGAACCGCTCTCATAAAATATGCATGTCTGTGCTTCAGTCAAGTGGTTCTCTTTGTTTGCAAAGAGTAAAAGAAAGAAGTTTTACTATTCTTCTATTTCTCTTCCCACACACAGCAACTGAAACAGAGCTGACTCTGTGGATAAGGTAATGAGGGCAAAGGGCTGATAATGAAAGCAAAGTATCACTAAAAAATGTTTATTTATCAATTAAATACTGATACTGGAGTACATAGCCAAGTTTAAACAACAGTAAAGAATTCAGCTGTTTTGTTTAATCCTTCGAGAAGCTGCCGTATATTTATTACTTGCTGCACACATTACTTTGGATTTGAAACTTTATTATTTCCAACAACAAACTATCAACATATCGCGAAAATAAGTTTAAATAAGTAAATTCTTTGCCCCTTTCTGTCTCTCACAGTATCGTATCAGGTAAAGCAGGGGACGTGTGAAGTGGTGGCTGTCCATCGATGCTGCAATAAGAATAAGATCGAGGAGCGTTCGCAAACGGTCAAATGTTCCTGTTTTCCGGGGCAAGTTGCTGGCACCACCAGGGCCAGACCCTCCTGCGTCGAAGGTAAATATGTGTGTGCTTTATAGGGACGTCCATTCTTATTCTTCTTTCTTTGAAATTATGTTGTTTGATGTCCTTCTGAGTACCTAGTAGCAGTAGTCACAGCACACTTAATTTGGAAAATCAGGGAGGAATTTTGATGGGGAACCAGGCTAATAATGAAACAGCATTAGCTAATAGATCTCACTTCTGGGTCGAGTCCTACCAGGAAGCAGGCTTTGTTGCAGTTCTTCAACTAAC
Organism: Arrhamphus sclerolepis; assembly: GCA_037176975.1. Classification (NCBI taxonomy): domain Eukaryota; kingdom Metazoa; phylum Chordata; class Actinopteri; order Beloniformes; family Hemiramphidae; genus Arrhamphus; species Arrhamphus sclerolepis. The sequence goes on from JBAMYA010000020.1 coordinate 8,723,818, forward strand.
CACTAGGTGTCAGGTCTAAAACAGAGCAAATCCCCATTGACCTCTAAGTTAAAATGCTCAAGTTTGTAGCAGGAATAGACATACTTACAGTCTGGTACAGAAAATGTTTTTGGTCTTTAAAGCTGGATTTTTCATCCATGACATCAGTGCTGTCAGTTTGGCAATTTGGCACGTTTGCATTATATTGACTTTTGAGTTGTGAATAAAAACAAATAATTGTCATTTTCTAAAGAGAATATGTTCTGTTGCGCTTGTGTGTTGTGTTACTTGAACTAACAGACTGGCTGTGGTTGGCCTGGAAGGTTCTGAGGATGAAGCTTATACACACAGCTGTCAATTCTGATGTCACAAAATGAAACAACATTTGAAAGAGGAGATCTTGATGGCAGTTCCATAGTTTCTAAAGTGCAGCTTGGCTGAAGGAACCAGGAGCCTCAATGGATCAATTCAGGACCCTTCCAAGTGGATATGCTGGAACCTGTAGTCAGTCAATGCATGAATGTAGGGGATTGGTTACTAGCAACTGCCAGGTCCCATTCGAACTCTGCTAGTCCTCCTTACAGCTTTGGCAGCACTTGTTTTGGATATTGTTTAGATAGTGACACTTTAAAGATGTTATTATATATATTGTTATATGTTATTATATATTATTATATATGTTATTTGGTGATCAAGAGCATCTAACTCAAATGCAGCTACAAAAATCACGTGAACCACTGATTTATCCTCACCTGGGTATAGAGCTCAATTTTCATGCTGTATTAAAATATTGTGTGTTTGTTTATATAGATGTAAATGTGCTCTTGGTTGTGAGAGGTTTTTATTTTGATATAAATTTGGGAAGGCACTCCAGACATGATAGACACTGAGAAAGTCAGTGAACTTGACTCTATGTATGATTGGGTGGTTTGATAAAATGGACAGAGTTCTGGCTTCATTTCAACTGGTACTTGACGAGTCGTTATTCCTTCATGAATTGTTCAGCGTTAGTCTGGAATTTCATGTGAGGATTGCAGTTTCACTCTGCCAACAGGTTATAGGTCCAGAATATCCAGATGAACTATACTGGGCGCTTTACCACTGAGGGAAAAGTCACAACGCACAGCGTGTCCTGGTGAGCGTTTGCATACTATTATTGGCACCATGAGTAGATGACCAGCTGAGTTGAGTAGCCCAGCCCATTGGTCCCAGCTAGTTTTTGACGGAGATGAAAAGAACTGTGAACTGTGGGAGGCAAAGTTTTTAGGGCACCTTCGTTTACAAGGACTTAAAGGTACAATTTTAGCAAATGAAGATGAGGAGAATGAGTCAGAGGAAGAAGAGCCATCTGAGGATATGAGGATACGGCAAAAAATGCAGAGGCATATGTGGTACTAATCCAATTCCTGGATGACAAAAGTCTGTTACTGGTTATGTGGCAAGCAGTGGATAACAGGCAAAAAGCGCTGACAATCCCAAGAAATTATTATGTAGAAAAAGGTGCTCATTGTGTTATCAGCTTAAACACAGAGCTGACATCACTCCAAAATTAAAGTAGTGAAAGTGTGACGGACTATAATACAATTACAGGGATGGCATTTAAGTGAGTCATTAAGCGATGGACTTCTTATTTCAATGGCTTTGAAGGGACTACTTGAACTTTTTAAACCATTTGTTATTCATGTGACACAAAGTGAAGACCCATTGACTTTTATTGAGTTCAAAACCAAACTAAGGTGCTACGAAGACTGAAAGAATGTTCACAACAACATCAGAGGACAATGTCATGAAGGCTCAAATGCAGCTGAATGCCAGGCCTGCTTCAGCGAGTACCAGATGCCCAAAAGAGAATAATGTGGCCCTGATATGCTTCAGATGTGAACAAAGGGGACACAAAGCCAAGATGTGTCGCGTGAACCAGTGGTATAGTCTCTGGAAAAACACCACACATCGAGATGCAGTATGCAGATGAAAACAGCACAGAGATGATGTACGGAAAACCTCAGAGGAAGTGAGTGATATAAAAAATATGCATTCAAGATGACTGACAAACAAGACAAGATCCAGATGGAAGATTACCCGAACTAGAAACGGAGAACCAGATAGAAGAGCCACAACAGTTCTAGAGCTGGTACACACAGATGTACAGATGTAGCAGGACCAGTAGATCCAGTGTCAAACGATGGGTATATGTGCTATCATTCACTGATGATTATTTTAGTGCAGTTTTTGTGCACTTTCAAAAATGTAAGAGTGACATGTAACAAGCAACATGTGAAGTTTTTTGCAGATACAGCACCATATGGTAAGAGTAAATGCATAAGATCTTATAACAGCGCTGAATTCACAGGCAAATGGTGTCAGGAGCTTCTTATCAGAAATAGTATCAGGCACGAAACCTCAGCCTCATACTCTCTACATCAAAATGACTGCAGGGAGAAAATGGAGGACACTTTTTGACATGGCCAGATGCATGATAGTAGAGAGCAAATTGCCAAAAGTACCATGGCCATACGTAGTACAGACAGCAGCTGTAGTGAGAAACAGTTGCTTTAATAAATGGACGGGACAGACAGCTATATATGATGCTGACTGGAAGAAAACCTAACCTCTCAAGGCTGCAAAAGTTAGGGTCAGTATGTTATGCTTATAAGGAAAACTGGACTCAAAAGTGTGAAGAAGGAATTTCTGTCGGGTATGACAAAAATAGCCCAGCCTATATGGTTTATTTTCCTGAGAGTGAGAAAATGTAGAAAGACAAATTGGTGAAGTTTGTGAAGAAAGGTATTGCAGAGTAACAGTCACAAACTGATGTAACATTTGATGAGGACCTTGAGACAGAGAGAAAAAAAAACACTAACATCAAAGAAAGTACCAACATATATATATATAAGCAGGATTAGGGAACAAAGGCCCCAGAGTTGAATAATCACAGCCAGCCAGTCAGTGAAACAGAACACGATACCACTCGATATCTTTCTAGAGGGAGAAATTATTTGAAGGAATATGTAACTGGTAAAGATGATGATGACTAAATATTGACTAACATAGACTACTGTTACAGACTCATATGCAGTTTACTTCTAACATTTGAGGAGGAGGTTACTTCACTTAAATCAAAGGAAGTGCTGAGGTTGAGAAAACAAAGTTTTCACCCTAACTGCCCTGCCAAAAGATAAGAAAACAGTGGGGGAAGGAAATGGGTGTATGCAGTCGAGAATAATACTGATAGATTTAAACAGTTTAAGGCACATTATGTAGCCAACAGCCTTAGCCAAAACAAAGGGTAAGATTATGAGGGAACATTTTCTTCCATCTCTTACTACAGATCTGACTATCAGTATACTGGTACAAAAAGCAGCACACGAAAGCCTGATTTTATATCAGATGGATGTCAAAACAGCCCTTCCATGCACCAATAGATAGTGAGATCTATAAGGAACAACCAGAAGGCTATGAAGCTGAATCTAGCACAAATGAAAAGTTTGTGTGTAAGTAGAAAAGTCACTATATGGACTAAAACAGTCAGGCAGAAACTGGTACAAAACACTGCTGTTTATGAGTGTAATT
>JBAMYA010000020.1:8734045-8749166 GCA_037176975.1 Arrhamphus sclerolepis
ACACATATATATATATATATATATATATATATATATATATATAGAGAGAGAGAGAGAGAGAGAGAGAGAGAGAGAGATATGATATATGATATACATATACATATACACATATTTGTGCATGTAAAATATAAAAAAATATATAACAATGTACATATCATTCTCTGTTATAGCTGGTATATTCTATTAACTAATCAAAACTAGTAGAATGTTTGACTAATATAATTTTGGTTCTTGCTGAATAAATATGTTTTGTATGCTCTTTTAGTGATTAAAATCCTAATTTTACTCCAGTATATCTTGTTACATTTCCATAATGCGAATTTCTGCCTTTTGTTGTGCTGGAGGGGTCTGATAACATTCTTTCTCTTGAAGGACCCAGAATTCCTGGTAGCATCCCTGTTTCAGGATGTTGACGCAGGTTTGGTTGGAGGGAGGCTGTATTGAACATTGGTGTTGTGTAATTAGTCAAATGTTGCAACTTGACCCCATAATAGGAGACAGTTGCAACATTGATTAAAACATGAAATAATCAGTCCATCACATAAATTTGTAGTTTATTGTTATATTTTGATAGACTAGGTCTTATCAAAGCTAAATTGATTTTATGGTTGTATAATCATAAAGAATAATAAAAAGTCGAAAACATCATTGTTCAAGTAGCAACCATGAACAACTAAAAACAGGTAACAACACATGTTACTTGTATTACATATTGTATGTGTGTGTCTATTTTGTCTGCATGTAATGTAGCTTATGTGTGTGTGTATGTGTGTGTGTTTTTTAGAGACAGGAAAAATTAGTCCACATCAGGTTCACTGTTGTAGCAGGTGTAAATGGCTCCTCCATCAGAGCAGGCCAGGTGAGCCCATGCGTTGCAGTGCCAGCATAGTCTCCAGACAGGTAGAGAGACAGTCCTGTCTGTTATGTGTTTCTTCTCTACTGAAAATACAGAGCAGGTAAGATGTAGGGTAGCCTATATAGCTGCCTCGTGGCTATGATTTTTAAAGCCAATTACAAGGTGAAATATCTTGTTAAAGAGTGAATAAACAGTCAATAAAACTTTAGTTATATGGTATTATGAAAAGCCTTTATAATATTTATTAATAGGAACCAGTGTTCCTTTTCTTTCTTTTCTTTTTTTTTTTTTTTTTTTTTTTTACCTTGAAATGTGTTTTTTGGTGAAAGAGAAGTCACAGACAGCTGTGGTCTCTCTGAAGGGAGGGGGAGCTAACTGAACATGTGCAGTATGAACGGCATGACTATCTCATTCCTGATTGGAGAACGCTGTTGCAACTGTCCCGTTTTGCAGCCGTCCCCAGTCTCCTCTGTTAGAAGGTTTTCCTTGGACTTTGGGCTATTCTGCTCTGTTTATTTCGGTTTAAGATGGAGTCGTCATATTTAAGTTTGGATGAAAATGTTGACAGGTGATCTGGTGTGTTCTTACATCATACAAGATTTATGCTGGTTGGCCTCCTTCTTTAGGACCTTGTTGGGGCCTTGCTTGATTAACGATTGATTATGATCATTGCATTCTTTAGTTTTATCTATAATCTTTGGTCCAATTTTGAACCTTATTGAGGTGATATAGATGATACCAGATGGCACTTCCTTTGACTTCTTTGACTGTTTGCAGGAAACACTGCCTGATACCACCTTGCAAAGTCTGTCCCCACTGGTCCCTGAATTTCAGCTGCTTTCCTCAATTCTTCAAAAACGACAAAAACTAAAAATGAAATGTAACAACTTGAAAACAAAATCAAACCAAACAAACACAACATCTCCCCAACAGGTTATGCTACTGCTCACCAGGTTTTCAAAGCAAAAATCCTCTGAAGAATCCAAACTTCCATTTTAATTGTTTAAGTCCAAGCTCACCGCTTGTTGAAAAAGGATTTCAGTGGCATCCGATCCGTCCTCGACAGTCAGCCTCCTTCTTCCCATAACACTTTTAAACGGGGTAGAGGGATGCTGGTACTTCAGACCAGCTTGTGTTTTTGCTGTTGGTCAAAGTCCAAACCAGTTACTGAAGTCATTGTTGTGATGCCATTTAGCATAAAAAATGCATCTGGTGAGACTGAAGTAAAGAACTGACAGCTGTGAACACAAATGTATTTCAACAGAAAAATTAGACAAAAGGGAGAAACAAACCATAAGACAAATAAAATAGAAAAAGTAAACAAAATCTAAACATCAATAAAAACATAAGAAATTAGTACAGTACATACAACCGCATCAATAAGATTCATCATTTACATCCTCCTTTTGGTTTTGAAGGAATTTTTTTAAGTACGTACTACACTGCACATATAGAGATCACATATTTTGTAATTAAATTTGATGCCAGTTTCACTTCTGAGACTCAACACCATATATCTAGACTGGTCAGAGCATCTTCATGCCACTATAATCCAACAAAATACACAGGTCTTTCCTGTTTTTCTTGTTTTTTTTTTTTTTTTCTTTTTCAGGAATGAAACCCAAACATCTGTGATCCATCAGCTGATCCCTGTTAATTCACATGGGTGTCACTCCTCTTGATAATTATTATCACTCTTTAATCAGTCTGTTCTAATCAGTCTTTTTCTGTGTCTCAGTGAGTCAGCCGAGATTCTTCCCCCAAAATCACATCTCCCGTCGCGCCAAGACCAATGTCTCCTCGTTGTTTCAGAGAAAACATGCATCTGTTTATCTGGCACATCTGGTTTTCTAAAGCAGAACATTTTCAAGTCCATTTCAGGATATTTTAATTCAGCTCATACAGTGCTGTCCAAGTGCACCGAACTTGTTCCATCATGTTGGTGTTTAAAGCCCTCGTGCACATATTCAGTCTTGAGCAGCCTTATCACAGGCCTTACCACTGTTTGTCTGTCAGTTACAGATGGTATGGGAGCAAGTCAAGCGTTTTCACTTGTTCACTTGTAGTGGAGGTGAGACTTTGTAGGACAGACATCTCTCCTGAAGCTGTGTGCTCTTACAGACCTGTTTTTGACCTTTTCGGTCTGCACACCTGAGGATGATGTCAGATCCTGCCATGTTCCTCTAAGTTTGCATGCAGGTGAGCAGTGAGTTTAGAAGAAGAGCTGTAGTGCCACGGGTGGTCCAAGCTGCAGTTGGAGCACAGCTTTTGGGTCAGAAGATGCAGGGTAGAATTTGATATTTCATTAATGGATTTTGTTTCTGTCCTTTTGTTGTCACCAGAATAATTTTTTGTCATGTCTTGATTCCATTGAGGAAATGTAATTAATTTTTCACTAATTAGAAAATAAATAACTGCAATTTCACTTTCTTCATAAATGTGTTTCTCTCTTTTCCTGAATGTGCTTTGGAGAAGTGTAATATAATTTATTTATTTATTTTTTTTAAACAAACAAAGAAACAAAAATCTCTTTTCTTTATGGGGCCTCTGATTTTTCTTTCTCTGTATATAACACAAAACAAGTTGCTTACAAATTAAAACCCTTAGACTTGTTTAATAATAACAAACGAAAATACAGACTGAATCAGCAGCTCACGCCACCAAGATAAAATAAGTAAGGATAACTGTGACCTCTGACCTCCAGCTAGTGTTTTATACCACTGGTGGTCCTTTACATGGGTCCATTTCTAATTTTCTTTTTTCTAATTTAAAGAATCATTTCATTTATTTCCACAGTGTTGGTTCTTAAAGTATTAAACAGCAGCTTTCACAACAAACATGGATTTGATCAATGCTACATTTTTGTACTTAAAATATCTTTTCACCTCTCCATATTTGAGACGCAATTTATTAATTCAGGAAGGACTGGAGGAAGGAATTAAGTCAACACCAGGTGCACTCATGAAAGGCACAGACATACAAATACACACACACACACACACACACACACACACACACACGCACACACACACACACACACACACAAAGAGAAAGAGTCAAATCTTGTCCAGATTGTCTTTTTTGCCAGTTTGCTGGTATCTTCAAACATTTCACATTTATTTTGCATTTTGTTTCTTTTCTTTTTTTTTTTGACAAGCTATTTTAAGATGTTGTTTGTTATTCCTGGAGTCACACTACCCAAACACTCCATCACTACGCTGTTATCAAACATCTAACACAAATGAACCCTTTTGCTCCAGCTACTTCCCTTGCCAGTAAACAGTATCGTCCTCTCACACACAACTTCTGGGAAAAATGCAATCTTATATATCAAACAACAATATGTCTTTTCTCTGCACCCAGTGTGGCTTATGTCTGGGCAAAGGTGAACTGTAACAGGATCACTAATTCTCTTGATGAATAATCAACAAGTCTGGAATAATTGCGAATGTTTTTTTTTTTAGCCCAATCAACTGAAAAATGGCTTTTCCATTTTTTGCATAAAGTTATTTATGCAGTAAATTAGAAAACAGATTCATTGTCATATCTTACAAGAAGGCAGACTTTTTGATAGGATTTCTTCATTGTATTATATTTTCTTTGCTGCATGCAATATACATTAGGAATAAAACTCACCTGTGCCTTGTGTTTTGCTAATTTTACCTGAAACAAAAGACATCCAAGATGATTAGCTGCCATTTATTTTGAGTAGTAGGAAATGAGAGGGATTTTGTTCATACTTTAATCACTGAGGGAAAAACAAAACAAAACAATCCAAAACACAGGCTAGCCACAAATGCTATCCATGACTGTAGTCCTGGTAGTTGAATCTGCGTCATGACCTGTCAACTTAACATAAAGCATCTTCAGGCTGTTTTAAATTAGTGTGGTGCCAGCTTCAAATTCATAGCAGATGATGTATGTGATGTAAATAATGCTGAATTTTGCCATATATTATCCCTAGTCTTTTGATTTTAATTTATTTTACATTTAGATCATGCCCAAACATCAGTAGCAGTAACCTGATGTCTTCATTTTCCTCATTATCTCACTCCCATGCTCCAGCCTCGATTGTAGCCCAGAAATGGTGGTGCCACATGCAGCCATGCATGGATGGAGAAGAGTGCAAGGTTCTACCTGACCTGACTGGTTGGTCATGCAGCACTGGCAACAAAGTCAAAACCACCAAGGTAAGGAGGAGACCTCACATCTGCACTTGTGCAAACATCATGTACATGTCAAGGATTCAGTATTAATTGGATTGAATCTTATTTTGCATTCATTTTTGTTTCTGCTGTGAAACATTGTGTTTTTAATTAGTTTCTGGTAAACATACAATCAGCTTCATGACTTCACCTGCTATTTTTCCTACTTGAAGTGACAAAGAAAGTTCTCATCAAGTTTAAGCAAGATGGTCAAAGATAAACATGTAAAACAACGATTGGATTTTTAAGATAATTTAATCACCAGTTTAAAAGATCAATAACAAATTAGAAAGAAACTAAGCAGTAAATCAGCAAGCAAGCCCTCTGATAGACATTTGCTTTGTGTGTGTTGTTGCTGTAACTGTACCTCCCTACACACTATACCTCACGCAAGCACTGCATGATGCCAAGTAAACTGACACTATTCAGATGAGATAAATTGATTTAAAGGAGGGTCCTTCATGGCTCTTTGTAAGCTGTTGAAGTGTGAAAGTTAATTTACGGGACTGACGACTAAGTTGTGTGTATGTATGCAGCAGAGTGCATGTCATGGGATGGAGCAGGTGCCGTTTATTTACAGGTGAAATATAAAAAGAGAAACAGTTGGTGGTGAAAGTGGCGCAGGCGCTGTAAGAGTAATTGCTCGAGAGATGGCAGAACAGCACAACATCTGTCGCATTCATTAGAATGCATTATGGTTGGGCCCTTCCACAGAGGCTGTACAATTAAGAGTCATAATTAAATTGGTGAGTTGGGTAGACTGAGTAACAGAGGCACTACCGGGCTCAGTCGCAGGCAGTGGAATTAATGACCCTGAGCCTAACACCAACTCTGGGAGTGATAGGTGCAATTATCCTCATTCTGTTTCATGTTGGTATCTCTTTTCTTCCCCCCCCCTCTTTTTCTCTGTTTTATCCCTCCTACACTGACTAGCTGATCAACTGACTGCATCAGTGGGCATTAATTGTGCATTTGCAAGGTGCTTTGGGACTGAAGAGCAGTTACTTGGAGACTTACTGGCAGATGTCACTGAAAATAGTTGCATTGAGACATTGATTCCCTGGCAACTGCTCACATGGCTGCGCTCTGTTGCTTTCTTCTTTATATTGCATCTCTCTCTACCCTTGACCTTCTTTCAGCACCTCAGCATCTTATTCAGCGTGATGATCTGTATCTGTCCATCTTTTCTTTCAGTCTCACACAGCGTGGGTTTACCATAGAAAGTTGGAAAGACAGCCTGGCCAAAGCATTATAGCACAGTTTAACAGGGCAGAGCAAATACTGCACAAATGTGGAAAAAAAAAAAAAAGAAGTTTCATACATGTGATCAGGAGTGGAAAAAAAGATGAACTTCTATATGAGCATATCAGTGCAATGTACATGTTGACCAAATGTGGTGATGAAAAACAAATGCTTTATATCTATAATTATATGCCTTCAACTTGCCATGACCCAGAGAGATTGACTGCAAACAAGCAGTTTTCAATCCTATGATAAGGACAGACACAAATCTAGAGAAAATAGTTATTTAATTTTAAGTAATCCTCCGACTCTTGATTCTGCTTTTTAAATGGAAACCTTCATCGAGTGTCAAGTCAGACACTGTGACACTAAATGTAATTACGTGTCCCTGTGATACTGATTCTCTTCACTGTCTTTTGTATTTTCTTTCTTTTTATTTTTTCAGGTTACACGATAGCAAGAGAGCCACTGAGCCATGAGGAAACCTGAAACTCTCCAGGTGGAGAGGATGGATGACTCACACATATTCACATGAGGAAAAGCACCTAGGAAAGGAACTACCATCAGGATATCCATCATAAAACAACTGAAGTCAGTTAGTCATCAAAAAAACTGTGTAAACCTAGGGCCCCACATGCAACATATGTACTGTACATGTTGTCAAGACTAATGAACTACAAACAGGGTACACATGGACAACAAGGTACTTCTATTTTCTAATTATGGACAGTATGGATTGTTGAACCTTGGTTGATAAAACCCTAATGGCCCATTTCAGAGTATTTATTTCATTTCAAGCATTTGAAGATGAGTATGATAACCGAAGGTTGCGCTGACTCTAGCCAGACACAGCAGAACAAGAAATAGTGGAGATCTTCTGGGAACAATGAAACAGATCGAAGTTTGAAAGTAGCAAATAGCAAATTAGCATCAGTTTGCTCTTATTGGTCAAGTCACTACCGTAAAGACTGTTTTACAGGAGTCATTTTGCAGTTCTAATTAGGAACTGCAGCAGGATCATAACGGCATATAAAAAATTCATGTAAGATATTTGCACTAGTCGAAACCATTTGGGATGTTTTGTTTTTTTTAGATATCTACCATCTTTTGCTGTGGATGTCACATGAAACTCAAGGTGAGCATTTTGTAAAATGTCTGAAACTTGAAGTCCTGTAGATAAATATGTATATCATATGCCACTAATTCTAAGTAGCTATTTGTTGAAATTGGTTCAGATTCTTAAGCTTTGCGTGCATACAGCTTGGTACAATGTAAACTAGCAAGGTGTGATTCATCTGTCTCCTTTTTGCCCAGACACATTTCAGAGCTCAACCTTCATATTTGTATATCTTTCTGTCTGTTATGTTCAGTCTGTGGCACCTCTTACGTTCATGGTAAAATGGAGAACCATAAATGTCCAAAGGAGGAGGATGGATTTTCTTCCTTTTATTTCCATTTGTTGGATTTTGTTTCTTTGCTCATTCTTCAAATGTAAAACAATAGTATGATTAGGTCTTTTAGTAGAGTTTTCTTTTTTGGGGGTGGGGATTAATGTTTTTCTTGTCAGTTCCCATTGATTGTATCCAGATTTTCATTTAATCAATGCTTCAGTGAGGTATGCTGAAAAAATTGCCACAGATAATGCCAGTTTTGCAGATCTGTTTTTTCCCCTACAGGGCTTAATCATTATTTCTCTTAGTAGCCCATCACCCTAAAAAAAACATCACTTCTCTCTGTGATTAATCCCTCTGTTCCTCTCGTCTTTTCTAACATTCTGACAAAACATGACACTATTAAAGAAAAAATTCTGTTCCACACAAGTTCTCTGTTTGAACTAGACTGTAGCTTTTGTCTGTCATGCTTTCCAAATGAAGTTTTCTCTCATGAACACACATCCAAATGTAAATCTTTCTCTCGCCGTATCGGTCTGCTTTTCTGATGTGGGAATGAGTTGGGTCAGTGTACCCAAGGGTTAGCCTGCTGGGGCCTGCTCCTGTGTTACTGAAAGCCTTTACTTTCAGACATGCTGCCTGTGAGCTATGATAAATCTTCGGGAGTTGAGCCGCTGACTCTCCAGCTCCAGTGCTGAGCTCTGAGCCGGAGGGAGTTTGGGGACAGCAGGGCTACCAGTGGCAGGCAGCTCCACTCTCTCATTACTGAGAAGCCTGAATAGCACTGGGCTTCTCTCGGGACCACTGACATGGAATATTTTTAGGTTTCCGGTGCAGCACTGCAGTTAGGCCAGTCACACCACACTGCCCTCTTTCCATACTCAGCAACAATAGTCCGCTTAGGTTGGATATACAATGACTTTCCACAGCTGCATTTACACGAAAAAGAAGCATATTATTCACATAAACTAGCCTGTTTTTCTTTACTTTTCTTTTTTTTTTTTAAAAACAAAACAAAAAACACTTCCAGTATCTCACCCACGTACACCTATATGGACATAATGATGTGAGAAAACTTTTCAGCAGAGAAAATGACATGCCTTAATTACAGCAAACACAGTGTAAAACGTCTCCTGAGCTGTGCACCATCAATCTGTATGAGGGATCTGGTTGCTGTACTCCCCATCTTTCCTAGAACTGCCCTCTGAGATTTCGTGTTCTTCAGATGAGCCTGGCGCCTTGCTCCCCCCATCCTACATGGCTCTCTGCAGTAGAATCAATATTTGAGGACCATTTGCGCTGCGCTGCTCCCTGGTGGCTGGGGTTTGACGATGCAGCTCCATCCTCAGTTTCAACCGTGTTTAAAAGGACAGTGGCCAGGGTGAAATTCACCCCTCATCTCTGGTTACCAATATTTAACAAGAGAATCTGCACTGTGTGCACTGTAGGCACTTTGCATACATTTACTATTGCTGTGCTGGCTGGTCAGCACTGCAGCAGTGCAGACACATACTCTTCTTCTGCTTTTGCCAATTCATAAAAAAGAAGTTGATTATGGTTTAAAAGCCTCAAGGTGTCTTGGAGAAATTTATATTACCTTCTCTATTAATGAGATGTTACATTGCCTTGAAATTCATCAGTGGCAGTCATCATTTCCCACTGTGCATAAAAATAGGTTAAAAGACTAATATAAACTGATTTACAAGCTCATAATTTATTTTTTGTGGTCTAAAAGAAAATTTCCTCATATAAAGAATAAAGTTGATTCTTTCATCTTTGGCCTAAAGAGTACAATTTGAGCTCCTGTTTCTTTAAAGCGACACATACAGTTTTTTCATGTTACATTAACAATTTCAGTTTAATTCGAAGAAATATTTTTTTTGTTTTGTTTTGTTTTCTTTTTGTTTTGTTTTAGGAAGTGTTGTCTAACACTTCAGGTCTTCCATCTGCACTATCTGCAAAAACTCATCCAAAGTAACTTTGCACTCCTTTCATGGTTGTCTCTTATGAAAAGTATGTATTGCTTTTCAGCACGTCAGATATCGACAATGATGGAGATAGCTTGCAGCATGGCAGAGTGATGGATTGAAAAGGAAAGCGTAAGTGAACAAGAGACTGAGCACAATGTTGGGCCGGGTAGTTAAAGCAACTTAACCTGCACTGCCTGAGCTATAAATTGCAAAAATTCCTTGGCATTGCTTAAAAATTTTCCCTCTGAATGGCCAAATTGCTCACTGGTCAGCTAGAAGTGTCATAATGAGAGGTGCCAGATAGTGCACCTTGAATGTGTCCCTTGTATAAAGGTCTGTGGCCTTTTGCTGCATATTTCCTGTCTAGTGTCCATAAAGGCCACTAGAACCATGAAATCTAAAATAATTATTTGCGTGTAGTGTCAGGAAGTGAAATAAAGAAAGCATGGATTACACACTAAGTGTTTCAGGCACCTTAGCAGCAATGTCCTCTGTGAAAGAAGAAAACCTCTTGGACTTTGGATGCTGTAACTTACAGACCTTTAGCTTACAAAAAAACTTTACTTTACTATGGTTAGAGTAAGAGGATAACCCAAAAAAGCCTCTCTAAACCATATGCTTGGCACTTTTATCAGCTAACTCCAAGACTAATGAAAGGAAAACATTTTTAAAGAACTGTGGCAACAAAAACATTATGTAGGAAAAAAAAAAAGTGTTTCACAAGCTGTAAGGGAATGTGTTTGTAATCTGTCATTGGCGAACTAACCTTGAACACATTGTCAAGGCTGATCTCTGGTGGAACCTGGAGGGCAAGAGTCAAAGAGGCAAACAAACATGGAGGAAACAACACAGTATGACAGGACTGGAAATTTGAGTGAGAACAATGAGCTACCTACATTAAAAAATGATATAAAACGTATATTCAGAGTGTTTTAGATGGTGCGTGTGAGGGGTATTTTAACAGTGTCCTTCATCATCAACTCAAAAGCCTCAAACTGTCTTCACGCTTGTTGAAAATTAGAACAATAAGTACCTAGAGAGGAAGAAATAAAAGGATGAAACTCTGCTATTGTGGATTGTGCATCACCTTTTGTCAAGTTCAATTTGTGTTAGCCCTCAATAAAATATGTAGCAAATGAAAGTTCAGGATTCAGGAATCTTCAGATGACGTGAGTCTATCAGAGGTGGTGAGATGTGTGACAACTTCAGTCGGCACAGGGAAAAAAATAGGTTTGCCATATTAAAGGAAGAGGCTCCAACTCCGGCTGTCTGAAACTGACGTTGATTTTCTAAAAGTCAGGGGAAGATAAACCGATGAAGAAAATCCGATTGTTGTTATCTGTGCTGGATGGCAGAGCCTCATCTTGTCACTGTCATTCATGTCAGAAGTATCAAATCAGCTCAAGCCAAGACAAGTTTTTTTTATGAATTCCATCCCCAAAAACATTATGTAATTAGTGGAACAGGCTATGTGTGTACAAAACTCTCAAACATACTGTATGTTATTTGAGTCTAATTGTATCGAGGGATAATGATACTACTGAGCTCAAGCAGTAGTAGTTGCAAGTACCCTTTATTTCTGGTGCAACACTTTACATTATCATGGTCACATAGGTTTTATCTGCTACCATAGCTGATTAGCTTAATGGTGATGGTGTGGAGAATAAATATATTAGTCCCAGTCTCTTACCCAGCATAAACTATATAACAGAAACTCTCTGACACAGCCCATTAAAATTCAAACTATTAAAACTGAGAGAAAAGAAAAAAAAAACCTGACAATCAAAAGGGTCTTTAATATTCATTTTGTAGAAGACCTGCAACGGGCTGATATTGACGGTGCAGTGAACGAAGGTTTCATTAACATCTTTTCCCTCGCTGCTTCTTCTCTCTGAGCCATCCCTCGCTGCTTCGTCAAACTCACTTATCTCTCCAAAGCAATTAGCCACTGGAGGCTCCATTGACCTGAGCCTTTGTTAAGACTAGCAGGTTACATTAGCATGGCTGTAGCCTGGCAGTCCTGGCAATGCCTGTGTCACTCCCAATGTGAGCAGCACTGATAAAGAGAGACCCTGCAACGTGCACTTGCATGCGTGCATGTGTGCTTGGGAAGATTTAGTAATAATATTGTCAACATACTGACTGGCCACTGCCATTATACCACCAGTATACCACCAGTCTACACTTACTATGCATTTTGTGTGCGTGTGTGTGCCTGAAGGAAGGTGTGAATGAAAAGTACAGTAAGTACATTTGATTTTGCAGTCTTAATGCTCTGACCCACACCCACACACACACACACACTCACACACACACACACACACACACACAACTTGCAGCTGAAAGTATATTACCATCAATAATATGCACAGCTGCTATCAGACTCCAGCAGCACATATTCTCAAACACAATATCTCCATTGTGCTATGTGGTATGAGAGGCATATTTGCTACCAAAGCGACACATTTAATTTTGCCCACTGACGCTTTAAGATTATACACACACATGCCCATGACAATATGATGAGTTGCAGTGCTTACAGGGGAGAAGAATTGCCTGCTGTCTTGGCTGAGCATATTACTGCAGAGCCCATAGTACTGTATGTGACCTGTGACACTTTGTTGGCGAATATAGTGTTGTAACAATGCTTTTTAAAGGCTGGTTTTAATCTGTGGAAATTACATTTGCTTACTGTCACATTTATGACTGCGAGCCATACAGAAAGCTCTCTGACAATAACAGAGTCCACATTGTGACACATAAATATGAATTAAACTGTCAGATAAACGGCCCCGGTTTGTGTTAAGTAGATAAATAACCCCGTAGTAAGTGTTCGTGTTTACAGCAATGACAAGAGAAGCTAAAATGCATGCATTTCTCGTAATTAATTGCCTAAATGAACTACTCCTTCCATATTTACCAAATTAATGGTTTGTTTTCCTGAGAAATGTCTGCTGTCTGGTATGCTGGGTGGGGAGGTGGTATCCCCATAAATTTCTCTGGCAGGTGAGCAAAAGAGAGAATGATGAGAAAGAACAACGGATGATCAAACACACAGAAACCATTTGTTCCACAGTTTCTGCTGCCCATTGCTGATTTTTACAACTTTAAAAATCACTACATGTATAGAGCTCAGTCACAGTCCTCTCTGTTCTTTTGTATTTTCTGTTTGCTATAGTCTGGACATGATGCCTCATGTCTCAGCCTTAGTTTTGCAACCCATTTTTCAGCTAAATTGGTAGTACAATAGTACTCAATTTGAGTGTTACAGGGAAATCACTGTTTCACTAACCATTACCAAACAGAGGCAGAAACATTGTGTGAGATGAATAATGTAATTCAGTATTTAATATTCCAGTTTTGAGAAGCTATTAGTAGATGGACTGAGGCTAGTTTTCTCAGAATGGACATAGTTATGACTGGATCAAGAGAAAAGTATCCTGGAGCCTAAATAGGAGGTAGAAGGTTATGTGACTAAAAAAAAAGCACGAGATCATAGACAAAATTAAGAACTTTTGGGATACAGTAACACTATTTAACATTGATACCCATGATTCATTAGGTGACATTACATAGCTTGCATAATCACATGGACAATAAATTACTTTTAAATACCTCTCTGCCCTGCCACAATACAGGAGCTACATTCTTAAAACCTGCTTAAAAGTTTACTGTGGAATAAAAGAAGCTTCATATTAACCTTGTTCAGGGACGGTGTTGACATCTCTGGGCTCAGAGGCACTGTGTGCCATGTCACTGTGGAAACATATAATGTGGTCAGAAAGATAAATATTGCAGTTCTCTATCTATCCATCCATCCACCCATCCATCCATCCATCTATCTAAATTTTCTGATGCCTTACCTTTTTCTGATAGGGGATTGTGCACGTACTGAGAAATGAGAAATGATGCTAAATGTCCACTGGGTTCCTTTGTGGTATGTAGAGCCAACTCATACAGATATTTGCAGAGCCTCAAGAGCACGGCAGCCAGATGCTGTACCCTCAGTCAGCCTCTCAGCCAAAATGGCAAGCTCCACAGGCAGTAGAACTGGCGTGTCTCATCGCCACCCTCTGAGCTCAGGGCTCTCTGCCTCTATGGCTGCCTCTGTGCCAGCCTGACAGATGTACCGCCAGCGCAGATGCGAGTGGTGGGGGATGGCAGCACAGAGGTAAATCACTGTGTAATCAACGTGTGCGGTTGGGAGGTGATGGGGGCTCAGCGGGCACGCAAACATTTACAATTGGCCTAGCAGTCCTTGTAAACAGGAGTGGTTGTACAAAAGAGGCAGGTTGAATAATTGATGGGATGTAAGAGGATCTGGCTTTAGGGGATTTTTGGAGCATTGATTCTTGCTGAGAGGGAGTGAGCTGGGCAAGAAAATGAAAGGATCTCCTAGCGTATGAGGAGCCGTATAGGACAAAATGCATCTTTAACTCTCACACACACCTCTGAAATCATGCATATACTACTATAATTACTTACACATACAAATCAATCAACTCTCACATACACACACGAGCAACATCTCGCATATAAACTGTGAAAATTCACACATACATACTACAAAAACCCCATGCACATACAAACTAGACACCCTATATGCATTTGAATCAGTAATAACTAGGGGTGCAACAGATAGAAAAAATGTAACTCTCCATTTATTTTTTTAAGAATTTTTTTTTGTTCATTAAAAAACATTCAACTCAATGACATAAAAACAATTTAAGGTGCAATATAGGGAAGGATAATTACTGTTGCACAGCCTTTATGGCTCCTATGAAAAAGGGGGAAAATTAGTTTAAAAACTTTTAGAATTATTTATTCCGAATCCATGGTTTATATGGGCAATAAATCAAACAATCTGATCATAACTTGCGTATACATGCACTACATTTTATCAGAATAGCAGCATTTTGACATATGCAGTTATCTAATTGCCCTAAAACACCTGCAGAAGAAAAACTTGGTTTGGTCTCCATAAGTATTAATGCCTCAACCCTGTACTGCCCAGTCGAGTTCTATACATATTTTTTCTGGAGATTTTTTTTTGGACTGGTGGTGCGGCATCGCTGTCCACCGGCCTCTGGACTGTAGTTCCCTGATGCACTCTCGGCACTTCGGGTTGTAGCCCCACCTGTTCCGGGACAAAATTACCTCTCACACACATACTGCAAGTTCTCATTCAATCTACCGTCAGCTCATGCATACACATATATAACCTCTCATTTATATAACTATGCCCTCAGACATGCATATATTAAACCTCTCATTTATATTACTATGCCCTCATAAATGCACGTCTATTACCTGATCAGCTCACACATACACATGGAAAAGCTCTCACATAGAGTACTGTTATTACTGATACAAATACATATATGGTGTCTTGTTTTTATATGTGTTGGGCTTTAGTAGTATGTAGTAGATATATATATGGCTGATTGTGTATATATA
>JBAMYA010000020.1:8752997-8772277 GCA_037176975.1 Arrhamphus sclerolepis
CCCCTGTGGAGGCTCGAACCAGGAACCTTCTTGCTGTGAGGCAACAGTGCTAACCACTAAGCCACCGTGCTGCCCCTGGATATTACATCTTACATGCAATTTGAAGAGATCTCATTTTATTTCTTTCACAGTAAAATTAGTATTTCATATTTAATACCCAAAAAAACCATCTCCTTTCTTGTCCTCGCTGTTGTGACCATAGCAATCATGCATTCTACTTGTTCTGTTGTGTTTTTCCCCTTAAAATCTATCTAGAATTAGTGATGACACGCAAACACACCATGTTTTTCAAATAAAGCCACAAACTCTCTCAAGGACTCCATCTTTCCTACAGCTTACATCAGACATCGAGACAAATTACCCAACTCACCAGAGGTTTATACAAGGACAATTGTTTGCATGCTGACATCTGTCAAGGCACCTCTGAGCAGAGTAGACAGTCTAATCTCTTGGGCTTTCCCTGCATTTATAGTCCTCTGGACAGCACCATTTCACACAAGCAAAGGTGTGCAAGAACAATAATGAGGAGGTGGTTTAGGATTTTCCCCCAAGACATGATATGCTGTCTATAACACTGTCTAACGAGCAGTTCCAACACTTCCACTTCCACTATGCCAAGCGCACAAGTATTTAAACAGGCAATAAATTTTAGATGTAGGACGTTTTAAAGTTCATCTTTATAACTGGTGCAATTCTTGTCTTCTTTTTTTTTTCTTTCTTTTTTTGGCTAGTTAGACAGGAAGAGAAAGAAGGGAACTATCATTATCATTGTTATTATTGTGCACTGAAGTCCCCCAATTCTGATGAACACTTACTTCACTCGTCAGAGACCTCGTCGACAATTTGGCTTGAGAAGGTGCCAGATCATTGATGTGCAACTCTGAAATGTGTCAGTATAATGGGCTTTTTTAATTTTTTTTAACCATCATTTCAATATTTTTCAATATCGTGAGTCTATCTTGATATCTGAGTGTTTTATCACACATCAGCATTTGTTTTGTTTGGCAGTATATACCAAAACATTATCAGAGTTTATCGTGACACGAAGCATATTTCTGATTGTATGAGAGGCACACAGCTCAGATAAACTCAGTTCAAAGCTGGTGAAAGATGATAACAGTGACAGCTACATTGTAGTTATTCTAAAAACAGTGGTTAACCCTCCTTGACTGATGCCCGCATGAGTAAAAATAGCAGCAATGAGATAGAAGTTCACAGAAAACACTTGACTCACCAAAGCCCAGACACAGAGAAAATCCAGTCTTCGAGAGATCCATTAATAACTCAAACTTGGCAGAGCCAGCAAGACCACAGCTCGGGGGGCTGGCACTTACAGGTTGTGATTGTGATGCTCCTAGTTTGAGTGTCAGCTACTGAATGATGTCTGCAAAAAAAACTCCAATGTTGGAGAAACAGTCTGGATAGAAGAAAAATACATTTTTCATCCTTAAAACAAACAGATTTTTCTTCTTCGTATCTTACAAGTTAACTGAACCTCCAGAGTCCAGCAGAAAGTGGGCTGGTCTTTGTTAATTTTGGAGGAGGATCCAGTCGAGTCCGTGTGAAGTGCTACAAAAACAAATTTTCAGATTGACCACCACCACCAGTTTTCTGTACTTTCTATATACTTTGTTAATATCTGCAACTGTCTGTCTAACATAAGCCACTACACATTCACTTACCTACTCCACAACACTGCACACTACTCTGCACACACCGCACCTTCATTGTCTGGTCTCTTTGTCTGTCCTGTCCTTAAATATTTTACTATTGGTATTTTTATTCCTCTCTGACAGAACCAAGGTTTCAGGTGTTAATAAAATGTATTAGATCAGACTGTCAAAGAGGCTTGGTGAAGGACACATTCATTCTCACTTATACCTATGTGCACACACACATACACATACACACACACTTTCATGATAAGACAGACTAGAGGTGCAGTGTAGGCTTACAGCCACAAAAAGGCAACAGGCAAATAAAGTGTATCTTATGTAAGTTGTGGCAGGTAAAATTTGAGCAACTATAACTTTTTCAGATATTACAATAATCTATAAATGCATCTGGGAGAAAGAGGAGGGTTTGGGTTAAAAATATGATGAGGGTTAGGCAGTAGAAAAGTTTGGGTGCGCGATGCCCGATGAGTCAACATGCGATGCTGGATGTGCGCATCAAAAAATGACGGAAAAGGGGTACCCGATGCGTCAAACATGTGACGAGTTGGGAGTGAGAATGCATTGACTTGGCAGACAAATCACATTTGACACATTTGACATTTGACTCATTTGATGTCTTTGTTTGTCCGACACAATTCAGTTACATTTCTTGATGTCAAGGTCATGGTCAAGTTCAAATTTATTTACCATGGTGATGCTGTGCTTCACCCCTCGCCTCCCAAGCCTTCCATTTTCCAACTATTCCAACATTTATCTACATCTGTCGACTAAATGCCACTGTAGGATACACCAACATGGATAGCCCTCTAACCACCACATGTTTATATATTTTCATGCCTCTCCTCTCTCTATCCTTCATCTTCACTGTCCTATCTCCTGTCACTGTTTTCTACCTTTACCTGGCTGACTTTTGATGGGTGTTTGTGCCTGCTATGTGGGAGGTCTGGGCTCAAGTCCTCGGAAAAGGACAGTTGCGTCAGAAAGCGCATCCTTCTTGCATAAAACTTGTACCAAATCTCTGTTGTAAGTTGCTCTGGATAAAAGAATCTGCTAAATGTAATGCAAGAGGTCTGACAGATATGGAGCCATTCAATTTTAAACTTTAAAAGTCAACAATAAAATCTTAAAATCAATTCAGAATCGGATGGGGAGCCAAGGGAGCCAAGATTGGAGTTATATGATCATGCTTCTTAGTGTCAGTTAGTTAGTTAAAAGATCAGCTATTGCTTTCTGAATGAACTGTAGATGTCACATAAGAAGAAGGCAGAAGAAGAAGACTGATCATTACAGTAATCTAAACAGAGCAAAAACAAAGAGGATACAGTTATTTTTTTCAAGGTCTTATGTGGCTTCGCCTTGGCAATAACCTGTAGGTAGGCAGAAAAACTTTGATTTTACCATGGCATTGATCTGTTGATCTAATTTAAGCGAGCTGTCAAAAATCACACCTAGATTTCTGACAGCTGAGCTGAATGAGGCTGAAGGACTGAAAGTGTCAGGAGAACCACAGGGCACATCGAATTTTCTGAACCAAATCACCCCCTTCTTGTTTTGATTAATGTTCAGAAACTTA
Source organism: Arrhamphus sclerolepis (assembly GCA_037176975.1). Taxonomy (NCBI): domain Eukaryota; kingdom Metazoa; phylum Chordata; class Actinopteri; order Beloniformes; family Hemiramphidae; genus Arrhamphus; species Arrhamphus sclerolepis. Next base: position 8,756,247 of record JBAMYA010000020.1, read on the forward strand.
AGCTTCATCCAAGTTTTAGGCTCACTGAGACAATTTAGTAACACCTGTAATGATGTTTGCTGTCTGACCTGATGGGCATATAAACCAGAGTATCATCATCAAAACAATGGAAGAAGACATTATGCTAAAGGTTATATCATATCCTAAATATGGACTCACAGGGAACATATACAGTGAAAATAGCATCGGGCCAAAAGTGGAGCCTTGAGGAACCCCATAAGTCAAGGGAGCTGCAATGTGAACTGGAAAGGTTCTTTCTATCAGGTACGACCTAAACCACTTTAAAATGGTAGCTTTTATATCAAGACAATGTTCAAATCTTGACAACAAAATATTGTCATCCAGTGAATCAAACAGTACAGACAAGTCTAAAAGCATCAAAACTGCAGAATCCATAAGTCAACAGTTAAAAAAAGGTCATGAAAAACTCTTAAAAGAGTAGTGTCTGTAGTATGATATCGCTTAAAACCAGACCAAAACTTTTCCCAAATGTCATTGTTGTAAGAATGTGTGGAGTTGATTCAAAACAACTTTCTGTCAAACTTCAAACAAAAATGGCAAATTGGAAATTGGCCTATAATTCAAAAGAACAGTTGCATCAAGAATCATCTTTTTTATGAGACAGTGCACAGCCACATGTTTAAAAACAGCTTTAACACAGTCTGATAATGAAGTTCATTAATCAGAATGAGAAGAACACCTCTAAAAAGATGAGCGGGAGGGCTGTCCAGAGGAGAAATGGAAGGATGCAGTTTTTGTATACTTCCTGTAAAACAGAGAATGTTACAGGCTCAAACTGATCAAAACCAGCTGACCATGATGGAGATATGGAGAGGTCAAAAACAATCTCAGTCTGTGAGGATCTCAGAGAACAAGTTTTTTTTTTCTTTTATTTTAATAAAAGAAATGTAATTAATAAAATAATATAATAAAATGAATTAAAAATTCTGACAAAGTGCAGAAGAACTACAAGATGATCACTAGCACAGGGATTTGCAATGGAGTTAAAATGTGTAAAAGAACATGAGGTCTATGAGTATTAGACAATACTATGTTGGAATGGTAGGCAGTCTTTGTCAGTTTAACAATTTTCTTGTACATGGACAGACGATAGTGAAGAATATCAAAGGAGACGTGGAACTTGTCTTTCTTCCACTTTCTCTCAGCATGGTTGCATTCCTGTCTGAGAGCGTGGGTCTTATCATCTAACCAGGGCTGAGAAGGTGATTGGGTCCGTGTTGTTTTAAGTGGAGCCTGAGAGTCCAAAATGTCAGTGCATGTGGAGCTGAGTTAGCGAGCCCCTCAATGTTCCGTTTGGCACAAAACTCCATCATGCTGGGTACTACAGTGGTGAATAAAACTGGGAAGTAACCCGATAAACGTGTATCACAGATTTAATTCTTTAGTTCTTGTCGATATGTGCAGAGCAGATATCCAGCCAGGGAAAGCTATGGAAATCCATGTGTTTTTCAAGTCAAAAGGATCAAGTCCAGGTGAGAGAGTCAAATCAAACTATATTGACTTTGTTGTCCACACTAGGTTGATCAGGTCTACTATTGAGCTTAATAGTATTCAACTTAACTTTAATTAATGTAACTGGTCATACCCAGCTCAATTTTTCAATCCTCACTTCCACTCTCTCATGCAATCATTGTTATATATTACTGAGAAGAATAACACACATACACATTTATGTATTCTAAAATAAAAACAGAGGAGCTTGGGTCACAATTTTGATGTTGCAAAAGGATCACACAGACAGTTTACACCTGACACACAACAGTTATTGCTTTTTCACAGCAATGTGAACGACATCAGTGATCATGGTTCGTATCTCTGTTCACCTGAAAATAAACTTTAACTAAAGTGTCCATCTCACAAGAAGTAGGACAGTTGCATAAGAACTTCCTTCACAATAAAAGCAGAGCATATACAATTACAATTAACAAAACACCAAAGGTCAAATTTTCATCTTGTGTGAATGTAAAACAATGATAATGATATTCTTATTATTATTATTATCATTATTATTATTATCATTACACAGTTTATTTAAACATTAATAAAAAATAATGACTTGATGTCTGATGAGAGCACACAATTTAAAAACCCCATTTTCTCTCATCATCCCAAACATCATGACATACTCTTTGTTTTTTGTTTTTGTTTGTTTGTTTGTTTGTTTTTTTCATTTTTAATTATCAAAGAATCATCTTTTAATTTCATAAACCTTGTTTTTGTTACTAGTTTTGTCAGCTGTCTGCAACCAAATCTCTTGATGGGCAGTAAGTAATGTCTATTTTTCTCTCACCGAGTGCTTCCTGGATAAAGTGATATTCCACACTTTATGCTTTTGTTCCCTGAAGAACCTTTGTCTTTTTACTCAGTGAGATGGCCCCTAAATTGTCTCTGTCTTTTCTTTCTTTTTTTTCTGTACTCTTTGCTATCCATGCAATTGAAAAGTTGAGTTATATACATGCTTTCCAGAGTTGTGGATGCTAATATATTAGGCCTTACAAGTTTCTTTGACTTCCAAGAAATTGCAAGACCTTGCTCCAGCAGATCCCCGTGACCCTGCACAGGACAAAGCGGGTATAGATAATGGATGGATGGATGGATGGATGCAAGACCTTGTTTTGTTAATCTAAAACAGTAGAGCTGCTTCTGTTTTCTGCAGAAGATGCCCAGTATATTGCATTGAATGTAATCAGATTTGAATCCTCTTTGGTTTTCTTAAAACTCAGTTTGTAGTCATTTCTACCTTATATATATCTTAACATGTGTTTAGAAGCCAATAAGTTATCCACTTATAGTTTTGCCATTGTTTCTGAAAGTTTGCTAGCAACCCAAATAATATTGGTCTGGTACTGCCCACAATCTCATAATATTCTTGTGGATTAAGAACTTTGTTTTCTTTGCCGTCCTCATTTGTGATACTCCTTTAGAGTAGAAATCAGTTTGAGCTTTGACTTTCCAGATTTTTTCAAACATTATCAAGATGTACCTTTTATGCCCAAGAAGTATGATATTTCCCCCAGATCTTTCATGTTGAATTTCGATCTCATGCTGTGTCTGAAAATGCTGAGAATATTTTTATTTTTAGAAAATAAAATAAAATTTCTAAAATTTTTATTGCTTCATTAAATCATCCACCCAGATGATTACAAGTATGGTGCCATCTTTTATCTATTTCCTTTACACGGTGGTCAGAAAGGTTTCTTAGACTCAGATCTAACTTTCAGCAGCCACATCAAAGCCGTCACTCAGGCAGCTTTCTATCAACTTAAAAACATCAACAGAATAAAAAGTTTTGTCTCCCAGAAAGACCAGAAGAAACTCATCCATGTGTTCATCTCCAGCAGACTAGACTGTAATAGTCTTTTAACAGAACTTCCCAAAATAATCACATCAAATATCTGCAGCCTATCTGCTACAGTGTTAACCAGGACTAAGAGATCTGAACACAAGTTTTAAAGTCTTTACACTGGCTTCCAGTCAGTCAGAGAATAGATTTTAAAATCCTACTGATACGCTACAAATCCCAGAATGGTCAAAGTCCAGAATATATCTGTGGTATGTTCAGAGAGGATAAACCTAGCAGGACTCTTCAGGACTCAGGACAGTTAGTTCAGACCAGAGTCCAGCCTAAATATGGAGAAGCAGTATTTAACTGTTATGCTGCAAACAAATGAAACAAACTGCCAGTGGAGATTAAACTTTCACCAAATATAGAGGTTAAAAGCATTCTTTTTCTCATGTACCTATACATGAAATCTTCACAGTATCTTTTATTTCTTTATATTTTTATTTCTGCATTCATCTTTACTGTTTCTGTTTTAATGATTGCTGCTTTTTTAAAATGATTTTAACCTAATTGTCTTATCTTAATTCATTTTAGTTCTTTTATTTTTATGCCTATGTTTTTATGTAAAGCACTTTGAGTTGTCTTGTGAAATGTGCTCAATAAATAAACTCGCCTTGCCTTATGAAACTTTGGTTCTAGACATGGTGTTGTTAGGCCTATTTTAGGGCCACCCTAAAAGGATCTTAAACACTCTCCTAAAGAATGGCATATATTGGTACCGTTCCAGAGTTTTGTTCCCGCCTTTAACTCCGACTGCAGCTGCATCTGAAGGAAACGGCGTCTGTGACTGAGATGGATATAATGAGTTTTTTAAAGAAGAAAGTGAGTCCCTCAATCATCCCTGCTGGTAACAGTTGTGGAAAACTCTAGCTCATTAACAACAAAAAGTCAATTATTGATTAAATATTGATTAACAAGGTGCTCCTCCATCTATAAATTAAAGCCATGCTAGCTAGCCCTGTTAAATTCTTAGCATGATGTTGAATGCTGCAGTGAAAATAACAAAAAAAGAGTTCAGTTTGTTCTCAGCATGGTATTATCATCAATGAAAAAATAATATGTTTCTATAAGCACATTTGTCTTTACTTTCATTCTGTTAACAATAGAGTTTAAGTTTAAATATACTGAGGAACAAATGCAAAATTAATTTCTTTTTTCTTATCTTTTTGTAAATTGACATTTCATCATTTTGATTTAATAAGTGAGGTTTTTGAGATAATATTCTATTCTTTACTCTGGGTGGGGGTGGGGGGTGGGGAGAGGGACGCATGAGGGATGATGATTGGCTAAGGTAGAGTAAGCTTTCATGGTAAGCCAATCAGTTTCCACACAATCTAGAAGATGTAAACAGCAACAATCCTTCAGGTATAAGGTAAGAACATACATTGAATTGTACATTATGTCCCAGAACACGACTAGTTACTTTCATAGTGGAGTAACTCAGTTACTAACGCAGTTACTTTATGGGAGAATTAACTAGTATGTCATGTCAGCGAGAAAAAGACTGGTGCAGGCAGCAATCAGACCAGTAGAAGGTGAGTTTGAGGAGTTTACTAAAGTACGGGATTCCGGAGGGAGAAGGGTACACGGAAGGCGGGGACTCGGATCGGGTCTTGGAATGGTCCCGGTGAGATGTGAGTCATGGGGAGGGCAGCTGGATCCTGGAGCGGGCTCTCAACGGTTTATTCCTGGGGTGTGCCTGGTAGACTGGAGTGTTGGAGGGTGGACAGGTGGACGGAGGGTTCCGAGGACGGCAACGCTGTGGATATTGACAAGGAAACAACGTTAGTAATCTCGGATTAACGCTGAGTAGATACTCCCGAGGAGGAGGCCTGGTTACGCCTTGTAATGAGTACAATCTGGCGTCGGTCCAAGGGTTCCAGTCTCCTTTTAAGCAGCACTTGATAGATGATGAGCCACACCTGCTGGGTCTCCTCTGCCAGTCGCACCCTGGAGGAAAAGGGAGAGAGACCTGCCTGGCGCGCAGAGAATATGACATAGTAACTATAACTAATCACTTTTTAAAAGAAACATTCCCAACACTGGTAATATCCAGGGGCTTAAGCCCCCACCCCTGTTATTTAAACTTAGAGACGTCCCTGGTATTAGATGATTATTGAGAAGTTTGTACCAGTTTCTACTTGATTGTTTGAACCTATAAAGGGATTCATTTAACTTCACCAGCTCCTCTTCAAAACCCTCTTGTTGTTCTAAGAAAGCTTCCACATCTATAGGAGCAAGTAAATATGGTCATTTCTGATGTGATGTTTGCTGTTGGGGCAAATGTCTCATTGTAGTCTGTGCCTTCTGTAGTCTTCAGATACATATCTGTCTTTAAATATTATTATTTGTTCAGCATTTTCTTTCAGGGTATGAATCCATTCCCCCCCCACTGCACTTCCACCTTCAGGTAAGGAGGTCACTCCAAATATGTAATTTTTTTGAAAGTGATTTGATCTCTTCCCTCGTCACTCATTTGCAACATCCCCTGATCTCTGACATCAGGGCATCACTATAGGTTTGGGGGACTCCAAACACCACTCTTTAACAAAAGTCAACACTTGTGTGGTTCACATCTTTATTTTTTGTCTTTAATATAACACCCTAAGTATGTTGGAAATTTCCTTTTTCTTTGTGAGTAGCTGATTTTGGCTTTACTTATATTCAGATTCGGTGCTGTTTCCACTCTCAACTCTGGCTGCATTTTTGTGGAGTTTTATCAAGCTGGGATGTATCTATATCATCTTTGGTTTTTTTTCTCCTTGTCCTCACTTAGAACATGACTTTTTTTGTATTGTCTTCTCAATATAATTTTATAGATACCAATCTGACCCAAACAACCACATTTTTAAGAAATTGGGTCTGTTTCACAAAGCAGGTTATGTAGAAACTCTGAGCATTTTGATCCGAAACCTTCATCAAGCTAAAACGGGTTGAATTTTATGAGACAATTGATCATATAATAATCATTTTGGAGACATCTGAATGATGACATGCCACATTTTGTGTCAGTAAAGTATGTTGAGGATCTGAATAGATAGTTTAATGCAGTCAAAATGAGAGAAAAGTGGTTCCACTCATAAGTAGCTCCCTCCCGCCCCTTTATTTTCTTTAAATACACACATAGCTGATATGTTTTTATTTCTTTTTACATTTGCCACAGAGTAATCAACATGATTTAAAACTTTTTCATTCATTCATTATTTATACCCGCTATCTCCTGTGCAGGATCACAGGGGTCTGCTGGAGCCTATCCCAACTCTCTCAGGGCGAAACACCCTGGGCAGGTCGCCAGTCCATCGCAGTGATTTAAAACTTGATTTTATTAATTGTTTGAAATAACTGTATTAGTATCCTGCTATTAGTATCCCACTGGCTATTAGTATCCCACTTCATTGAGTAACGAAATGTCCCTTTCGGATTTACCAGTGCAACCGGATGTATTGATGCCTCCATATTGTCATCTAAGCTCCTTGGGTGATTTTTATTTATTCCATTCCTCTAAAATGTTTTTAAAGTGAATCCAACCAAGCCTTTTTTCATGTAAGAAGGATATGACCTCCCACCAAATATTTAAATTACACATTTCTCCCTTAACTGTCTTTCTGTTGCCACTGCAGTCGTCTCATTGCAGAAAGTCACGTAAAATCTCTAATTCAACTACCGTTGCCACAGTGAATCAAAGTATCGGCTTTTTATAGTCATGGTAACGTGGAGTCAACATATTCAGAATTAACTGAACCAACTCTGAAAACTTATTGTGAAACCAGAAACTTAGATTTTGTTGACTGAGAGTTAGTTTTTTGACTCTGAGTTTGTTGAACCTCCTTTGTGAAACAGACCCCAGGCCTTCTCCCTGTTAGCATGCATTATTGGGTATTTTTAGACCTGTCATTTAAACATCTTTTACAAATATGGGCTGCTGTTTGGACAACAAACAGTCTCTGTCTCTGAGTGGAAGAATGCTGTTGTTGATGTGTCCACAAATCTGGAGGTGATGCATAAAACCAATGTTCCCTGAAAGAGGGGAAATGAGGTACAACACATCACTATTGGGATTGTGCCCTCCTGCAAGACCACCTGAAGCACTTTTTTCAACACACTTGTCAAGGCCTATGTGACTACTACATTAGCCAGACGCCCCACCTTCCTAAGGGAACGTATAACATTGGCTATCATCCAATCATGCCCTGAAAATGCATGTGCAGCCAGATCAAGAAAATATAATTCCAACACACCAAAAACAGGTGATAAAGCCCCAGCTATCACCAACTCGCTGACAGCACTGCTTGCCCAACGTCATGGCCTGTCACATCCAAGCAATAAAGCTTTACAAACATGTTGGGAAAGCTGCAGTTGCCGGCAAAGCATATCTCTTCCACAGAGACACCTTTAAATAGTGCCACTGCACATTAGTGGTACTATACGTCTTGTTGAGTGTGCATGGGCACCACCTGGCATTTCACCTTTGCTAGTATATGCCAAAGGAATAGCTTCCACAATCCAGTGGGAAAGGTGTTGTTTGGACAGAGCCTTCCCAGTTTGTGGGTTAGTAGAGAAATAACTGCTGCATTTTTTTTTTTTGATAGTTTTGTGTCTGCTTAATATATAAACGCAAAGCTCACTCCTGGCAGAGTCAGTTCATGCAGAGTTGCAAGAATAGCGATAATATGAACGACAGACTTGTTCAAGACAGGTACATTTGGGATATGGGTTAAGGCATAAAATCACTCTGGAACCATCTGGTGCAAACTGGGTGCAGAATGATGAACTTAGCGTGCACTGATATCTCCCACTGAACATGGTGCCAAGAAGGGTTGTTTTATATGAAAGCACATTGATAATGACAGACTCCACTGGTTCAAACAGAGCATGACACACCATCTAAAACTGTCCATCGTGGGATCATAACTCTATGACGTAGCACTTGAAGCAAAAGCCCCTTCATGAGCCGTATGACCAGAGGTTGAGAGCCCATCCCATCCCATCCAATGGCAGGCAAATAAACTTTAATCATGGAGAAGCTGAGTCCCTTTTCCAACAACTCCTGTATGGACATAAGGACATCACGTAAAGCGCTCTTGAAAGGAACAATATTCCTGTCTTGGCATGAAGCCTCAAAAAGTGCATTTAAGTGCATGTCATTGTAGACACATCTCTGGCACTGTCAATGGCATTAACAGGCCCACCTGAAGCCATTAATTTCACCCTCTCAGGGGCCAGGCCCACAGATTCCAAATTTCAGGGTGCGGGTGCCATATCTGTCCCTGCACCTGCATCAGGAAATTTTGTGCACAGGAAGGTGCCATTGAACTTCCAGCAGCAATGATATTATTTCTGAAAACCCTTCTTTGGCCAGCAAGGAATCATATTTAATTTCTCTTGGCGCACACATTCCAGAATGCCGAATCAGTGACTTGAGGGAACGTGTAAAGGTGCACTCATGGCCAACATATCTACTCTGAGAGAAGTGCTCCTGTCCTGAAGCGAGAAGACTGTAGGACAGCTGGCATTTTCTCTGGAGGTGAGCAGATCTATGCTGACCTTGCCGAAGCACTCCCAAATCTATTGCACTCTATTGCATCTCCGTGTGAGGTTGCCACTCTCACAATGGAAAACCTCCTGCAGAGCATGTCTACTCCGTGGTTCAGAATTCCAGGGATATGTGTTGCTCTGACAACAGACAACAGCCCTGTACTGCACCATGACAGTACACAGAAAGTGAGGCATAGAAGATGTAGTGAACAAGTCCCCTCTGTCTGTTTATGATGTTTATGTCAATGATGCAACTGATTAACACGTGCTGAAGGAACCGCAGGCCCATCCTGCTGAAGTGTCTAAAAGAGAGAAAGATCAGCATCACCTCTAACAAGTTGATATGCCACTCCCTCTGAACATTGCCCCAGCACCATTTACATATTTGTTTCTGCGCAGTCCTCCCTAGCCCCATTTTGACACATCTGTGGTGATCACCCTCATTTCAGCGGAACTCCCTTTCTAAGATAAATTGAATCTCTCCAAGGGAGCAGTGCACGCAGGCGAAACTCGTTCTAGTCCTACTCTCCATGGAGAGAGTTTCTGTTTGACGAGAAACCCCTGCTGAAACTTTCTCATCATTAGCAGAGCAAGTGGAACTGTTGATGTCATAGAGGCCATGAAGCCCAGAAGGTGCTGGCAGTGATGGAGAGTTATCGTGTGTCTGGGCTGAAATAGCGACAGGCATTGATTGAAGGCTGATATTCTCCTCTTTGACAACTGAGCCTGATATTTTTAAGAGTCCAGCTATAGCCCCAAGAAAAATATTTTCTGACTGGGAATAAGACTGCATTTCTCCTTCTTTATCACAAATCCCAGAGATTCTAAGTGCAGCATTAGCTGGGTTGTGTGAGTGCTGGCTTGTTGGGCAAGTCCACTGAAATTAGCTAGTCATCTAGGTAGTCCAGGATCTTGATGCCCTGGGTGCTAGTGCTGCCTCAAGGCATTTGGTGAACACCTAAGGTGCAAGAGCTAGCCCGAGCAAATGAACCTGGTACTCATAAGCTGTGCCTTTGAATGCAAAACGCAGAAATTGTCTGTGTTTGACAGAACTGAGATGTGAAAATATACATCTTTTTGGTCGACCAAGATGAATCATTCCCCTGGCCGCACGTCTACTTACTTGGCATCAGTAAGTAGGTCTGGAAAGTAATCAATTTTGAATCTGAAAATTCTCAAGTGTTTGTTTTATGGTTGCAGATCCAGCATTAGACAGCGACCTCCATCCTTCTTTGGGATCAAAAAATAGCTGCTGCAAAACATTCCTCTTTTTCTTCAGCCTCTTCTACCAGAAAAGAGTGGATATCTTCTCTTAATTCTGGACCGAAAGCTGGTCACACTTTTACCATGATGATGCCCCTGATAGATGGGGGGGCTTGTAGAAATTCCACTTTGTGAATTTCTTCTGGTCTGGTTGGACTGATGTGGCGTCATGTTTTATTGACTTGAATGGTGCTTGGTTACAGCAACTTCAGCTACCATCCTGTGACTTTTTGCTGCGTGCCTTTCCCCTCTCTTTGCTCCACATTTCTGCCTGCAAACTTTCACTAAAGGTTACTAGAGCCATGCACAAAGAGTTTTGCAGTTTCAGTCAAATTGAAGAGTATAAACACATGTTACTACAGCAACCATAAAGGCCAAATAAAACATCCTTTTATACTTTGTTCTGATCTGCAGACAAATCCATCCTAAAGTGCTGATATTCAATAAATAAATCATGTCATATGGATTAGAAAGGTAGTATATCAGAGTTTTCATTTGTTTGTTCATTTTCCTTTCGCGCTTTCATCCCATTCAAGGTTATAGGTGTGCTGGAAATGACTACTTTGCCCAACTAATGACGTTTTGCTTTTCTTCTGTTGTTTGAATTGCAACATTTTTTTTAATTATTTAATTTTTTTCATAATGTTCATAGTTTAGATTTTCCCATTCACACAACCTGCTCTTGATATGGATGAAATGTCATGTGAATTTTATGTGGAAGAAGCATTCAAATTTGTGTGCCGCACCCCTTTTAAATGAGCATGAACAGCACCTGAAATAGAAACACAGGTCTTACTGGTAATTCAGTTTATATCAATGTTGTAGCCTCATTTATCTCTATATACCTCATTTTACTCTCTGATCCTAGCTTTCTTGTTTCTAAAAATTCTGTTTAAGTCAGTTATTTCTGTGTTTTTCCTGATGAGTACCATGCTCAGTTTTATACCTGCTGGTTTTGTTTTTGGCTATATGTAGCAATCCAGTATGTTTCATGATAGACTCACCAGTGAATTGCGATACATATCTTCAATATATATTCCATTAGTTGCAAAATCTCAAAAATAACAATAAGTGAGTATATTAAGCAATAGGTGTCATGACTTATCACAGAGCAATAATATAGAGCAATATATTGATCAGTTATGAAAATTTAAGCATTAACTGATTATACTTTTATGCTTTCTCTTTTTAAAGAAGGTGACATAACATAAAATGTACATTTTGTAAACCTTCAATGTACAGAGTAATCTTTTTTTTTTTTTTAAATACATTGAATGTTTTTCAGGGTCATTGCTTGTTTTCCCTTTATTGCAGCTAAAATCTTTTCTTATGTATTTTACAAATTTATTTGAAGCAAAACACTCTTGAAAAGACTGGCTTATTTGTGACAAAGATAACCCTAGATTAGATTAGATTAGATTAGATTCAACTTTATTGTCATTACCCATGTAGATACAGAGCAACGAAATGCAGTTTAGCATCTAACCAGAAGTGCAAAAGTAGTAAGTGTATGCAGCATAAATAATGTGGTATATACAAGTATGCATAGTATTTACAGCGTATACATAATATTTACAGATGGAAGCATATGTTTAAGTGAAACCATATATAGTCTTACTAAATTAGATCCAGGTGAGTGAGCAAAATAAACACAAAGACTGATTGAGTATGTGGTGTCAAAATGTTAAAACATGTACCCTCCCCACAAGTGTAGTGTGTTACAATACAAAACGTATACTCACAGTGTAGTGTATTGGAAGTGTTAAAAAGTTCAGTAAGTCATACATGCATCCTCCTCTTATTGTCTGTCTCATGCAGCAGCATAAAAGAACATAGGCCCAGTGCCAACTGTAGAAGATGGTTCATATCAAAAGTTCAGTTAGAGTTCAGTTGAAGTTGTGCTCCTGAGCTGTTCTGTCATCCGGCGAAGAACAGCACGGGGTGGCCTTGGGCAGCCTGCTTATCTTTTCAAGGTGCAGCAGGCTGCCTGGACTTATCTTTGTGGGGAGTGAATGAGGCACCGAGTGCGGAGTGGGTGCATTCTGGAGGACACCTGTGGACTGAATGTTTACCAGACACCATTAAGATTGGATCATAGAAAAGTACCAAAGATGAGACCACCAAATGCACCAGTAGGATTAGCCCGGCATGACTGATACAGCATTAAACACGCCTCTAGTCAAAAGTATAACCTGTTGTATCGCTGTGAAAGTTCAGTTTTTTCTGCAGAAACAACTCGGGCTTTGGACCCTGTGATGGAATAAAGCTCTTTTTTGGACCCGGGATTTTCTTTGTCTCCTGTGCTTGTTTGACTTTGTGTTCTATTATTTCTGAAGCAGTTTTGTAAACTTAGAGATTTTAAAAGGACAGAAGGAAAGGACAAGAGACTTAAAGCCTAGGACCAGGTTCATCATCCACTGGCCCAGAGTTTGGTCTTTAAACCAGCCTGAATTTCCTCCACTTCAAGCACTATGAACATATTATACAGATGGATATGTGCTTTAAATGTGAGTAAACTATAAACAGGAACAATAACATAATTTACATAAAGGAAATAGGTGGATGATAAATTAGGTGATATGAATACAGACAAAGTGAACATTAAAGAGTGCATAATTAATAGCAGTAGCTACCTTGTCTTCCTGAACTAGTGCATGTTGGTACATACTGTGCAAACAGGTTGTTTAAGAGTGTGTGTGCAGAACAGTCCAGTAGTACAATGGTGTGGTACAGTCTTTAGTTAGTGAGGGAGTGAGGAGTTCAGGGATGTGAGTGAATGGTGTGTAGGGGTCAGCGGGGGGCAGAGTTCAACAATGACATAGCTCTGGGTAAAAAGCTGTTCCTCAGTCTGCTGGTCCTTGTTTGGAGGGGTCTGAAGCACCTGCCTGAGGGCAGGAGGGAAACAATCCATATGCAGGGTGGTAGGAGTCTTTTAGGATGCTGCGGGCTTGACATATACAGCACTTCCTCTGGACATCCTCAATGGCAAGGAGTGAAGTTCCTGTGATACTTGGGCAGTTTTTATTACCTGCTGTAGTCTTTTGCACTCTGTGATAGAGCAGCTCCCGTGTCAGATTGTGACAGAGTTGGTTAGGATGCTCTTGATCACACAGTGGTAAAAATTCACCAGGATGGCCGATTTGACCACAGTCTAATTCTGGAAAGGCACTGCTCACTTAACAGTGGCAGGGAGCCAGGGGCTTGACATTATGAAAGAGAGATGCTGTGCTTCCTAGACCCCTACCACCTGCTCTCTTTTCTCACTTGCCATACTGCCCAAGGGTCATTGTTGACACCCTCAGCATACTTCCACTTAAACCCCACACAATCTGACTCAAATACATGCCTCCACCTTATTAATCCAACTCAGCATGTGTGTGACTGACATTGCGTGCATCCACACATGTGTAGTCATAAGTGTATGCAAAATCCAGTGTGTCCTTGTGTGTTTGTAAACACACTTGTCTGCCCCCCTGGAGAGTGAAATGGTGGGATGACTGGGGCTAGGTGTGGGGTGATATGACAGCATGGGGGCAGAGCAGGGCCAGCCCCTGCAGCTCCATCTGTGGCCCTTCTGTTGCTTCACTACCTGACCTTTGACTGTCTTTAGATGTTACATGACAAGGATATTTTACCCATGGCCTGCTAGGGCTGATATTGCTGCACACTCAGTATCCATAGTGGTTAGCATCAAAATAGAAATGCACATTAAGTGACTCTAGAAATAAACTTACACCTCCAATCAAGGGTCAAATGACTATTGACTGAAGTGTGTGTGTGTGTGAAGAAGGATTTTGTCTGTGCTTTGATTCACACTTGCCGCTGTACAAAAAAAAAAAGAAAGAAGCCTTTCACAGCACACATTTGTGTTAATATCCCAAAGTCTGTCTATCCACTGAGGAGAGGAGAAAGAGAAAATTAAGCATCTGCTTCATTTCCCTAACTGGCCATAGCCAGAAACATTATGAAGAACTATGCTCTTCCAGGGAGGTGCCTTGAAACCAGGGTCTTCATAGAAACACACAAACAGCCAGTTAAAGAAGCAGAGCGTGGAGAAGACTATAAAGTCTGCATAACAGCTCACCTCCATTTGTCACAGACTCTAAATGAGAATTTCTCAGGGAAGTCGCACAGCAGATTAGTGACAACCAATGACTATTATGATGGAGGAACTGTTCATAATATCAGATGGACTGTTGCCCCTTACTACTGCTTTATGTGTTTCCAGTGCACATGAACATCCTTCATTAACCTGCAAGGTGTTTATTGTATGCTCCAAGTCTGTCTTCAACAAAGCCTCCCATCAGGCTGTGGCTGCCTTGCAAGATTTCTGGGTCACTGAATGTGAGAGCTGAGCTCCTACATAATAGAGGCTGCTGTTGGAGAACAGATGGGGCGTAGAGACTGTTTTGGGCACTAGCATAGCAAAATTTTGAGCTGAAGAGGATAGTGGCAGTTAGAAGAATCAATAGGTTAGGATGGGATAAAGTTCTTAAAATTCATTAGTCTCAGTCTAATTACAGAGGAACAATGAGCTGATAATTATGTACGATACTTAACACTGTTACTGTAACAAAAGGAGTGTTGAGAGCACAGTCATCAGCTAATAGCTTATTATTGAATTGATACAATCAGCCATTCTGCAGTGACAGAGGAGCCAGGAGAAGCTGAAAGGGCAGAACAATAGAGCTCTTTGTTGCAGTATTAGAGACATATTTTCAAGAGTCTGAAAGAGTCTGAGATGTATGGCTGTTAGAAACCAACACCATTTAATTCACAACCTTTTCATACAAGTGATGAATACCTTAAATTATTAAGAAAAAGAACCAAATCAACATTAACAAGATACAGCCAGTTCAACTGGAGTAGATGTACGTAGTATCTTAGTTTTGTTTCTAAAATGTGTCGTTTGCCGCTGTGTTATATAATTGAAAGCAGATATGCCTTGTTGAAAAGCTCAACATAAAGCCTCCTTGAACTGCGAATAATGTTGAAACCGATCCTAAAATGACACTTGTGTTGTTTTTAGTGACTACCATATATATGTAATTCGGTTTCAATACACTTGTTTTTTTTTCACTGTCAACATATTAACTTTTAGGCTCTATGGGTTGGCTTACTCCACCATTTCTGTGATGAAGATGAGTGGACTGTGGGTCTTGACAGCAAGTCCATTGGAAAAATCCCAAATATTTCCTGGATATTGTTCAGGAGCAGTGAATGAAAGATGTTTACAAATATGTGTGTTTCAGCTTTGGAAGGCAAAGCCAACTTTATTCATAACGCTCTTTAAAAACAACAACCACTAACCAAAGTGTTGTACATTTGAATAAAGTACACTTGCAGTTTCACAGAATAAAGAAATTAAAATAAAGGTAAAAGACACAAGTCAAAAACATAAAATAAAAACAATAAATTCTAAATAAAAATGAGTGAATAAAAAATAAAGTTAAAATCAACATCTCAAACTGGTTTGAAAGCCAAGTGGAAGAGGTTGATCTTCGGCAATTATCTGAAAATAGCCAAGGGAGAAATTTTTCTAATATATAATGGTAAGAAATTCCACAGTTTGGGAGCGGCAACATTAAATGCCTGTTCTCCCTGAACTTTTGTCATCTCAGTACTCCCAGGAGGGGCTGGTCAGAGGATCTGAGAGATCTGGGAAGGAGAGTGCAATTGCAATCGCTAAGAGATAGAGTATATAGGGCAAGATCATTTAAAGATTTAAAAACAAATGAAGTGATTTTAAAATTAACTCTGGACAGGCAGCCAGTACAGTGAGAATAAAAACAGGACTAATGTGCACTCTCTTCCACGTTCATTCCAGTTAAAAGCTGTGCAGCAGCATTTTGCACCAGCTGAAGATAGG
>JBAMYA010000020.1:8810597-8827040 GCA_037176975.1 Arrhamphus sclerolepis
AGCCTACTATCACCTTAAGAACATATCAAGGATCAAAGATCTGATGTCTCAACAGGACCTGGAGAAACTAGTCCATGAATTCATCTTTAGTAGACTTGATTATTGCAACAGCATCTTTACAGGTCTACCTAAAACATCAGCTCATTCAGAACTCTGCTGCAAGAGTCCTCACAAAGACCAAATAAAACCAAAAAGGTCTACATCTACATTCAGTCTGACCATTCTCCTCTGACCTCTCACATCAGCAAGGTTTTTTTTTATGAAAGAAATATTACTTTAATCCTTAGCTGTCTTGTGCAAGTTTCATTTTTTTTTATTTATTTTTTATGGCTTAGGCATATTCATCTATCCCCTGACTCCAGAAGGTCCATTTCATATCCTCCCCTGAGAAAGTCAGATTTGTTAAATTTCATAAAGAATTAACTGACAATTACAAATGAATCTAAAAATTGCTTCTGTAGGCCAGACAGTGAGTAGAAGTCCTACGAAGTATTTCTGTGTGATTGGGTGAAGGAGAACTTCAACGTGAAATGCTGAGCCTAGACGGCCATGTCAAAAATACTTACTCTGTCATTTCAGGTACCATTGTCTTATTAAGACGTATTGAAATATCATATTTCTGCCATTCTTTTTCTGAAAGATTGAGTTTGCACTTTTAATGATGCGAACTTGGTTGATTTCATTGATCAGATATTAAGGCTTTACTTCTTTAAGAGACAACTTTGTAGTGAATTATTCATTCATTAATCTGCTTCAAGAGTTATAAAAACATTGAAATGATCTGAGGTAGACACTTTATCATGGTAATAATAAGTCAATCGATCTGCTCAAATCTCATAATGGTGACAGCCCTGTCTACAGTATTTTTCATCCAGGCAGCAGCATTATTCAGTAAATACCACACTGAGTGCAGAAAGTAGGACCTCCCTCCTGTCTGTCAACCCTGTAGGAGGGCACTAAGTCCTGAGATTCAGCCCTACTCCAACAGAAGCCCCCTACCACCAGCTCCCCTGGCCATCACCCCACCCTCTACAGAGTTTCTACCACCCAAACAAACCCCATCAGCCTTCTCTCACATTTCTCCTCCCCTCTCTTTTCACCACTCTCCTGCTGCTCCACATGCATAGCATTCAGCATGCATACCTCAGCTGCTAATTCCAACCTGCCACTCCAATCAAAGGATCACAAGTGTTGTAGTTTTCTTCTCTTTTCTTCTGCTGGGAAACAGTGTGTAATGAATAGAGGTAGGCACAAGTATGTGCGCGCATGTGTGTGCGCGTGTGTGTGACATTTAGACTGGTGTAAGCTCATGTGCCACTGTCCTCCATAGAGATGGTTGGTTCCATAATAATATTGTGTTTTCCTCCCCATCATTCCTCATGTTTCATGTTGTTGTCATGTCTTCATATAAAACTGCTTATTTTGTTGGTGTATCTGTTTGCCAAACTGATGAACGTGACGGTTTGTCTCCTGTTACACATCTAGACATCTACAAGTGCTGAATTACACACAAATCTGCCCGACTCTCATCCTTTCATGTTCATTGGAAAAGTTAAGGATTCAAGATTTAATGTGATAAATAATACAAGAGTGCAGCAGTGCCAGATGTGGCCAGATGTGTCCTCTTTTATCCAGTATGAGGTACTGTGAAAAGATCTTAGGTACCTTTAGTTTTCTTGCTTTATACATGTTTCAGTTTTTAAGAATACAAACAGAAAATAGAGCTATGCAATTCTATCTTTATTGAAAAGGGGCTGCTACCTATCCAAAAACTTCTTCAAAGGTGTGTAAAGTGCTGTGACAACAACCATCTAACAAGACAGTCGAGATGGAGGCTGACCCTCAGGAAGTGGGTGACCACAAGTCTGTGATGATACACAACCAAGTAATCACTCAGGTCCACTCCTAGAAATGTCTTGGAGTTTTCCTTGATAACTCTCTTACCTGGAGCACATATGTTGATGGCCTCTGTTGCAGATTGTTGATGATGATGATGTTAATATTTTATCAGGCAGTTTTGGAGATCCTGATCAGATATGGCATCACAGTCTGGCTCAGTAACCTTTCTGTGCAGTTAAGGAATAAACTGTTCCATTTAATTGACACTGCATGGAAGATTATTGGTGTTAAAGAGCACTCATCCCTGCAGAGCGTTCATGAACAGGCTGCGCTGCATCAGGCCATTAAGATTTCAAGCGACACATCTCAGAGTCCCTCTGCAGGTTAAATAGATTTGAAAATTCATGTATCACACTTTTAAAGAAGAGCAGATAATGACAGTTAAAGCTGGTGCTGACACACACACACATACACACACACACACACATATTTATACATATGGTGAATCACGCTTCAAGCATAAATACTAGTAGTCATGTGGCCAACCTCTGGGTCAAATATTCTTCAAAAAACTATTCAGGATGGCGTCAAAATTCTTAGATTGATGGTTCTTTTTTTATTTTTCATCTATACGTGTGTGCTCATATGTGCATCAGGAGGTCAAAGTGCTGCACGTGCACATGTGAATGTCAAATACAACAAGCAATGTCTCTTCCCGTCGTGTGCCTCCTTAGATTTAAAAACAGCATCAGATCCCTCACAGATGGCAGAGAAGTAAAGATTTCCTTATGTCAAGAAACAAAACTGAAGGAGACTTTTAAGCTTCAGGTAAGGGCCTGATCCTCCACTGGCAGGTTAAAGGTTAAAGTCTAATCACATCATCTGAGCTGGGTGAACTCTGTGGGATGTGACAAAGATGAAAGAGAAAACCTGCCTCATAATCAATACCTTCAACTTCTCCAAAGTCATAAACATTCTTTTTTTTTTTTTCACCCACGAGGATCACGGTGTTTGCTAGTCTCTCCTTATGCCTGCCTGTGCATGTGCTTGTCAGTCAGAGAAAGTACTTGTTCCTTGTGAGTGCCCTCAGAATCTTGAGCAGGTTAGCATCTTGCCAACCACATACATTATGGGATGAATGGATTTATGGATTTTACAGTACAATGATATGATTTTGACTCAGCACTTCTTGGATGTCATCAGTTTTAACTTCAATATCCGTGTAAGCTAGCACATTATATGCATTCCTGCTGATCATATATCTTTTACCCACAAAATGCATTGATGGATGTGCTGACCATGATGAAGGCCTTGCATGTCAAGTTCTTGTCCCTGACCCACCCAAGACTAAATGGTGGGAAACAAACTTCACTATTTGTGACACAAGTGATGACCCCCCCCCCCCCACGCCACCCCCATCACAAAACATGTCTCAATGTATCATCAGAACTTGTCCCGATTTACTTCATGTGCCTGCAGTCAGGCAGAAGGGTTCATTCCCCCTCAGCCATATGTATCTTGTGTTGATAGAGTTTACTGATGCAGCAGCTACATGACAACATGAAGCAGTTGTGCACGTATATGTTTGGGCATTGACACGCATGTGCTGAGTCAAAGACTGCATACTTGTGTGTCCATGCTGCAGCTGAGGGCTTGCGTGCCTCAGACACTGGGATAAAGGCAGTGGTGCAGTGATGAGCGTCTAATCCGAGTGCATGTTGCTGGTCCAGAGAGGCTGGAGAGATATAAGCATTTGAATTGTTGAAAGGGATGTTCTTCACTTGGAGCCTCAATGGCCCTGACATAACTGGGGCGTAATTCTCCTCGTCAAAGCTAATAATCAATTCCCGCTATGAGGATAATCTGACAGCAAACCCCCACTGTGTATAGTGCCTCACAACGCAGGCTGTCGTCACATCTCTGCATATTAATAACATCCAAAACAGTTACTAGGAAGTAATTAAAAAAAACCAAAAAAACATGTGGTCTGTCTCCACATGCCAGTAAACACTTGACAAAGAGAGTGATCTTCAGTGTGCTTTGAAGTTGGAGTTTGATGCTAATGACCAATAATGGAACACATCAGGCAGACTGCCTGTTTCTGCAAATGTTCCTAAAGATTAAGGTGTTTTCATTCCTCTGGGCTGAAAGTGTCCAAACCAAATGACCTCTGAAGATCTCCTTTGATTTGTTACATTAGTGTGCTGGTTATTTATACATATTTTTTTTTCTTCATGGATACATAGCCTGTGTATGATATTGTGGCAGCAGGTGTCCCCCAGGGGTTGGTGAGATGAGCTGGGCTGCAGCATCGTTCCTCATCTGGATGGAACATTAATAACTCAGGGACCCGGGGATGAAGCTCCATCTGAGCCAAGCTGGTGCACCGCTGAGGGGACAGACCACTGACTCCAAAAGTCTATAATCCCTCACGTCATGCAGAACCAGCCCGTGGGGCTGAGCTGACAAACACACAACTTTCAGGTGAAGTTTTTCTAGATGCCTCCTCTCTTTTTCTCTAATGCCCAAATTTTCTTCACTTCTGCTGTTGTATCTCTTTGGGAATTAACTTTACATATTTTGCTTTGTGCATTTACCTTGTGTAGAAATAAATAACGCATTTTTGTGAAACACCCCTAACCTCGGTGCAGTGATTATCTGCAGCAGCACTGTTACACTTGGTCAGAGTTTAGTCTGAGAGTAGAAGTGTGTCATGGGGGGGCAGCTATTGCTTCAAACAACACCTGTGGCATTATTTTAACTCTCCTTTTCATTCTCATCTTCATCATGATCAGGTTGTGAAAAAAATGTGCTGCCTCTCCTGCACTGTAAAAACTGCAAAAAAAAGTGTTGACTCACAACTATTTTCTGTCCACATGTTTCCCTGTTTACCTTCATCTTTAGTGTGCTGGGTAAGACATCTATTTTGTTGCACATGTGGGTCAAATCTGGGTCTTGACAAGTTTACACTGGAAACTGATATATGTCACATAAAAATAATAATAATGATATGAAAAGTCATTGGTAAAATATTGTATTTCTAATATGCAAGAAAATCAAAATTGAGCACTCAGACTTGTGGTGTTACTGTAATAAATGTAGAAGTTAGCTTATGACTCTTCTAAGGTGTTGTTCTGATGTTGTCCAAGCTGTACCTTTGTCTAGTTATTGGACTCACAGAGAACAGAAAGGTATACACCCTCACATCAAACTCTTGGGTTACAGCAAGTGAATCAATTCCCAAAGTGCTGGAGTATCTCTTTAATTAACCATCAGCATTTTGTCAGATTTTTATTGGAAATAAAGTACTTTATTATTACTCCCGTCTCCCTTGTCCCCTGCACTTTAAATACATCCCTTGTGGTCCTGACAGTATTTGGAGAACCTGACAGTTGTAACAATTATATAAAATAATCGTGTAATGATTTTGCGAGCCCTCCATCCCTTGTAGTAGCAGGTAGTAAACAAACACAAAATACCTCTATTCACTTTCAAGCACAAAGAAATTATCTAAATTGGGACATCAAACAGAAATAAAAGAAGTTAAATTATTAAGGGGTCAAGTCAATACAAAGCAAAAGGACCAGTGATGCTCAATAATGCAGCTGTACTGTTCAGTGACTTGTCATTTCTATTTTTTATCATCTTTCCATCTATAAGAGTGTTTTAATCAATACCCTAACAACATAGATTCTCTCACTGTGTGAGCTTGAAGCACAGAGGCGAGAAATGTGTACAGCACTGACTTTGCCACTTTTGAACCTCCATCTGTAATTGTTTGTTTTGCATTTCTTTGTTATACTCCTCAAGATTTTTTTTTTAATGTCAAGGCTATTTTTTTTAAAGGAGTTATCATTTGAATGTATAAGCAAGAAAACATCTGACTCTCATGTTTAAGCACGTAGAGACAATTTGTATGATAACATACGTGATACAAGTAAAGCTCAATTGAAGTAAATTGAATTTTATTGAAAGTATTCCAGGTATTGTGCTCAGTTTCTCGACTGCTGGGCAACAAACAGTAAATAGAACATCTCACACCTCCCAGCCTCAAATACTGGAATTATGAACAACTTAGAAGACATAAACTGTATGCACAAACTGAATGTAAAATTAGGTCTGAAGTGTTGTATATAGTAATCTTGCAGAGGTATTGCTCTAACAGTGCATTCACACATACGCGCTGTGGCAGTGTGGAGGAGGAGTAGGATGCGTGGGGTTGAATTTGTTATCATGACTAGAAAAAACAATCAAACTGCTGCTGAACTATCCAGAACCAGCTAACTACTAGTAACAATGTTCTATGAAAAAGTAACAAGTGAGCTAAATGAAAGGAGACCTGGTTCTCGCTTGATGGTAGTCAGCTCTTCTGATAGCTGCCTCGTCAAGTTGTTATAGCGGTGCCTATCAGCAGCTCGAGACGGCTCGTCTGCCGGCGACACATCACTGCTGTCCACAGCCAGAAAAACGCAGTCATACAGACTCCCCACATCCTCTCAAGCTTTATTTCTGAAACTTGTACCTCTGTGTGACCGCAGCCACCATTATTACTATTTTTTCCCTGCATTTTCCTGTAATGGAGGTCTGATCATAGATGTATACCAGCCACTATAGACCCACCTCTTATGATTTCATAGTGTTCTTCCTAGCTGCAACTCGATTGGCAGACATACGCCTAGACACGTCAAAAGTTGAGCTCAGTTCAAGTTTTGGCTCGGACCTGCCTCGATGGATGGAGGCCTACAGTGGATCAGTGACAGAAACCTGGCCTCCATTCTAGTCCATGGAGATGGACACAGACACTGCACGTACCATGTACGTGTGAATGCAGTATTACATAATTTGGGATTTTTTTCCCCCCCAGATTTGTCTAATCAAATTCATAAACACACTGAGCAGAGCTTTCTCCCCATCCTCTAGATACCCCATAATGAAGATAATTTGTTATTTCTTTACAAAAAAAAGCCAGTCAGAGAGTTGACTTTGATCTCTTTTAAATGTAGAGCTAAAGGATCATGATTGACGTGTGATAAAGGAGCTCAGTGAAGTGACGGGGCCACAAAGTTCTGTCTTGGTAACTTGTGACTTCCAATCAGATTTTCTTTTTCCCTTTTCTTTTTTTCCCTTCCATTTTTATTATGATTCCTCCATGGAGTTGCCTTTTTTCTCTGCTGAAGTAATTCAAGTGCACTAGCCTGAAGCTTCCCTGACTATTTATTAGTTATTCATTTCCATCAGTTTGATATGCCTTGAGCAATCTGCAATGTGTTCCTTGTTCAGGTTCTTAACAGCTGAACTGGATCATCTTATATCTCTCATGATGCCCAGAAGCAGAGCAATACATGCTTTTTTTATGGTTGAAAGCATTCTTTTCTTTTTATAACACAGAAGCAACAGATAATGTAATATTTTAATTTGTTGTGGTTCTTTATTTTAAGACTTTAAGTATTTTTTGATATATAGTTGAAAGTCACTCATACATTTAAAGCAGATTTTTCTACCTTTCATATTCTTTATTGAATTATCTGACATAAATATTAGATTTTTGGCATCTCTGACCAAAAGCCACTCACAAATAATTTCATCTGGGAAATTTTTGTACAAATTAAGATGTGTATGCAAGTCCCGCAGGTTTAGAAGCAGAGTGATATTCTAACACTGTCAAGTGATGACACTCTGAAGCAAACCAGAGAGGATGATGCCAACAAAAACAGCCTAAAATAGATAAAACACGTTTATATCCACAAATTGCAAATATGCTGTTACAGAACAGTATATTTTGAGTTTCACTTTTCCCCTGTTCAGTATGCTGCTGACTTTATTTTCAGGAAAAAAAAAAAAAAAAAAACAAAAAAAAGAAAAAAAAAAAAAAAAAAAAAAAACAAGCCCCCCCCCCAAAAAAAACAAAAAAACAAAAAAAAACTGTAGATATGTTTAGTAACTTTTTTTCCCCAAAACTAAAACCAAAATAACATTCAAGTCATTTATGTATGTATATTATAATTGCAAAGTATTAAAATACACACACACACACACACACACACAAACATATATATTATCTAAACCCTAAATATATGTGCCCATTGCCTTTTTTGACACCATTTATATGTCAGCCAGAAATTAATTATTATTATTAATTATTGTAGTAGATCATATATAACGGTCTGCTCTACTTGAACCTGACATGGGCTCCTCTTGAGTTAAATGTAACTGTTGTGTTCCTACTTCAGGTGATGTCAATAATGCTTGAGTGTGTGTTTGTGTGTGTGTGTGTGTCTATAGCTTTTGGGTTTCTTGTTGATTTCTACATTGGTTTATTTTCTTTCAATTAATTAATTACTATATTTTTTGATATACGATTGTTAATCCCCGTGGGGAAATTTCTTCTCCGTATTTGACCCATCTGGGATGCTGGACCCAGAGCGGTGGGCTGATGCGGTGCAGCGCCCGGGGAGCGGGTGGGGGTTTTGGGTGCCTTGCTCAGGGGCACCTCATCCATGGTTAAGGAGTGTGTATAAAGTTTGTGATATTGTCCACATTCTACACAACAACTTGTAATATGAAAGAAAATTAATGCTGTTTATTTAATCTAACAGGGTATTTAGTTATTCATTTCGCTCTGCACTCATGTTAATGCTATTACAGTTAATTTCTCTGCTGTCCTTCTTTCTACTGTAGAGAGGAGGTGTGAACACAAAAACAAAATGTCTCTATGTGCCATTTTACAGTTTTTCTATTCATCATTGCAGACAAAAAAATAAATAAATAAAGACAAAAACTGAAGAATCACATGAACTACCTTTTTAGTTACACCTCAACTGTCAATTTATTTTAATGTTAAAGAAAAGCTCTCTGAAGCACATTAAAATAATGTGTTAGTCTAAAACGCATTTTTATAATTAATGTATACAGTACATATTTAAGTTTGAAGTCAAGATACACGAGGCGAAGCTCTTAAAATCTCTGTGTCATTAGAACTGAAATGTGTAATTGTATGTGCTTATTGTTATGTGCTTGTGTTGTGACATCAGTCCCTCCATTATCTACAGTGGATACGCTTCCTGTGCAGGGTTGCAGAGTATGGAGGACCAAATAATTAAAAATAAAAGCAGAACATGCACTGTCAGCAAAAAATATGTTTTCCTTTTATGTGAAGTCAGTGATCATGTTTGCCTATAAGGCTTCACATGGGCTCTGTCTGGCACTTTTTAACATTTTTGCAGAATTACGTCCCTGGTGACAAAAAGGTTAGGATAGAGCTTTTTCCGTACATCAGGGTTTTTCAATCTTGGTCCTCTGGATCCACGGCCTGGCATGTTTCACAACGTTTGACGTGTGTCTATGCACAGAGTGTGGGCACCACCCACAGAGAGATTATTTTAAAGCATTTTGGATGCTCTCACCATCAACGCAGGAGGGTTTGTTGCGCGTCGTCCCAGCCACTTTCCCAGGTAAACAGGAGCACTTCACTGTCTGAGAACGTTCCTCAATGCGATTCTTGTTACAGCATCGGTGAGCGGCAATCACCTCACATGTTCCACCCTCTGTAACGAGAGAACGAGACAAAACTTATCGTTAACAGATGTAACAGATGAAACATGTCGTAGCCTATACACAGCATATGTACATACACATATATATACACATGTGTGTATGTGTATAAATTTGTCATTGGTTTATATGTGTATAAATAGTTTAGTTTTGAGTAAATAGCTTTAACGGGAATGAAATATGGGCTTAGTGAAACTCAACGGCTGTTAATTATATCATGTGAGGGAGGCAGCGGTACAATCTCTGGGCACTTACACTGTAAGTATGTGTAACAAATTGGCCCTCAAGGAATCTCAATTATGTCATCAAATTGCCTCTCACTCAGGGATGGTTGCCCTTACTCCATACCAATGAGCCTGTGTTGACTATCATGAAAAATATCATACAGTCAGTTTGCAGCATTGTAACTGTCTTTGGATATTTTTCTGTCTTCCATATGTTATCTTTATGACCAAAAGGGCATGAAGCATTTTAATGAAAAACATGCAGTCACAAGGACTTTGTTTACTGATACTTATGACTCTTGTGACTGTGCCAACACAGTCTTAGGCTACGGCACACTCTATTGTCGGCTCCAAAGTATATGTGACATCAGTCAGGGGAAACGCAATACCATATGGCCCAGTTTGACAAAGGAGAATGTCAAAAAAAAATTCCATGGAAAGAAAAGGCGATATAGCAATAGTCGGTCAAAATAACAATAGGGACTGCCCAGGGGAGGGTGTTGGGGTGATGGAGCTGGGGACAGCCTGAAATGAGCAAGACAGGCAGGTTAAGAGAGCTAAAGGACAAGGTGTGTCTGGCTGCCAGGGACTGGCCATGCCAGTGAGTAATGAGGTAGCCACTGGAAGTGCCCCCTTCACACAATTATAAAGTGTAGGGCTCTTGCAACCAGCAAAGCAGCAGGAGAGTGGTCCTCCATCACTGCTCTCCCCCTTCCATAGGCCTCAGGAAAAACTCTTTATCTTCCTGTGACAGCCACAGCAACAGACACCAGCATCCAACAATTAAACTGGAGCTCATCCCAGGATAGGAGAGGATAGGAAAGAGTTTAAACTTATTCTACCCAACTATCCATGCTAGAGAGGAGAACGCTATAACCAAATTCCATACTGCATGTGGTCTGTGCAATCTTTCAGGGGGCTATACCATGTTGAAAAGAAGACCTGTTTGGAAGGGAAGATGCATTTGTGTTGACTCGCCTGACAAGAACCTGTATGTTTTTTTGTTTTTTTTTCTCTGGCTGGGTCGCTGTGCAAATGTTTGAAATGGCTTGGGCCAGGAAATACGGAACAGAGCACCCAGCAGTCCACACAAATTTGGCACCAGTTTTCTTCTTCCATTCCCATCAATGTCTGTCTTGGCGAGAACAAAGTCAGACGAGTTCTGGAATAAAAGGCAAACATTTGCAGTCCTGCTGTACCCGGCTGTCGTGCGGGATTAATGTCACTCTTTCAGGACTGTTAGATATTTTTGGGCTGGAGGAGGCACAATATGGGCACTAAAAGTGAGGAGAAAAATCATCAGAGTGTGATAAAATCTAAACGTTCACCATGTGTTGAATATATTAATGTCAGACTGATGACTTGAAGTCTTGCTTTCAAAACTTTAAGCAGTAACAACACAATGAGATGTTGATGCATGGTTGTTTTTCAAGGAGCAGTACAGAGTGTGGAGCATTGCAGATTAGCAGGACTAGCTGCTTAATGCGGGTCTGGCTCGCAAGTGATATCATTGGCAGAATGCAATCCAATGAAAATGAATGTCTCTGATTCAAATATTGTAGAACATTCATTCTTCCCAAATGTTTATGATTACTGGTAAACAATGCAAACCTTTTCTAGCTCGTTCTGGTTTTGAGATTCCAATTCAGAAATGACATCTCATTTAAAATGAGTATATCTCAGAGGCTGCAAGGTGTATTTGGAATACTTTAGTATTGAAATCGTGGTAACATGTGAAATTACAGCAGAATTGCCAAATGAAATATACATTTTACTAAGTTAGATTTAATGAAGATGGAACACTATATTACTATATTACACAGTATTACATTTTCAGAGTGCATATGTGTTTGGATTCAGGTAGTGAAAAACCTAAAGACTGTAACAAAGAGTCTTTAGATGCATTTTTAATGCCTCTAAAATTTTGATTTTTAGATGGACTTTCCAAATTTCCGTTATGGTAAATCTTCACTGTCGAAAGAAAAACATATAGATGTGGAATATTCAATAATCACCTATGATTTTTATATCTAGAAAGAAAATATGCATAGTTTATGGTTCCAAGTGCCGGCTCGTGGAAGGCAGCTGCTCCAAGGACTTGTGATGCATCAGTCAGTTATCCTTTGGGTTTTTTCTTATCTTTCTATACCTTTTTCTCTCATGCTTAAATCCATTGTTCTATCCTTTTTTTCCTCTGAAGAAATGTATCTTCTTTACCCTATTAGGAAATCACATGTGGTCACTTACCATCATCTGCAGCTCACTGTAAACCCCTTTGCATGCATATTAATATAGAAACAATATCATCATAACATGGATTTTTCCACAGCAAGCATTCATATCTGTGCCATTAAGGTATAGAACTATCAATCTTATTTATGTATATCTCTGAAAGTATTGATCCCTGTTCAAAATAACTGTTTTGGGGTGTTGCATCAGTATCAGTTGGCCTCTTCAATATGCTCAATGTGCCCCAAAGTAGAGCACTTAGTGAGCTGCTGAAGTTTGCACAACGCAGTTTCTCGGCCACCACTTGACAGATTTCATTTCACTGACGTCTCTGCTGATAAGCAACTCACAAATATACATCACTTCTGGACTGGGTGGTCTGGCTTTTGGGCAGATGCCAGAGGGGTTGCGGCCTCTTGTGGGCCACCAGCCATACAGTGCATGACCGTGCAGTCCCATCATTTGACATGGCAGCCCAGAGATCGCATCATTGCGGCCCACTATTAAGCACCCTTAACTATGCAGAAAACCGTCAGCCTAATTAATCCAAGTCAAATTATAGACTTGCATTTGAAGCTGATTATTATTTATACCTGGGGTGAAAGTAGCCGGTCCGGTACTGTGTACCACTGAAAGATTCAGTTGCAGTAGGCAGTACCAGGAAGATGGGAGAGTCGCTCTCCAAGAGCAGCTGCTATAAAGCCCTCATTCAGAACCAGTCAGGGCCGCGCACTGCATCAGAAAATAGATCCGCTAGCAATATGTATTGTTGAAAACTACTTTGTTCGTTTAAAGATTCCCTTTGACTCATTCTGAATTGTTTCTGAACTGTCCATGCTGTGTTTTACTTCATGCTAGAGTATGTAATGTCTTTACGCTTGTTGCAAAAAGTCCCAATTAAAACTAGTAAGAGAGTAAACATTGTATTTCATGTTATTTTTGATACAGAATGGCTTGGAAAAGAAAATGCTTATGAGCTAATGATGGAGATTTCTCTGAGCAGTACTTGAGCGTGTATGTGCGTCTACTTCCGAAACGCAGCAGTTGCTATGGGAATCGGTACGTATGATTTAACGCACTGGGACATTTTACACACTTTGAGTCTTTGCTCATGACCTCATGATTAGAGACTTGTATTCTGGATACAAGCTATTTGTTTTTTTATTATGGAGCTGCTGGTTCTATCAATGTTTTGGTACATATCATTGGAATTATGCTCCAATGATATGTTTATAATTTTGCACACTATTACTGTAAATGCTGTTATTTCCATGCATTAACATTTATATCTGTGAGATGCGATTTGCACCCCCCTCAAACACACACACACCCCCCACCACCAATGGACTGTTGAGGGGTCCAAATGCCAGGGCCATTTTTTTAAAATCCAGGTCCGTCACTGCTTCCGGCATTATCTAATCAGAACAAACAAATTATTCTGTGTTTGCTCAAGATAGATCTCCATACTCCAGTTTTTGGTATCCTTTTGTGTCCTACTAGAAGCAGAATTAATCCAAGTGATTTTGATTTGTCACAGTCTTGGGATTACATGAATTGACTGGAGTTTCTCTGCTGAAATATGATTTATGTTGGTAAACGCAATAGATAACACTACGCAGTAGAACACCAAATTCCAAACTAGACTGTATAGACTGTGTATAGACTGTCTCTCTGAGTCTTTATCACAGAGTGATTATCCTTATGCTGTTTACATATGTAGAGTATTACTGTAGCACTCAGACGATAACAGACATTTGTTTGTGGAATGTAACTGGTGTTCATCTGTGCCAGGTTTCTGTAAAATTACACTTTCTTTTCTTTTTGTAATATGTTCACTTAGTTGCTTGGTGCTGGAATAGCCTACTCTTTTGCTTAGGTGTGAATGGTCTTAATTGACTTAATTATTTCCCTTTTGTTTGCTGTGTTGCATGCATATATTTTACCATGGTTTATATGATTAAACTTGACTTGAATTATATCTGTGTCATCTGTTGTCTGTACTGGGAATGCACAAAATCATTGTTAACAATATATAGATGTGATGTACTTTTTATACACACGTGGGTATGTGTTTCAACCATGGGCTATAGTCCATATGGTAGAGGATATACCAAGGAGTACAATGTCCAAATTGAATGTGCATGTGTGACCATTTCAGTGTATTTTCTCATGCAGTATTTAATAATCAATGTTTCCTGCTCAAGTGCACAGTTGTGTGAGTATGCTTCTGCTATACAGCACAACATCAACTTAAGACATGACTACAGTTGTGATGGATGCAGTGTTTGGAGCCTGTCAGGCAGCTAAAGGGGTTAAACCAACCTGCGAAGATGGAGTGGGTGGCTGTGCACTCTAGCCTTTGGTGAGGGGAGGTGAAGGGCATCGATGGGACCATTGACTGGTCATTTTTCTCTCGGCAGCTTACTGTGACAGCAGTCATTAAATGACTGGACGCGGTGATTATGTTTAAGGAAATCAATGCTTCATTGTTCTCAGCTTAACCCAATGGCCAATTACGAGATGTTAATGAGGAGGGTCATAAAATAAGGAGACAGAAAGGGTAACGAGTAATGGGAGCTTGAGAAAGCAAGCCGTACTTCATACTCAAGATTTCTGCAGAGCTAAAGTTTAGATTTGAGGATGGGAAAAATTGCTAATATTTTTAAAAACATGAAAAATGCAAAGCTGCACACATATATATATATCTTTAATATATCAACACAACATTAATTTCAATGATGTTTATACATGGCTATACCCTTTTTGCATCAATGTGGTTCTGTAATTATATGAAAAATGCCCAGTAACATTTATGCATTACTCACTAACTAAAATGCAGGGACAAGAAAGGATAGATGCGTTGGTTATATGATTGATTTATCAGGGAAATCACAGATCACATCACTTATCAAAAAGCAAAAGCCCAAAATACCTCTAATCCAAGGCTCCCTGCATGTTTAAGACATGTCCCCCCATAGTATTTAACTGGAAAAAAAACAAACAAAAAAAAACAAAACAAAATATGCATACAAGACTTCACAGAAACACCAGCAATGACTCAGTTAAAGTGAAAGATCATGTGATTACAGAGTTAACAACAACACACCTTCATACTGTAGGTGAACTAAAACTCTTGAAAGAAGCAAACAAAACTCATGACAGCACCTGTTCAGACTGAAATTTGGAAAAAGGGTATCTAAATTAGCTGCTCAATGCTTGGAATAAGCTTCAAACTCTGACAAGTCTTAGGGGATCTGGTTTCATTAAATAAATTAAGAAGTTGCAAATAATTTGGAGCCAGCAACATCTGCTTGCAAATGTGACGGCTGACTATAACTGCTCAAGTTTGACCTGTGATGACTGAATCATTCGATATTTTTATGTCCTCTTATTTTCATATAAGATATATTTTATATCTTTAGTTTATCCAATAAATATGAACATGCTGCATGCATATTTTTATGTGAAATTATATATGGAATATTATTCAATGAGCAATGGGTGAATACATTAATAAATTAGTCAACATATAAGGAAATAGAAAAATAATATGTGCTGTACATGCAGGGGAAAAAGAGGAAGATGAAAAAAAGATGGAGACAGGTGATTCGCTGTGGTGATCATTGAAGGGAAAAGCAGAAGGAAAGACATGCAGCTGGCAAAATTACATGCTCTATAAAACTCTTACTTGAGCATATCTTACTAATGTACTGTTAAAGTTTTGTATAAATCGTTAACATTGCAACAATGGCTGTCTCCCTCATTGTTGTGGATAGGTCTAAATGAACAATGGATAACTTTTATGCAAATTGCCAATGTCTGACAGAATGGCATTTTGAGAAACCGGCGAAGCCACTCATAAAGCTATCCCATGTCTGATAAAAGAATAGACCTGCAGAACGTTCTAAAGTTTGTTTATGTTTTGCTGCACTGAAGGGAATAAATATACAGGGAGTAAGAAGCAGTGTAAAGTGCCTCACACTGTACTTCCTTCAGAAATAGACTGTGGACTGTAGTATCTGTCAGGCAGCCCAGAATTACCGCTGTCATTGATGATAGGCTCTCAAGCTGACAAGAAAATGCTAACTGGTGGAGAAAATAAATTTCCTTCCTTCCAAGAATCTGACATACGAGTGAGAGATTATTTTACTGACGGACAAATGACATAACTGAGAGGTTTTAGGATACTAGAAAGTATGTTGGATTACGTAGTTTTGTTGTAACTTGCCTTTAAAACAGCAGTAAAGAAGGGGCTGTGATGTCATAGTGATCGCAGACAACCTTGGAGCTTTTGAACCCATGCTGACAGCGTAGATGGATCAGCATCAAGAATGACAACACACAGCCTGTGATTATATTATTATTGTGCATACTCAAGGTCACAGCAGCATGACTGAATTTTCTGGAGTACCTAAAAAACTTCAAGCTCACATGAATCAAACAGTTTTGTTTCATCCCATGAGTGTCAAAGAATGCCAGCAGCTGTTTGCTTTTTGATCCTGTTGCAATGGAATTTTTTTGATGTAAAAAATGCAGATATTTGTGATGGTGTCACCACAACTTGAAAAACAAACTCTTTCAATTACACTTGAGTGGCAAC
>JBAMYA010000020.1:8827776-8843532 GCA_037176975.1 Arrhamphus sclerolepis
AGATTTATTAATTGTTCACTACTTTTGTTAAAAAACAAAAAAACAAAACAAAACACACACACACACACACACATATATGTTTCCTATATGGTTTAGGTATTTTGGACCCCAAATATGAAGACTGTGTGAGTTGAGTATGGTAGCCAGACACTAGCGGATTAAATGGGCATGTGCTAACAAATGGGGCAAATTGTGTGGGTCCTTTATAAACTTATCTAGGGTTAGCTAAACTCAGCTAAACCTGTAAAGCTAAAAACCAGTGCATATGGGCAAACGCAGTGAGGACCACCCTGGAACTTGCAGACAAACCCACATGAGATTGATTTCCAGCCTACTTTTAACTCATATGAGGTCCAAATATAAGTGGAGGCTGGGAATAAAGTTTGAGTGTCAATTAACCATTAACCATAAGTCTACGTCAGGGGAAATTTCAACTACACTGTCTTATTCAGTCCATTTGATGAATCACAAAGAAAATTCATGCACGATACAGAACTTTTCAAGAATGGGTAACACTGAGCAATTTCCATTCAAATAAACATATGGCAAACTAAACGTATGATAAAACGAATGCACAAACTGTGTCTTGATTTTAGTTTCAACTGTTTTCCATTACTTACCATAAAAAACTGATACAGAAAAACAAATGCAAAAATGAGGAGTAGAATTCAGTCATGTTGAGCTGCATCATGGAGTAGAAAAAGGCTCTTTTTCTCACTCCAAATCCTTTCCCAGAGCACCAATAAGACTCCTGCCAATGCATAATAAGAGGTAGCCCTAAGGAGGAAGCCCACCAGATCAGTTTGTACTATTCACCACTAGAAACATTAAAAGCAGTGGGAGGAATGCCAGCTTTGGGAGCTTTTTATGGCACTTAGTACTGCCAAGGATAACAAATGAATTAATCTCAGGCATTATTAACCGTTGTTTATCCAGTCTAAACCCTTTTGACCCACGTGTCACTGAGGCATCAGAAGCTGGAGAGTATTCACCATTTATCAAGTGTCCATCAGTGCCCTGTTGCAGTGATCCGTATGGTTTCTCTGACCTCAGCCAGTATGTGGGCTTCAGGCTGGTTTCTCACTTACCCATCTGCGGCCTGGATTTCACTTTCCTCCTGAGGCAGCATCACCCACAGTAATAGGAGTAGACAAACAAGTGGGCACAGCAGCTATAGTAATGCCTGGAGCTACCGCAAACCCGGTGGAGGGAGGGGAAGATGAGGGGGGAAAAGACACTCAAGAGCTCAAGCTGACTGACAGGAACCACTGACCCAGCTATACTGGAATGACATGAATGAATGTTGTTTTTTCCCCTCCACTGCTACCTCTGAATCTAGCTGTACTCTTATGGAATACTGAATATGGCTCTACTACAGGTCCAGTTTAGTGAAACCTACCATGAATGGGGTGTGATAAATCAGGAGAGAATAAGGGTTAAAAAAAAAAAAAAAATTAAAGAAAAAAAAGGCAAAACTCATGTTTCTTACCTCAACAGGTATTCAGTTTGCATGGAGACCTAGCAATGAGTTCAGTTTACTGAACACAAAAAGCGTGGTGTAGCAATCGCGCCATTGGTTGTAATAGTCTTGACATCTTTAACAGGTAATTCCATTAGCTTAAATCAGAGATTCGAGGTGCACGTTGGCCATGGTCCTAGTCGATTCTTAATCACCTGTACGGGTTTCCTCTTGTGGGCCTATATGACTCCAATACTCTTATTTTTATGGTTATTAAAGTTAACGATTGCTTCGTGCCTCATTTACCAAGACTCTATCAATACCAGTTCAACACCATGAAATTACCCCACTCCAGAGGGAGCAGTGTGACAAACTGGATTAAGAAGGGCTCTGTAATACCCTCGCATATATAACCCTCTGTGTCATGGACCTCTGTGAGAAGACCCACTGCTGTGCCAGAGCTCAATGAGAGGAGGGCAACAACGGGGACAGTTGACAACCATTGGAGCCTAAATGTAAATTCTTGTTGTTTTTTTGGGTTTTTTTTTTTGCTTTTTTTGTTTTTTGTTTTTCATTGTCATGGCTATTCAGAAAAGTTAGTGAAAAAAAAAAAAGAACGCTTTGGAGAAAACATTAAGTTCTCAGAAGCTACCTTGCAGATTGATGGAGGAAGGTGGTGTGATTATGATAAATATATGCAGGATGTTACCTACTTCCATGGTCTTTCAGGTCTGAGTATAACTTTTCTGGATACTCTATTATAATATGTTAGGTGGGGAGTGGGGGGTGGTTCATTGCATTTTAAATAGAGTATGAAAAAAAGCGCTTCAGTAACGGCAGAGACAGATTGCTCTTCTTCACTTACATCCTGCTAATCTTGTTTTTATGGCAGGTAGGTGAAACCAGAAATATTGTAGTGCAGTACCAGAGACAGCACAGAATTTAATGTAAACCTTCACACTCCCATATGGACACGCATTAGATTAAGTCATCAAACTTGTATTTATTACCTTATGTTTGTTATTTGTATTGTTCTGTTTGCTGTGTCTCTTTGTTTCTGAACTTGCACATCTGCAAGCCACCACAACCACGAAGTCCAGGCATGCAAAGGCAGAGCTTCTAATGCATCATTCTACACAGTTACAGCAGCAGTGCTTGACCTCTGTTCAGGATACATATGACACAGTTCACTGCTCAATCTCAATGACGGTCGGATGTTGAAATAAGCACCGTAATTGTCCATTTAAAATCCAAAGCTAACTTTTTGAGCACAACTGTAGAGTAAGTCTAACAAAGGAAGACAATACCTGACAAAACAAAACAACAACATGCCTAGAGTTTTGTAGTAATAACTGGATGAGAAACAGTTCAGCACTTTGAAGAAAATATTGTGTAACACGATCATTGTGCAGGAGATCTGATGCTAGAAACGAGTGACAATCAAGCCATAGAGGCTATTGTGTGCCTGGTTTTGAATGACATCAGATGCCAGAAAAAGTCTGATAGAATTGAACACAATGCATTATCTAATCTGCATAATACCTTAATGTCAAATATGGCTGCAAGTTTAAAAAAATCAAAAAGAAAAAATCCCAGAGTAGCATTCATAGAGAAAGGGCACTTTGCTCCTTAGATAATATGCCTGTTTTTGAAAAGCAGAGCACTCAGGGATCTTTGCATGATTTTGTATAGTTGAACCCCATTTTTGGTACTCAGTCTCTAGTGCATATGGAATTTTTTTGCAATACTCCCTTTACAATAAATGCTAATCACCTCATGTTACTCTTATTTGTTAGAGTCCACTGTACGTTTGTATGTTGTCTCATCCATTTTTGTGACACAAACTGCCCTCTGAATGCAGTAGCACTGTATTTATGCAAATGTGCCCATAAAACTGGGGGAAAAAAATAAAAAAAATACTTTTCGTCATGTGGCCTTGAGCTTTTAT
This sequence comes from Arrhamphus sclerolepis, assembly GCA_037176975.1. Classification (NCBI taxonomy): domain Eukaryota; kingdom Metazoa; phylum Chordata; class Actinopteri; order Beloniformes; family Hemiramphidae; genus Arrhamphus; species Arrhamphus sclerolepis. The sequence continues at coordinate 8,831,184 of JBAMYA010000020.1, forward strand.
GCTATCTCTCATTGAACACATTTTTTTTTTCACATTATGTGTCAGTGTATTATCAGAGACTTACACGTTTCGTGATTCACTGCTTGTCATTTTCATTTCGGTGCAGTGTCAATGGCTGACACGTACATGACAACATGTTTTCCCCTAAGCAGCTCATGAAAATGGATATTGCTTTTAAATCAAGCATTCACAAGATGATAACTATATGGCAGAGCATTGATCTCTTTCTCAAAGACCAACTTCCATGTGAAGATCAAAGTAAATGAGAACAAAAAAACAGGAAAATCAATGTGCTAACCAGTTATCTCCTGTTCGACAATGTAGACTAATGATGTCAGATTGGGCATTTAGCAGCTGACCTTGCTCTCTGTGACAGTAAGGACATAAAAGTGTTGTGGATGATGAAAAAGACAAGAGCTGGAATTTATATTAATTCTTTTAGGGCTGCGCAGGTCAATGGACACAAACACAATTCTAGTTTATAAGAAGATAACAATTTGTTGTCACATTCATCTACATACGTGGATAAAATTGTTGGTGCCCCTCTGTTAAAAAAAGAAAAAGCCACAATGGTTACAGAAATAACTTGAAACAGGAAAAGTAGTAATAAATTAAATAATAAATAAATAAAAAATACTGAAAATTAACTAATGAAAATCAGACATTGCTTTTGAATTTTGGTTCAACAGAATCATTAAAAAAAAAAAAAATGAAAAGAAAAGAAAAGAAAAGAAAAAAAAAAAGAAAAACAGTAATGAACGGGCTGGACACAAATAGTGGTACCCTCAACTTAATACTATGTGACACAACCTTTCGAGGCAATCACTGCAATCAAACAATTTCTATAACTCTCACTGAGTGTTCTGCACCTGTCCACAGGTATTTTAGCCCACTCCTCATAAGCAAACTGCTCCAGCTATCTCAGATTTGAACAGTTCCTTCTCCAGACTGCTTCAGCTCCTTCAGCAGATGTTCAATTTAAATCAGGGCTCACAGAAGGCCACTTCAGAATGGTCCAGCGTTTTTCTCTTAGTCATTCTTGGGTGTTTTTAGCTGTGTTGTCATTGTCCTGTTGTAAGGCCCAAGATCTGCGACCAAGACCAAGCTTTCTGACACTGGGCAGGGCATGACACTGCACAATGCCTTGATAGTCTTGAGATTTCATTGTCCCCCACACAGATTCAAGGTGGTGTGACTGATGCAGCAAATCAGCCCCAGAACATAAATGAGTCACCTCCATGTTTCACCATTGGTACAGTGTTCTTTTCTTTGTGCTTCGTTTTTACGTCTACGAACATAGAGATGATGTGACTTGCCAAAAAGCTCCAGTTTTGTCTCATTTGTCCAGAGGACGTTCTCCCAGAAGCTTTGTGACTTGTCAACATGCATTTTGGCAAATTCTAGTCTCTTTTTTTCTGCTTAGCTTTCAACAGTGGTGTCTACCTTGGTTGTCCTCCATGAAGTCCAGTGAACAGTGACGGATGGTGTGCTGTTTGGTGTGATCTGACACTGATGTACCTTGACCTCTGATCTCTACAGAAGTTGTCCTGGGCTCTTTGGTGTCCATTCCTATGAACCGTCTCCTCAGTTTGTCATTGATTTTCCTCTTGCGGCCATGTCCAGGGAGGTTGGCAACCTCCCTTGGACCTTAACCTTTTTTCTTTCTTTAATGGAAGGCTACCAACAATTTTGTTCACATAGGTAATTTCATAAACATGGAATTTTCTAAAAAGAAATCTGAAGCTTTTTCTTTTATTTTCATTTATAGCATGTACTTTGAAACTTTGCTTACATTTCTACTGAAATTGTTAGCTCATTTAAATTTGTCAGCCCTCAGATGTTGTTCCATATGGTTTATATAAACAGCATCCCTTTGAGAGCTTTTTCCCAGCTTCTGCTCATGCTACTGATTTAACTGCAGCCAAAGATTGTGTGGAAAACGATCTGATGAAAGGAGTCCTTGCTGTTTATTCACACTATCCTTGTTGATGTGCCTCTACTGTAAAAACTAATTATCTTCCTCATAAAAGCTTTGCAGATACTTTAGAGACAGTTTCTCAGTCCTGTCAAAGAGCAGAATGGAGCCTATTGAAGATACAGTAGCAAACACAATAAACAGCGGATTAACTGTGTGCCAAATGGACACTGGATAATAATAATCTATTTTTGTGTCACAAAACACTAAAATAGATTTTCAACCTACCTGTGGGAAGGCATCATAGCTATGATAAATGGCTATAGGAAAGGCAAGAGGTGGAGGTTGGATGGGTTTAAAAAATTAGGGGAGATGGGGAGTGTAGTTACTCACAGACTTAATAACAATATGAGGACTGGAACACAATTTGATATCAGATTACTTGCTGTGATATCCATCAAAACATGCAATCCAGTCACTTGATATCATTACTGTGCGCTTGATAAGCTTTTAAGCTGGTGATAACATCTTGATGAGATGACACAAGTGGGAGCAGCGCCTCACTAATATCTATTTCTACTGTTGAAGCAACAGAAGATAAAAAAGGACCTTGCACCAAAGCAATGAGTGAGATGATTTGTGGCAAAAATGATCAATTAATTTACATTGGATAACCCAATATCTCCATTTCAAAGACAAATAAATGTTTCCAGTTTTGGCATATCCTTGAATCAGTCCTTTCTGTTTCTTTTTTTAATATATACATATATATATATTAACATGTTTTAGGCTCTGTGCAGAGATATAATATTAAAATTTACTACTTCATAACTTCGTAAGGTTTCTTCTCAGTCCCTGGAAAAACATTGAATTGACTTGCTGAATGGTCAAACTCTATGAAAGGAAAAAAGCTTGAATTACCTCTGATAAATGAAGTAATCCCTCTCACTGAAAAGCAAAGTAGTCCTCTGCAGAAAGGAACCAATCATGAAATGAAATGTGCCTTGTTTCCATGACAGAAGCTGGCCCCCATGCACAAGATTAAATCAGCAGTAATGAATGACATACATACCAGTAATTTGTAAAGTTCAGTGTCATGCCTTTGCTTTGATCTTGTACTTATACATATATATCTATATGTGCTTTCTTTGAGATGTTTTGTTTTCCTGAAAAAAACAAAACAACGAAAACAAACAAACAAACAAAACACTGAATGATGAAAATGTTTAGCGTAGATGTTTTTGCATTTTTCTCTTAACTCAATACTCAAGATATTCACATACATTGTGTATACTGATATTGTATTCTAACCTTCACAAAGTTAAGTAGTGATAAAATGAAAGTCTGAATGTCCTTATCAGTCTTGCCTTTCGATACCTGTAAATTTGATCTGTGCCACCAGGGTGGACTGTGAAATCGTGTGGCTGCACACCAAATTGTGACTGAACTCAGCGTGCACACAAATGTCAGAGCAATAAATGCAGTGAGCTTTGTGATGAGAGAGGACAGAAAAGAGGAGGAGGAGAAGCAGGAATAAGCGAGAGAGGGAGCAAAAGAGCAAGAAAGCAACGAGAGAAAATCTCTCTTCAAAGAAAAGTAAATATATTGGAAAAATGAAATTATCTTGACATTTAGTGAATATTTAATCTTTAGGGTAGAATAAGGTTAAACATGTTTTGGCACACAAAGGTCCACCTCAACTACTTTTCTGCACTGTTATCTACTTTTCATCACCACACAGTGCAATTTATTGGATGAAATAAAGCTTGTATTGTGCAAAAAGAAAAAAAAAAAAAAAGAATATGTGTGCAACTTCTAAATCCATCATGTGTGTTTCCTCATTTCCCTGGTCATTGCCTGTGCACTGGTGGTGCTCCAAATCGTGACTGTGGGATCAGAGCAAGGAGATAAGTGATGGTCGTCTGCCAGACAGACGGCGCCTTGACAGGCAATGAAAAAAAAAGGACCCTCTGCTCTGCACTTCAGTGGATGCTCTCCCTGTTTCTCTGTTCAGTGTGTCTCTCAATCTATCCATCCACCCATCTGTCCGTTCATCAGTCCATCGCTCTCCAAGGTAGGTCAAAAGAAAGATCCCTCTTGGCAGCTCATTCGTCACTCTGATGAAGCTGCTTGTTAGAGACTCATCAGCTCTTCTCTGTGTCCCTCAAAAGCACACGCACACACAAGCCGCAGTACTATCTTTCACTTTAGTGCTGTTCTTGGAATGTCTCCATTTCACTTTTCACACTGCCCAGGTTTCCCTCTCAGAACTCTCATTAAAGACATATCCAGCAGCGATGTGTACAATTAGGTATAGCAAGCATATGATTAAACTGAACTATAGCATATTCAAGATGTGTTTCACATCACTGATTAGAGGACCTTGAGGTTTATTTGCCTCTAACTGCAAGCAGTTGCAACAGAGATTCTTCTTTGAGATGACAATGTGCATGAAGTTTATGGTAGAAATAATACAGACACAGTGAACTCAACAGAAACAGAAATAACTGATTCAATTTCTGCATCTTAGAACTACTTCTATTACACAACACCACTATTTTTAGATGTACAGTATTGCCCTATTGTGAGCTTTCTCTTTCCCTATTACTTCCTCTTGTTGATGAGAATGCGTTCAGGATTTTTTATTTTCAAATTTTGCCGTCTCATGTCTCCATAACTCTTCACTGGATGCATCCTAAATCAAACTGGTGGAGCAAGAACACAATGTTCCCGCAGACATTTGACAAGTCCACAAGAACAGAGGTGCACACAAAAATGCAAATTGAGAAATGGCCCCCACAGAGATGCTACTAAGTAATGTCAAGAGAGCTTTTCACAGCAGATAGCCAACAAATATGTCAGTGCTAAAGCAGTTCTGCATAGAAATAGTCCAAAAAATCTCTTTGAACATTGGACAAGTTGGATCCAAGGCTACTGAAAGTGCTTGTTTTTGAAGAAGCTTCAAATATTTGGTCCTCCAGAACTGCTAATGTCCTAATGGGTGTGTTCAGTTAATACAGGTTGAATAATCATTTGTGTATAACCAACTTAATTGCATTTTGTTTGTCTGTTATTTAAACTTAGATGAAGATCAGATCACATTCAGTGGCAAGTTAAGGCGGAATATCAGTTAATTCCAAAGGGTTTAAGTACTTTTTCTTGCTACCTTGGATGCTATTTTGAACATTCAGCATAGGGCAACGCATGTAACTGCAACACAAAAAAAGGAAGCCAAAACCCTCAAACAGAGCCTTGTATGTTGTCATTTTTACAATTTGGTAAATATTTAGCAAAACACAAGTAAATACTGCTAATTAGTACCTAATGGATTTGTGTTGGTTGTCTTTGGCTCAACACTGTTTCAAAGTGTGTCTTAGATTAATGTTATTAGAGAGGTAATTTGTTCATTAATTTCCATATTGTTGCCCTGATCTGTCAACATCAACGCAGTCTAAATGGAAGAAAATGCAATAACAATATTTGCCAGCTGTTTCTTGCAAACAAATCAAATTAGTCTGTAGTGCTCAGAACACAGCAACAGATGGTTGATCACAAAGCGATAAGAGTAAATCCCCACTAGTTACTTGCCATGACACTCCTATGCTTATCTCCAAGGAGCCATTTGGATAACTTGATTAATAATTCATTTTGTAGCAGTAAACTGCTGTTCAGTTTTTACACACGAGCAGATTTACTCAGATTCTCAGCTGCACGCACATGTTGAAAACGTTTCTTATCTTTTGTCACCAGAGGTGCTGCAGCTGAGGCAGATGTGCGCTTTATTGGAATCAGAAATGTCTTCAGACCCGCCTTCCCTTTCTGGAATTCAATAAATCACCTCCAAATTTGAAATGTGGCCCTGAGAGTATAGTGGAGCTTTTTGTTGATGTTGTAAATAAAGGTTGATATGACCTGTCTGTCCTATACACCACTGGTAGCATTGGCAGAAACAAGATGATGAATTAGGATTGCTGTTTATTTCATGAAAAGAAATTCCACTTTGATAAAACAATGTATCTTGTTTATCACTCATAAATTCAGTAATTTCATCTCTGTCTTTTTCTCCAGCTGGAGGCTATACTTTGGCAAAGGAGCAAGTCAACCGAAAAATGAACATCATCATGCTGAAGATAGTTACAAGCTCTTAAATTAGCATGTGCATACATCATTTACAAGTAGTGGAAGAAACATAAAATGTATATAAAACGTCTTATACTGCCTCCAGGTCTGAATAATGAAGCAGAAGTGATGCAGAAATATCTTCACCTGCATTTTTTCATTTAAAAATGGAGGTCTGCAAGTCTATGTTCTGTGTCAACAAATAGCTACATAATTAATTTATCATACAAAGTACAATGGAAGAAAATAGAAAATCCATTTATTTTCAAGGTTTTTGATCAGAATTCAAACTGTTGGCCTCTTGTGTTGGTTGTGGATAAAATGGCATTTCAGTGTAGAAGTACTACTGACAATTCATCTTTAAAGAAACATCTGAAAACTGTCAACCTCACATTGAGATCCTTCTGAAAAATAAACCGATTTAGTGATCTGTCAAAAATAATCAATTAATGAATCGATAATGAAGAAAGTCCCAGGTTGTAGCTCCATAAGATCAGCAGATGAAACAGATGAGAAGAGACAGAGGAACAAGCAGTTTGCTTAAAAGAAAGAAAGAAAGAAAGAAAGAAAGAAAGAAAGAAAGAAAGAAAGAAAGAAAGAAAGAAAGAAGCAAAAACAAAAAAAGCGCAAAAACAAACAAACAAAAAAAAGAAAGCAAAAACAACCAGATGGAACAGGTTGCCAGCCAACAAGCTCACCATACTGTTATGTCTCCTCAAATAGCTCATCATGAGATGCATCCTTTATCCTCTCTTTTTCTTTCCTTCTTAAACAAGATATTTCTGATTGACCTTCTCACAACTTTAAGTTTTCTTAGAGGACGCTGATTAACTGGACTTATCCACTGTTTTTAGGAGATAATCAGACCCATGAGTCAGCCCTCGTGGAATACTAAGATCACATTACTATAGATGTACTATAGCTTTAAAGATGGGCCACTCTTTAATCAAAATCACTGTCTCAGACTACAACCAAGGAAACATCACAGCATTTTTCCCACAAATGTAATTAAATAGGAGAGGGGATTTTGGCTGAAGCTTTGTTAAACAATGTTTAAGCAGACATTTCAAGAGGATGAGGGCCATGGAAGGAAGAGAGGTATTGAAAACTCCTTAAGATGGCCATCATCAAATTACCTGTCAGATATCCCCTTAAACACATGATTCCTGTCATGCTCTGTGTAACGAAGGGGCCTTGAAAGGACACAGGGCTTTCTAACTCAGGCACATATACACATCTTGAAGGACATATTGAAAACTGAACATGTAAGGATTCACTTAAGCAAGACCTCAAACTATCGACCAATTCATAAACTTTATTGAACTGTAAAATGCACCCATAAAAGTCAAATACGAGTCCATCATATCATTGGGGGTTGTGGGTGCATTAGGTAGACCAGCTTAAATAATTTCATGTACATTACCTTGCAGTGTCTCAAAGCAAAGTCTCTGTTAAATCAGGATGCTTTTTCTTATTCAATTTCAATTTCTACAAGATAAATCATAGAGAATTTCTCTCAACGGCCAACTGTCACCATGATGAATTCCTTCATTTCATGTAATAAGCTATCTGGGAAGTGATTTATCCCTGTTGCGCAGGCAGCTATATACAGAAATGGACAGAGGCGAGAGATATAAAATGAAGTGTAATATGTCATTGAAGTATGTCGCATGCAGTCAGTGAATAAAGCTGAGCTGCAAAAAGACACTCCTTAATGCAGAGTATATGGTTAGATTTTACTCAGTGGTTGAATGGCTGACTGGTTGAGCTGGCCAGTTGGGATATTTGGTTGAATGATTACCCATGAGCTCAAGTGAGCTCAGTGCACTGAAGGCTCCCTGATCTGTCGTGGGCTAAGATACAATTCCTCACAAATATACAGCTTGCTGACATTTGGCTTCTAATATGCATTGCACTTCTCAAGGCCCCAGTTCTCTCCTCCTTATATTTCAGAATAAGACAGAGATAAGTGGGTATAAGAACTACACTCTAATGCTATTGATTTCTTTTGCTCAGTCTTTGTTCAGGGCCAAGATTAAGAGCTGCTGTAATTTTCTTTTAAATGCAGACCTTCTTGTAAACAAAAGACATGGAGCACACACTTTTCAGTTTAAACCATGGCTCATCCATCAACATCACACAATCTCAACATTTATGCCTACTTTGCATCTAGATATTGAAGTGAAAGTTGTGGTTGAATGCTGATCCCAGTTAAGTGATGCTATTACCAGACTAAAATCCATTGGCCATTTGAAGCTGCAAGACATAAATACAATCGCTATAAAAGGGCAGACTGTATTAAGTGGTACAGATTACTTTCACTCTGCAGATGTTTTGGTGTTTTGCCTCCTACAATGTCTGAATGAACATTTCGAAAAGAATAGTTTAGAAGAAGGGTAACAGCAGGATTTGGTTATAAATTAGAGTTAACAAAGGGGAGTGGGGGGGGGGGGGGTGGGATGTGAGGGGGGTGGGGGGTGCTTCATCAAACTAATAATTAATTCATTTGGAATAAAAGACCATAATCATTCATCATATTTAGATTTCGATTACTAAAAGATTTATTCCGACCAAACTCCCCTAATGACTCCATTCGTAGAACTGTGAAAAGGCTCATGGCATTTTTTTATTTTATCACACATCAGAATATCGTCGATTTTAATTTATGAGTCATTAGGAATCATAAAAGGGGAAGCATATTACAGTTTTCTGCAAAGTGGATAAATGGAAGTGAGACATTTGGTAACAAGTAGGCAGTTACTGGAAATAAGATCAAGTGGTGATGGTGGTGACCACGTTTCCAGTGTGTTTCTGTTCAGCTTCTATGCGAGGATGTTGCACATGTGTAGACGGGAGTACTAAGGTGTCTGCTCACATATTTACATAAATATAGAAACACTATCGCTTACAGAGTCGCAGGATGCTGAATTCACCCAAAACTCAAGAGTTCACAAACTAAGCACACTGTGCAACTACCGCCTGCAGATGCATCTTTCCTCATCATTACCACCACCTTTATGGTGCTCTCTGATAATTAATAAATATGAATTAGATTTTCTCTATTTATTTACAGGATGTGGAAATTGAAAGGTGAGGAAGAAGTCAGTGCCTAAATGACTTAGGCAGGGTGATAATTAAGAAGCTGTCGCTGTTTGTTACTTTGACACTGTGTGTGTGTGTGCAGGAGTGAGTGTGTATATCTGCTTGTGTGAGCATTTAGTTAATGGGCCCAAGTCCCCTAATCTCTTAATATGCATCTAAGGTCTCATCTGGGTTCAGAGGTCAGTGAGGTTACCATTTAATTATACTGCGGCAAATGCTTAATTTCCAGTGACGATGGCACCAGGGAGCTCACCTTGAAATAGGACAACCCATCGACAGGCAGACAGGGCTGCATCTAACCTTTTCAGAAATTATTTATTTATTTATTTATTTATGTGCTTTAATTTTGGAAGACTAGCTTTAAGAAAAGCAATATTATGATGATCTTGTCCTGTAACATTGCTTTTTTAGTGACTTTGATGTTGGATTGAAGACGTTTTTTGCCTTTTACTTGCACAAACACACAAAATATTTGGATGCACACATAAACACAAATTATGAAATATTTACATGGATTTTTTTTTTTATTTTATTTTTTTTAATACAAGACACTGATAGTCCAATTTAGTTCAAGCCTTGCCTGAGTACATGTCAATTTAATGACTGAAAATTAAAGGTGACATAGAATGGTTGAACAGGGTATTTATCCTTGTTCTGTGATGTGTCGTATAGACAACAAAACTTTGGTTTTGTCTGTAATGCCTCAGACATTTCCTAAAAATCTGACAGAAAACTATGTCAAGTGGAGGATTTTACATGAGTGATTTTGCACCTATTTGGTGTCCTTTTGGGTTTAACTAGCAACCTCAATACGAAATGCAAGCACTTGACACTGATTGGCTGCCTTTGCTGCCACACAAAAGAGACTTTGCCAACTTGGGAAAATGGACAGAGCAACTTTCTACATCTATGGCCAAAGCACAGAATTTAAAGTTTAGATTGGGCCCAGAAAATCTGGCCCGACCCAACCCGAACTCGTGCACATTCTGTCCGAACCTGGCCTGGCCCGATACCCAACCAGAACTCAGGCTGGGCAGAGCCAGAGGCTCAGGCAGATCAAACTCTACCACTTTACCATGTTGTTATCATTATGCCATAGCTTTATATAGAATAAAAATACTATTTCAGGCTGGTCCAGGTCGGGTTTGGACATTACAGGAGGGGCGAGTGAGATAATTTTTCATATAATTTATATCCGTTGTTCAGATTGGCCCAATTTCTAGCCAACATTTCTAAAATGGAAATGCCAATGAAACTGAGATGCTCGGAATGTCTACGTTTTGTTTTTTTTGTATGTTTTTGAATGCGGGTAGATTATCATTATTCAACAAAGACAAGATAAAAATGGATTCTGATTATCTGTCTCCTTTAAGCACTGCAAAATGACATTTTTGTTTATGTTAATTCATATTCATCTGGACTTACAGTTCGACATCAGCAGAACTTTAATGTTTGAAAGGTTTAATTTGACTGTATCTTCCAAGTCTGACCTTCATATGGAGGCAAAATGCTTAAAAATCTCACCAACTCAAATGAGGTAGGCATTATGCAAAATGTTTTCCGAAATCTTCTCAGAGTGTCAGCCAGTTGACATCACTCAGCAGGACACTTTCCTTGGAGCAGTTGGCATTGCAGAACCCGAACAGTAGGACAGCCTCACAGCACAGTGAGCGATGAAACGTTTTCTAAACCAGGCTCACTGTCTCGTTCACTTTCCCTCTTCTTGCCTGCCTGTTTCGCTCTCGCTCTGTCTTGCTCTTGAATGCTCCACTCAAAGTGAAAGGTTCCCTTGTTCTCAGCATGGAAGAGCGGATGCAGGTTGAAAGGCATTTTCTTTTTTTCCTCCTTCATCTCAGTGAGAAAATGAGCCTGTTTCTGGCATCAGTAGGGATACGTCTTTTGCAGCCTTCTTCTGCTGAGACCCAGTACAGAAGGTTGGTGCCGGTTTTTAACAATTGCATTTAGTCAGACATGATGATGCCCCCTAACCAAAACTCTTTTCTCATCACGTTTACAGTCGCCTACCCTGCTTTACTTTTACATGCAAAGACGGAAAATCAGAAGGAACAGACTGTGGAAAACTAAGAGGAATGGGGAAACTTTTCTGCTGCTGAATTAACTTTCCTTTGCTCTTTTTGTTAATTTATCAGATTAAACTACCTGCTAAACTAAAAAACAAACAAACAAACAAACAAACAAACCAAAAAAAACCCCAAACTGATTAAATCTCTACAAACTTACAAACCAAGGGTGATAATGAGGAGGAAGGCAGGCCCATTTCCATAAGGCGAGTCACAGCTTTGTTAAACATGTCTCCGCCTCACTCACCTACACTTGCACACAATCGTTGAAAGGTGATGTTTGTCGAGAATGCAACCCCCAGAGAAACAGGAAAACAGCAATGGTCATTGATCCTGTGCAGCTTCTAAATATAACAACCATCACACTTTTGGTGTGTGTTATTTGTCAGCCTTGCCAAATTCAGATACTTTCAAGCCTGCAAAAAATGTTTGCATTTTATGTTAAAATGCTATTTTCACTGTAATCATGTCTCCCCATACTGACAGGAAAATAGTCTTTTCAGAGGCACTTAAACAGTGGCCATACATTTCTCTTCAAGAAATTAGTTTTCTTTCACCTAATCCTGTAGTTTTTCCGAAACACAGATGTGGTCTTTTCAGTATAAATGCTATATGTTGAGCTGTTGAAATGACAGCTGAACATATAGCATTTAAACACCTGAAGAGCCAGGTCCTTTTAGGAAATACTGCAGAGTATGGACATTTGGATTTTCATTTACTAGGTGGCCAGTAAAGTGACTTTACTATGCATTTGCTACTTTGTGTAATTTATACAGCGTAGTATAGTTCTATTACTACCTGCTTTCTGAGGTGTACAATGCCCCATCCACTTGCCAAGCAGAACATTTGAATGTTGCATTAAGGGATAACAACATGTCACATATGGAGAGCTGGAATGATTACAGCAGTACAGGTAAGAGCTCCCACATCTGAGTATATTTGAACTGATAACACCCCCACCCCCCGTTCTGTGTGCACCAGCTCTCACAAAGTACATGTTTTCAATGAAAAACAAAGGTCCCTCACACACACAACTGATTTTTTTTTATCATATATTCTGTTTTACTTTGTTCCATTTCATCTTAAACAGTGTTTTAAATAAAAGAAAAAAAAAGAAGACTGTGTATATTCA
>JBAMYA010000020.1:8858340-8874123 GCA_037176975.1 Arrhamphus sclerolepis
TTTTCTTTTCTTTTCTTTTCTTTTCTTTTCTTTTCTTTTCTTTTCTTTTCTTTTCTTTTCTTTTCTTTTCTTTCTTTTCTTTTCACACTCTACATTTCACAGAGTGATGAGGAGCTTGAATGTGCAGTGTGTTTGTAATGCCAAAGGCATCATTACCAGCGTTGTGGCAAAATATCCGCGGTCAGTGCATGATTCTTTTATTCTGAGGAACAGTTTTCTGTTTTCCAAGTTGGGACATTGGAGATGGCTAGCTTGTAGGTGGGTCAATTTGTGAAATAATTTATTACATTAAAAACAAGAGCATGTGTCATATTCATTCACATGTGTTGAATGAATATGACATGCAAAGCTTCCAATGGTTTCTTCTCATGTGTAAACAGTGATGTGCTGTGATGAGCCAAGAGGAAGGATACAACCCAGACAAAACAGCAGAAGGTTTTTTTAAAAAAAAAACATTTTGGAATCCTGAAGAGCAGGGTCATCGTTTAAATCGTATTGGTGGAGCACTGCTGTACAGGCCAGAAACAACACGCAAAACCTTCATTTAAATAGAGTGTCTCCAACATGTTTGTACCTGCCGTCAGTTCACTCTTAGTAAATCATACAAACCGTGGTTCCATCCCTTGCACAACATTCTAGATTGCGCATGCAAATTACTATACGTAATTTGGAATCTTAGCAAATACGACCCTATGAGTCTTGTTTAGTTCCAGACATGGTTTACATCTGCTCTTTTGCTATATTGATTCCAGTTATGTGTTTAGACTTTTTTACTTTTAATTTTGACAGCAATTCCCCTGGTCCACTGAGCATTTGGTAGTGTCTCTATATTAGCTGTTTCTCTGAGTAGTCATCTGTACTGGTGTTCTTGTGAACTTGTGAAATATTATCAGTCCAAACCAAAGTTTTGCTTTCTAAAGTCTGTGTCTATACAAGGACAGCTTTCCAGTAGAGACCTGTGAAGACTTGAGATGGTAAAGTATCGCAGTATGCATTTTGCATCAACAAGCAGAAAGAATTTTAATGTTTAATAGTATAACTTTGTTGTTTTGTAATGTGTTTTCATGGGAGAATATCATTCACTTCAAATTTGTGGTTAACTGATTTAGATAGAAAAATTCCTCTGATGTCTTGGGATTTTTTTTTCTTTTCGCCTCTGCCAAACTTTATTAATAACACGACTGAAATACAAAAGCATAAAATTAAAAACTCATCATATTAAACAATAGTTATAAAAACTTTTACCAGAGGAGTCTGTGGTCCAAGCTGAGCTCCAAGGTCATACTTGGGAAGTATGACTCGGGTGAACTTTGAAGTACACAAGTCCAGACTTTCTGTGTTTGGAATTGAGAAATGGCCATTGTCTTCTGTTACATTCCTCCCTTTCTGGTTAGCCAATGTTTTTCTGCTTGTCTCTCTGTCTGTTCATTTATTTGTATTTTTTGCTTTGATTCAGCCAGTAATGCCAATATGGACTAATGAAAAAACTGCAGATATAGGCCTGGTTTAGGTCAAGCATGGTTTGATGTTTGAGGTGACTTTCAAAGGTGTTGACCATCGTGTTCATCCCATAACAACACCAATGGGCCTTGATTTTGGTTCTTTACAACTCATAAGGGAATATTTTTTCAAAGTATACTGTAGTCTCTCAGCTGTTGTTTTTATTGTATATTTATTGTATAATACTTGTCCATGTAAAGCCCTGAATGATCACTCGCTAAAATATCTAAACAGCCTAATCCAGATTTTACCAGAAGAGCTCTTAGCTCTTTAACTGTGGGCTTTTTTTGTGGTTTGCAGTTTCAAAAAGTAAAACGTGATGCAAAGCTTCCAATGGTTTCTTCTCATGTGTAGCCAGTCTGCACACGCTGTGATGAGCCAAGAGGAAGGATACACCCCAGACAAATCACCAGAATGTCACAGGGTCACACAGAGACAAACGTTTTAATTTGATTTAATTAAACTAATCTGCTTGTTTTTGGACTCCGAGAAGAAGCAGGAGTATCCAGACATGTAAAGATAAGAACTACATAAATACAGTTATAGTCAGTTGGATAAAACTGAATTGCACTGAATTCGATTGAATTGGATTCAATTATAATACAGTTTAATTGAATTGGATTAGTTTCTCTATAAAATGTCCTGAGATGACTTGTGTTGTAAATTGGTGTTACATAAACTGAAATGAACTGTACTGAACGCCCATCTGCAGGAGGGCAGAAGTTCCCAGTTTTCCTTGGATTTGTCACCCATCTGTGCCTGGTTTCACTGAGGTGTCTAGGTGGTTGCTTGCACTGGGTATTAGAAAATATCTGTGTTCAGTTGTAGAATTTCCACATGGCTCAACACTTTATGTTGTGGTTCCCTGTCAAATCCTCAGCGCTTCACCAGGCAGCTAATGCCTAGAAGAAAATAGACTCCTGAGCACAATATTAATCCCTACAGCATTCTGGTCCACACTTCCCTCCCTCCTTCCTTTCACAGTAAATTTCATGTGACACATATTCACAAGAACACGGGCCCTTGTAATTGTTCAGACTCAAGCCGTAATAACTGTGGTTAGCCATTTAGTGTGCTGTGTTGGCGTTCCAAAACTTCTAGCAAGCGGGGACAAACTCTAACTAATGGCTACTGAGATGTGCTAAAAAAATGAATACAGTTTCTCAGTTAAATGATGTGTAAAACAGATCCCTTACAGGGGGTGTTCTAGTTTTATCCTCTCTCTCTCGATTCTGAGTGCAACAATCTTAGAAGCTCTAACACCTATAAATACTGTATGTAGAGTATGAGATATATAGTCTGTGCAGTATTGGGCTGTCTGTGATGTTATTTTTAGTTCTAATCTAAACACTAACATCAGAAAAAACACAAAGGTTTAATAGACTTACAGACTTGGACACAGACAGTAAGGTATGTAAACAGTTGTCAGTTATTGACTTTTTCTCCTTGTGAGTGTAAAACATTGTTGGATTCTAGTTGCTGCTGCTGCGCCTATATTGAGTTGAGGCCCTTTTCCGTTCTGTCAACAAGAATCAATCAAAGTTACCTTGAGATGATGTGTGAAACTGTACTGCTGCTACAGCTATGTATAATGAATATGTTTATGATCTAACAAGATACGCCATGTATTATTCAGTTGTTCTGTAACAACATTTAGAGTGACTGTTCTTGTCTGACTGTTTCAGTGTGACTGTGCTCACAGCTAAGACTGACTTCTGACCACAAGATCGTAGATAAAGGAACTACCAGCTTACTAGCCTGAGTTGCTCTTTTTTATTTGTTTGTCTGTTTTAACTGAAATACTTAGAAATCTATCGGTTTGTCTATTGCTGTAACTAGCCATAAAACACACCTCAGGTATTCTTTTATTTTTCATCCTTAAGCTTAACCTTAATTAATGCTTGAATTAAAACATAACATGGCACTAAAAATTCAGCTTAAAATGTGGCTTGGCTGCAGGCCAAAGAAACCTCCTCATGTCTCTAAATACATGTTACACAACACAAACAACTCATACTTGGACTTTTTTTTTCTAATTGAGTTGAGTTCAGATGAGTATCTGGAAAAAGACAAATGAAATCAACAGAAGTCAAGAATACTCTGGAGAAGACTGAGGTATCGGTATGGAAATCTACAATCAAGTGATGTCTTCATGAATGTTAATATAGATGGCTTACAACAAGGTACACACCACCACATTCTAGAACGAGAAAGTCAGATCAGACTTTTCGGCAAAACATCTAAAAACACCTCCCATGTTCTACTTGAAACGGATGAAATCAAGATAAAATTGTATCAGAATGACGTGAACAGAAAAGTATGGAGGAGTGGAGGAACAGCTTATGTTTCAAAGCATACATCATCGTGTGTCAAATCGTGACGGTAGTGTTATGACATGAGCATGTATGGTTGCAAGTGGAATGGGTTCACTGGTGTTTATTGATGATGCAACTGCTGACAGAGGTAGGAAGATTAATTCTGAAGGGCTAAGCCCTCAGCTCACGCTCAGCCAATGCTACAAAACTGACAGAACAGTGCTTTACAGTTCAGATGGATAATGACCCTAAACATACTGTGAAAGTTCTGTTTGATGGCAATGAAGTGGAATATTCTTCAATGGCCAATCCAGCTGCCTGATCTCAACCCAGCAGGACATGCTTTTCAGTGAGCGATGGCAAAACCAAAGGCAGAAAATCCCACAAATAAGCAACAACTGCTTGCTGCACCAAAGGGTTGGCAAAGCATTCTCAGCTGGAAAACTAAGATTTTGGTAGTGTTCAATGACCCCAAAATTCAGTCAACCATTGACAAATGATAATTTTATAAAACCTTTTAAATTAATCCTGAAAGTCTACATTTTTTTCCACATCTTGATTATTTTTTTCTTTTTCAAATCCACTGCAGTGTATAAAAATGAAATCATAAAAACTGTCATTGTTCATATGGTCCTAACTATATTCTTAGTAAAAGAAGAAAGGTTTAATAAGAAACAGTCTGTTATATTTAAAGCATGAAATGAGTCTAACCAGACTTTGTTCTCCAATGCAGAGTTTAATAGCTCTTTTCAAGTACATTTAATTTATTGTGTGTCACTGAAAGCACAGTAACATTTGTATGGTAACTCATCATCCCATTTGATGAACAGCAGTACAACAGAACAACAACAAAACAAAAGCAGGAAAAAAAAGCTTTTTTCCTGGATGTTAATTTGAATGACCAGACAAGAATCGCACGCAAAATACACTGGGCGATAACAGCTGTAGGTTTTGGGCAGGCATACCATCTGATATAACGGTTTCAAGAGAAGACATTTACAGCTCACAGCGTGCCACTTTCATGCTGCTGAGCCAGTGGTGCATGTGAATACACTGCCATGGGCAAGGAGCAAGCAGTTTTATGTCATTAAGAAGATTCTGAAGCTAGTGGAGGGAGAGTACATGGTCTCAGTATCGATTTAGCCCTGGGTTTTCCCGCTGCTGTTGTTTATTGGCCCTTGACTTTGCTTTTGTGCTGAGGAGACACCTGCAGAGTCCTGACTGCCAGCTGACAGACCAGATTCCTGAGGTCATGGCTGGATGGCAGCCCACCCAATAAAGCTCACAGGAGCAAACATTTTCTGGAAAAAGTGTAAAAATAGTATGTGTGCATGCTCCTGCACAAGGAACTGTTTCTTTTAACTGTGTGACAAGAAACATTTCAGATGTGTCTGTGAGTGTGTGACTTGCGTGTCCTGAATTCATATTGACCAACAAAGTGTGTTGAGAGTTAAATTTAAACTGAGCTGAAGAAAAGTAGATTAATTGAAGGATGCTGCCAAGCAGATTCCTCCACACTAGCAGACAAAAGAAAAAAAAAAATCAGAGCATTTTCAGGATATGTTTCTGCATATATGTGTCTTTTGACAATAACTTGCTTGTCTTCATTGTGCATATAAATGTAGGGTTGATGTAGTTGTGCCTGCATGGCTGTAATTACATGGATTCAAACCAGTTCACTGTTCGTCTGAATAAATAATGCCGTCAAAATGAATCTATTAAAGCAATGTGACGACCCAAAGTGAAAGTGAAAGATTTAAATAAGCTGAGGCAGCAGACTCCTGTCTTAAGGGGAAAAGCCCATTTTTTTGTGTTTTTATTTATTCATTTATTTGTTTTTATTTTTACCTCAGAAAACAACAGAGTAACGAAAATTTCCTCCCTTCTCTCAAATTCTGCCTTTTAGAGGAGAAACCCATTAGGCCTGGGACAAATAGCTGATGGGACAGGAAGGACTCAATAATTCAACATCCATTGTTTCCTCTGATGTACACCACGCTCTCAATTGACCCCTGCTCCTCTGTTGTTTCTCCTTTTTCACCAACTTGGTGGATTTCCTCACTATGAAACAATTTCACAAAGACTCTGAAGGCCTTAAGAATAAAAATAAAAGCATGGCTACAGGCAGAAGCTGCATTATGTATAAACACGACTGCACACATGTAAGCCAAAATGAAGCAAACAGACAGAACAATGCACAGAATGGAGGAAGACTTCCACATAAATCAACTCTCATGTGCTTCTCAATACCGGGTAAAATTTGCCCCAAAGCTCAACTGTCGCTCAATGATTAATTAGTTGCTTGAGCACCGCTAGCCTCCACCATAGCTACAGGGTGATCTGCACCATATGACAAACTTGCATGTGTATGTAAACACAAAGAGATCTGAAGTGCTGAAACTCTAGTTACAGAAACAGAGCTACATTCAAACTACCCTCTATTTGGCTGATGGACTTTATTTGAGCTTTTTCATTCTAGCAGATTCATAAAAAAATAAATAATAAAACAAAACTGAGTATTTGTCAGAGTACTGCATGATGTCCATGAATATGCACAACAATCCAGCAGTTCACCTAAAGGATGGACTTTTAAGAGGCTGTCATGATGTGGCACAGCACTCAGAAATTACTCACATTTTCACGGAGATATCTAGCAACAATAATTGCCTGCTGACAAATTTGACCAAATTAAGGGCTGGTGTAAGAGAATCAGCCCTAATTACTGGATGGATGATTTGCGATTGTAACATTTGGCCCATGGCAGCAAGAGGAAGCATGTAGTTGAAAAGCATAATTATGAGAGGAGTTTGTTTCATGCTGCACAATTTCCACATCATGTTTCCTGGCAAAGACCAGAACTCATATATTTTGTAGGACTTAAGGTGACAGTTAAGCTGCGTTTTACAACTTTTAAGGAGTGATAGGAAAATAAAACTGCGATGACCTTTGAAGTTTGCCGTTTGTCCTTCATGTTGAATGTTATTCACTTCAGCACTTTGACAATGAAATCTTATCAAGCAGCTGAGTTCAATCCAGCATGGGACTGCTGTAATTATTGCTTTGAGTAATTATTTTTTTCTCCAGCAGGCATTGGCTAATCCATCATATTGATAGTCCACATAGATTCCTATGGGGAGCGCACATTGACTGAATATTTATATGTGACAAGCTCCTGAGTCAGTTAATGAAACTGTGAGATGCTACTCCTTGTATCCTTTGTGTACTTTTTGCCTTTTTGGCTCTTTCAAACATCACAGGAGCACAAACAAAGATTAGGTGCTTTTCTCTTCACAACATTTGTCTCATTTATTAGATTTTGCATATGGACTGAGAGTATGACAGCAACCGACAGTTACAAAAAAGAAAATCAAAACGAAAAAAAAAAGAAAATAAAAACACTTCCCTCTTCTTTTTGGGGCTCTGTGCATTTAAGGATAATTACTCAATGTCCTCAATAAACTAATGCTATCACTGGGGTGGATGGAAGTGTGCTCTCTCAAACAAGCCAAGAGTTAAAATCTCTGAACTTCAGAGGCTCTGCAAGATAACACAGAAACATGTTTCTGCTCTTTCTAGCCATGGCCAATGGGATTAGTTGAAGCAATGATAAACTAGAAAATTAAAAGTCTTTCTCTGTGTAGCACCAGCGTGTGTTGGGCAGATTAAAAGCCTTATCACCTTACAGAGTTGCAAAAAGGCAAACAGGGCAGAAAAAAAAAATCCTTTTAGTAAGAGACTTGTTGCCTGCTCTTTTAGTGGCAATAAGCCTCCTTTTGACCACTTGGCTCGCAATGCATAATGTAAAACTAGCTGGCTATGCTATCATAGGAAAGGTGATGCATGATGGATGGAATCGTTACTCTGCTCTTTCAAAGCCTGGATACTGTGAAGAGAGGAAGCTGTTCAGCCTTGCAGACAGCAGCTTAAGTTCAGTCTCACCACATCTGTTGTTCAGGATTTCTTCCCTCATTGGTGGGGGAACTGTCAGGAAGATGGGGTCAAAGTCTGTATCAGTGTTTCCTTTTGCTCTTTTACACACACACACACACACACACACACACACACACAGACAAATGTTGATATGACAGTGGATATAGTTCTCTAATGGCACAATGCCCATCAGCTCCATATTTCATCACACACAGTCAATTCCCGCGTCCCGCAACAATAAAAGGCTGTATTGTGCTCGAAGAATACTGATGACATGGTGACTGAAGCCTTGTGGTCATTTAGCAAAATGTACATCTTTACAATCACTGTACTATTTATTTTATACAATAAACTGTGACTCACTGAAAAGTGTGATGTAATGATTTACATCACTGTTATAATATAAATATATATATATTACTGACCCAAGTATACCAGAGAAAATATCGCTCCAACCTCAAAGCCCAGACACACACCAATACAATCTCATCACCTACACACACCCCAGCAATGTGGATCTTCAATTTGAGGTTTCTCGTTCCCATATCCAGTTTTCTTCTATACTGTAACTGGGAAAGCCATTCTATTAAACAGCAGCATGTAGTTGGTAGTCAGAGAAAGACGAGATGTGTTTCACCTATTTGTTTTCATTCTTTTCTCTCCTTTCTTCTTTTTCCTTTTCTTTAAATTATCAGTAGTGAAGTGGATTTACCACTCAAGAGTGAGGGGGACCCTCCTTTTTTTCACACATAGCCCTCCGGACTCTTCCCACGTCTGTCCCGGACAGTGCTCTCGTGGGCACACTAAAGTTTAACGCTGATGAAAGCTGACTGACATCATGAGAAATTAATGTTACGCATCAGACAGAGTGCTCCTGCTGCTCAGAGTGGAGGAGTTTAGATCTTTAACTTCTTTTCTTTTTTTCTTCTTTTTTTTGGAGCGGTGGGGACAGCAACTTGACAGCTTGCATGCTTGTGTGTTAGAGCACTGTGCCGTGTGTTAGTTTTCAGTGTATGATGTCTAACTAGTGTCTCCAAGTAGTACTTTGTCTTAAAATAAAATGGTTTGTGACAATCCAAGAATATGTTAGTAATATTGTCCAAATCTATGATTGTCAACTCTAAAGATTATTTAGTGTAACCACATCACCATATTCGCATCACCTCCCATCTCTGTTCTCATTATTTACAAAGCGTTTAATTAGCTAGGATGCTCGCTGTTCCAGTTATACTATTTTTACTTTCAAATATTTTTGTTTATCTACCCATTCATGCAGTGTCAGGCCGCAATCTCTTAAAAGTATCAGCTAAAGATGTGCCTCAAATCTTAATGTGTGCTGTTTGTGCATTTGCTTTTTCTTTTCTTTTTTTAACAGTCTTCATTTCACAGAGGAATATTACAAGTTATCTTTTTGAGCAATATATATGCTGAACTTAATTACTGCTACTTCCAAACAACTCAACGTCAGCATTCAGTAGGAGAGATCTGAGGGTTGACTTCTTTGTTACTCTTGCTAATTAGTATGTATATATAATGGGAGTGGGAAACAGGCAGTGTAAAAATCATTATCATGAGGGGCATTACTCTCAGAATGCATGATTATTTTACACAATGCTCCACTCTACGAAACCCTAATGTCTTAATTTCACTGACAGATGCAGATATCTGTGTGTAGGCCTTTGTGTAATATTTGTGTTCTTTGGTCTATGAGCTGCCAGTGTGTCTATAGTTGCTTGAATTCACTTACTTAATATCACATTAAAAGTGGTTCTAACCCTGTTTTGCTTTATTATTTCATGCCCTGGTGAGACAGGAGGGCGGGGATTTGTCTTTCCTCTCCTCACTGTGTAGCCGTGTATGTATTACTTTGTAATGTGTTGTTTTTTTCATGCTGTCTACAGCAGGGTGGGGCAGCTGTGCTGGAGGTGGGTGGTAAGTCGGAAGAAAGCTAGTGGGAGAATTTATCATTCTGTTTCTCCCTTGTCAAGTCAAAACCCAAGACTGCTCTTCTCTATGTTGAAGAGCAGTGATAACAATAAGCAAACAGCGGAGCCATTTCCAACATCTGTATTTCTTACACCATCCCCCGCTGACTTGGGTTTGAAAATTCCCCCTACAGCTGTTGACACAGCGAGCTGCCTGCCTCCTTCCTTTGGCAGCACACAGACATGCACAGAGACACACTCAAGGAGCCTGCACATACCCCGGCAGAGGTACAGATAAACAGCTGAATAGATAAGGAGCCAACAAGATGAAATGCAGAAACAATTTGACTTGACATTCCAAGTCTGCACATACTCTCCTACCCCTCCCTCGATCCCCCCGATCTATAATAAGAGCATCATTTTTGTTGTTGTCTTTGTGAACCTGTGGTGCTGTGAATAGATGCTTTTAGAAATCAGATAAGGGATCAGGAGTAATTAAGAGTGAAGACAAGAGAGAAGAAGTCATCTCTCTGTGGTTGTACAGATAAAGAAAATACCTGTGATTATTTTTTGTGGTGAAAGACAAGATGAAAACTGAGAAACAGTGAAAACATGTTCTAAGACGCTCAACTCTCTTGGGATAAAATGTCAGACACGCGACCAGGACCCCAGAAAGAAACATACAAGTTGGGCTGAATTTAAGCGTCACGTTTCCATACTGCTGCATTGCTTCCTCTGGGCATCATTTTGTCATTCACCTCACAAAATATGCCTGGAGACATTTATCTCTCCCACTTGAGCACAAGTTTCTTATAGCGCTGGAAATTCCAGCACTAAACGGATGATTGCTGCAGCCTACCCGTGTAAAAAAAAATAAAATTGAGTTTGCAAGGGGAAAAAAAAATCTTGCTAAAGTTTGAATGTTTGTGATAGAATGTTTTTGACATAAAATTGAATAAAACAAAATGTGTTTTGCAGTGAAAAAGGGAAAAGCAGTGATTCATATGAGTCTGAGTAAAATTTTGTTTAGCTTTAGTTTAATGTGTACAGAACCCCTGACGGGTTGTGATAAGAAATATTTTATAATGAATCACAACACGTGCCCTCGATTTGTCAAAGCGTTTCCTTGTTTTCCTAAATTGTGAGCTTGTTTTTAAAAAAACGTGTTCTTGATTTACGTCATCGAGTGCTAGTTTTGAGTAATAGTTCTTTCTTTTCAAATTAATTGTGCTTCTGTCTAGTCACTCTTCCAAGGCTGACTAGACTGAAGTTAGCGTCCAATTCACAGCTTCGCCAGAAGATTAAACGGCTATTTCATCACATTTAGTAATAAGGCCAGTTTATAACAGGCCCAGATCAAAAACCCATCCATCCATCCATTATCTATACCCGCTAATTCCTGTTCAGGGTCACGGGGGTCTGCTGGAGCCTATCCCAGCTCACTGCGGGCGAAAGGCAGGGGTACACTCTGGACAGGTCGCCAGTCCATCGCAGGAGATCAAAAACCACAATGCATAAATTGCTCAAACCTGGACTAAATTATGTCTTAGATGGTAAGGAATATATCAAATAGTTTCTGATTCATGAACCCTTTTTCTGATTTGTGAAAATGCAGAACAGACCAATTTTCCTCATTTTTTTTGACAGTTAGACCACCTTAGACCAGGTCCTAATATGAAACCAGAGGACCTAGACTGCCCAAACCTGAGTTAGATTATGCCTTGGATAGTAAGGAATTTTATCAGCACTTGTATCACACACATCACCCAAGGTAGAGAGATTTCCATTCACCCCAGGTCCTATAAAACTGTAATAATAACTGTAGGCATTACAAAATGAAAGTTCCTTTGGAGGAATAGTGATTCAGAGGAGGAGGAAAGTTTGCCATTCAGGGTAAACAACTGACTCATCAAAAGTATTCAAATCAAAACAATGTTTTCAGAAGATTACTTTACTTTTATAGATATCGTAGGCCTTATGTCATCTTTTTGGGGACTAAAGCTAGTTTGTAAGTTATCAAAGACCAATCCAGTCTTCGTGTACATTTAAGATTTGTTTTGTCAAAATTGCTTTATTATTATTATTATTATTATTGTTGTTGTTGTTGTTGTTGTTGTTGTTGTTTTGTGGAAGAAAGTTAAGTTCACCTATAAAGGAAAAAAAATATATAAATAATGAGACATAAAGTTCTATATTGACTGGACTCCAGAGAAAACAACTGATCAAATTCATTTTAAATGTGTAGGTCAAAGTGGTAAAGCCCAAAACAATAAGAGCACCTTGACTGAGATAGCCTGACTGTCTTTTTCACAAATCACAAACTGCATTTCATACATTCCTTACTATCTAAGGCCTAATCTAATCCAGGTTTGGGCAGGATCGGTCTTGTGGTTTTATATTTGCACCTGGTCTAAGGTCGTCTGACAGTTGAAAAATGAGGAAAAATGATCTATTTGGCATTTTCAAAATTCGGAAAAACGTTTCACAAATCAGAAACTGTGTTTGATGTATTTCTTACTATCTAAAACAGTTTTATTCAAGTTTTGAGCAATTTACATGTTGTGGTTTGTGACCTGGACCTGGTCTAAGACTTATTTCTCTAAAATACGGTGGAATAGCCCTTTAATCGGAAGCTAAGTTCGGTGTTGTCAAAAGCTCCTAGGAAAAAAGCCTAGTAAGAGTGAATATATGGGAGCATGATTTATTTGAAAAGAGAGAACTACTACCCAAAATGAGCACTCAATTAAGTAAATTGAGAACACATTAAAAAAAAACAAAAAACAAGCTCACAGTTTAGTAAAATGAGAGACCATTTTCAGAAATGAAGCGCACGTTTTGTGATTCATTATAAAATATTTCTCATCATGACCCCTCAGGGGTTCCAAATTATTAGGATCCCAAATATCTGTGATTAATGAAAATATGATTTCCATAAACGAAGACACTCTTCATAACTTGATGAAAATGATGCAGGCCAGACACAGATTTTCATTCTAGTTGTATTACGTTTTTCATTGATAAGAAATTCAAAACCAATGCTTTTTTTTAGTTTTTTTTTTATATTCATTTATCATGCTGGCATGGTGTGGCCCATCATGAAATCAAAGATAATTAACTACAAACACATGGGCAGTGTAGATGTTCACATATATTAAGTGATGAAGCTTAATTTGACCAATAACTGAAAAATTCAAATATAAAGCCCACACACGATATATATACACAAAAGATCACACCAAAAAAAAAAACACCAAAAAACAAAAACAAAACAAAAAAAAAGGCAAATCCAAGGAATACTTAAGCTTCATTTAATCACAATTTTGAGTCACCTCACTATTACTTTAATATTTTACAGTTTCTGATCATTTTTCATCTCGATATTTCAAAAGGAAATGCTGCATTTTTGTACTGACATTGATGTCTACATCTAAGTTTTGTCTGACATGTACGTACGCTGCTGTTGTTTTGTATTGCATGTCCTCTATGCACATTGCTGCACTGGTAGTCTGGCCACTGTGTGCATGTATCCACATACATGTGGCACAATATTCCCTGCACTTTTTACTTAGTCTTTACTTTTGATAATGGCTGTAAATATACAGAGTTGTGTTTAATGCTAGACTGATCATGTGAAAAGTTAAGACTGGAGAGCTGACCGGCTGCAACTTGGTGCCTGCTCAGCTGTAGGGTGATGATCTGGGGAAGTGCTTCAGTGAGCAGTGCCAGGAGAAGTTAACTTAACACAGCTGCAGTAGATCACCAAGCAGTTTCTCCTTTTGTCTATTCAGTATTTTTGTGGTGGCCCTGGAAGGACCTGCAACAAATTATCTGTTCATACTACCATTATGAATGCAAGTGTGCGCTGGGCAAGAACTCTGAAGTAGCCGGTTCATCCTTCAGTAAGCTATATTTTTTATATCTGAGAGATAATACCTTTAAACCTGTTCTACAGTGATTTGTTGTTGATATGAGGGCAGGTTTGATTATTAATTGATGTGTCAGCAGCATATTTGACATTGCTTTGCTGACACTTACCTCATGTTTAACAAATAGACATCACAACAAAAGTCTACATGGCACAAGACTACATTTCACTCATGCAACCCACATGTAATGCACACACCACTGTGGCTGTGTGAAACTGGACTTATTTTAGAAAACAATATTTTATATTGCATTATATCTACTCAGGTAAGATAATAAAAACATACAAAAAAACAAGCAAAGAATCAAACAATGTATAACTCCTTGACCAACATCTGCATTATATTATTAAAATATTTAATGAAACAGGGAGAGAAGGTAAGTAGTCTTTTCCCTCAAAATGTAGCCCAGATCACGGCTATTTAATTAGCACTTATTTCAACGTTCAACACGTTAATATTCACTTAATATATACTTGAAGAGCTCTCAAACCAATAACAAACAACAAAGCCAAAATCCAGTGGCCTTTTCAATCTAAAATAAACCCTGGCCGATTTCTCACTCTCTCCTTAAAGGTTTTAAGAGAAGTGATACTGACAGCACTTAGTGGCATCAGATCTGTTCCATTAGGAAACTTAGGACTCCCTGCCTCCCTGTCTGTACCCTCATTTTATTTTTCTATCTTTTTTTCAACTGTCACATTATACCAAAAGCAGAAAGAGACTCATACTCTTCACCATCACACTCTTGAAACAGCTAAATCTTATTTCTTTACATATTGTTAATTGCTCAAATAATCCACTATTCAAACACACACACACACAACCTAAGGGTGTTTAGCTAAAAAGTGTCCTTTTTCCCTGAAGTGAATTCATGATACTGTATAAATATCAATTATTTTTTTCTTGTCAGTGTTCTAGCATGAACTATTTGCACATTCATGAGTTAAATAATCATCCTCCACCCATAAAGAATGAGCAGAAGAAGGTTTTATAATAACTGTTCAAGTTAAATCATTTGTAGTTTTGTTTATATTCTCATCACAAAGACAGTTTTTATCCAGTGGGTTGCATTATTACCATTTTAATTCAGAGTCGAGTTGTATTCATTTTGACTCTTCACATGCCATTGCACCATTAAACTCATAAATATTCATCATCAAATTAAAACACACTTCCAAAGTTACTTCAGTCTCATCTCACATTTTTATACGTCTCGGTTTCCTCTACAGTGAATCGTTTTGAAGTCATATAAACAAGCAGAAACCTCCACTTAGCTTTGTGAAGTTGTCCCATCAAGAGAACAGACACTCTCTGCCAAACAGATGAACGACGCAAATGGTACAAGTTTCTGCCAATTCGCATGATGAGAAAATGATATGCTGGGCATCGTCCCTGGTGTTGATGAAAAGAAATATGGAAAATGGTGTCTATATTTAGAGCCCCCTGAGCATTCAGTTGGGGGTGGCTCTGGCTCAAACTTGGATAGCTTTCTTTGAGCACTAGGATGAATCACTGGTAGTTGCTGTTTTTAAACACCATCACTTGACAGGCATGGCAATCTACATTTTCAAGAATTGCTTTCCTGTCCTTAAGTGGCACTGAATCCAACAGAATATATATTTCAGGGCATAAAATGAATATAAGATGGGTGTGAGGCAAGTAAAACATCAACTTTCATGATGGATGGTGATAGAGTGTGAAATATGTCCAGCAGTGGGGCTCAAGACTTACGCCTCACTTTCAGAGGGACCCTTTACTTTTAACAAGCAAGAGATTACCAGTCAAACCATCATAAGTGCATCTGACCAAGTCTTCTCTTCTAGTCACCTCAGGAAAAAAACACAAGGGCTGACTGTAACCTATGCCAGTCCAGGTGCCCCTGTGTGCACACAGATACTGCATGTGTGTGTTTAGACAGATTACAGTGTATACTCACATACTCACACTGTTGTAGCCTCCACCTGTGATTAACTCAGTGGAGATGAGGGCAGCTCGGGAAGTGGAATGAAGAGTGTTCGGGGAGGAAAACAATTGTACAGAGAAGAAGCAAGGCTGGTTGGGAGAGAGTGAGAGTGTGTACACAATTTGATGAGTTTGTGTCTTCTGTGTCTGTGTGTGTGTGTGTGTGTGTGTGTGTGTGGGCGCAGTAGTCCCTGAGCTCTGGCATGAACATGTGAAACTGTGGGA
>JBAMYA010000020.1:8907919-8927565 GCA_037176975.1 Arrhamphus sclerolepis
ACGGGGAGTGACGTGGCTCTTTTCACCTTGTGTTCAGTGCACCAATCAAGTCTGAAGTTGTGTAAACATCCAGAAAGAGAGATTGAAAGAGCTGCTGCTTTGTACTATGCTGGTACTTAAGACAAGTCCATAGGACATATGATGCCAGGCTTGGTGAGTCTCTCAAACATTTTCAGGTGGGTAGCAGTGACAATAGAAACAAAAGTGCCTGTTTCAAACTCATAATCTTTTATTCATTTCACGTTAAAATTCAAAAAGAAACAAAAACAGACACATGTGTTTCCGCCTGGTTTCAGACCAGGGACCTTTCGTGTGTGAGGCGAACGTGATAACCACTACACTACGGAAACGGTGCACAAACATCTTCAATGCAAATATGAGTGTTGAAATAACAGAGAAAAAAAAAAAAGGAAAACAAGCACAAAAGAAGTTAAAAGTCCAAGAAAGTCATTTTGAAAGCAAAACCCAGCACCATACGAGCAGAAGTACCGTCTTCATGATTACAGGTATTGGTGAAATACCTAAACAAAAAAAAAAAGTTAAAAACAAACAGAACAAAACAAAACAAAAAACAAAACAAATCAGCTGACATTATTCTTATTTTAAGGTACTCTGGGTTATATATGACAATTGAAAATCAACTGTCAAAAATTAAACTCACTTTTGCAGTAAACTTGTTTCTTCACTCGCTCACAATTACTTTTGCAGCGAATAAAAAATGGCTGGATCTGTCAAACACACAAAGTAAGATAAGCTCTTGGCACTTTATTTAGACTGGGAACATGGTTGGAAAATCAAATTAAAATCTCACTTACTGTTACCAATGATTCACACTGAGCAAGTTGCCACAAATCAAACTCAAATGTTACAGTGAGTGATGTCCTGTTTTCCTATAAGTTTCATGGGAAAATACATTTTGGCTTAAGGTGTTCATTCTAAACAAGCAGACAAACCATAGTTATTACATGGTTTGAGTAAAAACATTGAATGTTTAGGGTAACAACCTTTGACACATTCTTTGAGTGACAGAGACCACCGTTCTGGATGGTAACTTTGTATGTCTCTGAATGTGGTGCTGCTTTAAACATCAGAAGAATGGAAATCTTTGGTTTCTTGTCAATAGACACAATGGCAGAAATGTTGGGATCCCACAGAGAACCTGTATGCCAAAAAATAAAGAATAAAATGAAACAAACCAAAGCATAAGCGTACTGTATTGGTCCTAAATCTTTAAAATCCAGAGAAGTAGAGAAAATGTCAAATTTACCATTTTCCTGACAGACTGTGGTCCTTTGAATTCTACTATCATCACATCCTGACAATGACAGTAAATATGAAGAAAAAATAGTAGAAATAGGGTTTTCAGAATTACTTTGAACTACCAATATAATTACGAATGGGAGACGGTTTTATTTACTGACCAATTAACCAATGAAAATAGAGCCATATTCATAACCATGAAACATAATAATTCATTTCACCTTTACTCAGTATTATTCTGGTCTCTGAAAAGAATGGCCTGAAAAATATCTCATTTGAATAATCATCATGATTTGAGGGCAGCTTACCTGGAATGGTAATCTGCTGTTTCTCCCTGTAATGGGAATCCTCGGGTTCTGGCAAATTAAAAACTGTCATGGTATATGTATACCTAGGCTCAACTATGACGTCCAAGGAAAAATTCCACTAGTAATAAAATAACAGAACACAATCAGGATGCTGATATTGTGTGAACGGCACAGCAGCAGCAAAGTTAAAATGACTTGGATGACAGCAACACACAGGGGCAAAAAAAGGGTGGAAAATTCAAATTCAAAAATACCTTAGTAGTCCCTGAAGGGAAATTAATTGTTAAAGTAGCTGTTGTATTTTCAAAGATTAATTGTAGAAGGTTCTAGCTTTGTTCAGGATGGATGTCTTGTCATCTATGTTGCAGCAGATGAAGAAGCCTCCTACTGTGTCATGCCCGCTCCTTCCCAGCTACCTCGGTCAGGGTCGCCAGCCTTCTGATCACCGGCCCCAACACTACAACTCCCAGAATCCCTCAGTTCCCATCATCATGGACTTCACCTGTGCCATCATCATCCTCATCTGCTTCACCTGGTCTCCTCCCTATATATACACCCTGCACCGACCCAGCAACGTTGTGTTGTATTGTTTCATACTAACACCACTCTGTTTTTGTGCGTTACAACGCATACCTTTATCCTAAAGATTAAATCCTTCTTGTTTTTGCAAAGTCTGTGCTTGTGTCTGCCTTTGCTTCAAGCCTGACAGTGTATCCCTTCATGTGTCATGAGTTGTGTATTGTGCACACTGATGAGAATTTAAACAAAAGCTTAGTGCACCTGTAGCACATGGAAATGATGAGGTTATATTCAAATGTGGAAATTTGTTTAATAACTCCTCACTGTGCCCAGCCCCTGGGTGAGAGCTTCAATAAATACATTAACTTTAACAAATCAAAACTTGCCATGCCCTCCAAGCTGTTGCCATTTGCCTAAAATGACCTGACTAAAGTAAACTACAAGAATACGATGAATAAAATGGGATTTTTTTTCTTTATTTTTTTGTTATAATGCTGAAAATCTTCATCCTCCATAAATTGTTAAAACCACATCATAGACAACCAAGAAAAGTTTTTTGTATGATTTGCATTGATATGAACTGATGAAGTCCCCTGCACTATTTCAGTGCTTTATAATTAATCACACTGGAAGAAGTTCATATCAATTTGTTGGAGTAGATTGAAACAAAGTTAACAGAGAAGAAATACTGCTGGGCTAAAATGTAAAGCGCTGTAAGATGAGGAAATACAGGGTTAGAGCAAGGTGAATGACAACAAGATGATCTCAGGGAACAAGATGAAGACAGCAGTAAAGATGGGAAAGAATGAGCGGACAAGGAGGAGAGAGGGCTGATTGACAATTTGCATCCCCTTCTGAGGGTATCAGGGGACATGATTGAATCCAGTCAGGCTGAACCCATTAGGGGTGTGCTGCTGTCGGAGGCCGAGCAGAAAGCCATTCACTGGCACCTGGTCCCTGCTCTTCACCAATCTCCATTTATATTCATGCCAGGTTTGAGTTATTGAGGGAGATGAGTAAAAGAGAGAGATAAGAAAAAGGGGTTGAAACAAGTGCCATCCATTTGCTCTTTGTAAGTCATACAGTTCTTATTTCTGCCAGGATTGGTTACTTTACCTGAGCATAACTGATCACATTTGCATGTCATTTTCATTTACCAATATGTCTGTAAATTGGAATCAGATTTTAGGCATGTACAAATGAGTGTAGTGATTAACTCCAGGGGAAGATGCCTTTATATTTCAAGCATTTCAATCTTGATTCTGTTTAGTTCTCTTGTGTTGCCATAATATAAATCTATTTTGTATTTTTTTATTTATTTATTTTTTTTTTTATTTTGGGGGGGGGTCACTTTACTCCATATTCCTCTTTGTAGTCCTCAGCAGATCCCTGGACATGATGAGAGCAACTGAGACATAACACACTTGAGACTGTGATAAGCCACAATGCTAAGGGCTGCTGGAATCAGTTCCCAAGAGCCATCCCACCAACTCGTACCTCCAATGGCCTCAGCTTGGCCACAGAGCCAGAGAAGCCCAAGTGTTTGACTAGGAGACAAAAGAGGTGGAGTTTTGTGCAGGTTTTTTTTGTGTGTCACTATTTATCTCACAAGCACAGCACATGCTCAAAGGCAACAATACTACAACACCCTTGGCTTGTCGCTGCCTGCTGTCAAAGTTGATTCTGTGAAATCGTGCTCAAAGACTTCTTTTTCTTCTCCAGAGTGAAATATCCAATAGATATATCCTGACTTCTTAGGATATATCTTTTATGATATTTAGTATAATTCAGAATCAAGCAGCAAAAAGGTGCACTGTGGCATTTGAAGACAATTGTATTCATATTTTTTAGTTTGTCGCTCAGATGTGCACTCAGGATGCCAAATTGCCTATTAGGTTGTTTTCATAGAAGCTATGATGGTGCCTCTAATCCAGTTTTTATACATTTGCTCCTTGCTTTGATGTGATTATCAAAACACAAATTTGATAAGCCCATCCAGAACATTTTAGTCTCGTAGCTGAAATAACATTCAAAGTCATGAAGTTAACATTGTACAAAGGTCATTTAAAAGTAATCCAGTAATATGTATACTCTTGGGACTGCTTTGGAAAGGACCAGCTACATAGACATATTCACTTTTTCTAATGTTGCAAGCATAGCAAGCCATCTTTTCCTAATGCGACTTCCTTTTTGTTATAGCATCACTTTGTCATCTTAGTCTGTCTTCTCTCTTTGTCTGCTGCCCTCACATCCTTTGCCTCTTCATCCCTGTCCCGGAGGTTTAAAATAAGTAACAAGGGATCATGTTCAGGTTATGAATGTCCCAATTAGCAGAAGGTGGAGAAACAGTGGGTCTTAAAAGTGGTACTCAAGTGACTTCCTAAAAAAAATAAAAAAGCATTGCCAGACCATGGTTTTTATTTAGGAAGGCTTAATGCAGGCTATTGACTTCTCAGTGCAGACCAGGATTAGGTCAAATATACTTCACTTACTAATGCATGCCTAATGGTTCTGCTATAGATTAGCCATAAAAGTGAATAATCATAAATACTGCTAGACCTTAAAACATTTATGAGTGAAATTCAATACCGTTCTATCAAAACTATGAGTTGCTAAACTGCAGCAATGGATGCGGCAATACATACATGGATATAAAATTGTATATGTTGCTAAAAAACAAAGGAGAATATTTGGGCTCAGCATGATTATAGTGGCTCCATTATCACTCTACAAGATAAGCTTTTGTTTTGGTTGCCTTCTGGACACTTTCCTCAACTGGAATATTCTTAGCATAATGAAAAAGGAAGGACAGCATGTGTTTGGGCTTTTAGAGCTGACATGTTCCTATCGCACTGCTTTGCTTATGTCTGTAACTGTGGTACAACTGTTTAAAAGTTTCTGTATTGTCTGTTACAAGCTCATCCATACCTTTAACCTTTGGCAGATGTTCAAGCAGGAGTGTGTCGAAATATCGCTGAAATCCCAGTCCAACGAAGAAGAAGAGAAAATCATGCCTTTCTCATGAAGACTTTGGTGGATGATCACACCTTATTTCTTTGGCTCTGTTGAATCACTCTATTATATTTGACCTTTAAGTTCAGTGGAGATTTTCTATACTTAACATCATGTTGTCACTGAACTAATCAGCTGCTCAGTGAAGCAGTGGTGACTTTGAGCACCATGTCAGCTCAGGCATCACACAAAATATATTACACTTAACGCCGTAAGACTAATCATAATTTAAGTCTTTTACAGACTTGGACAGACTTAATGCAGACTGCCCAGTAGGTACATATGGAACCCCTGAGGGGACATGATGAGAAATATTTTATTATGAATCACAAAACATGCACTCAATTTGTGAACACGTTCTCTTATTTTACTAAATCCTGCACTCATTTAAGTAAAACGTTCCCTCATTTTATTAGACCGTTTTCCTAAATCGTGAGCTTGTTCTTAAAAAAACGTGTTCTTGAGTTGCTTAATCGAAGGCCCGTTTTGGGAAATAGTTCTTTCTGTACCCAAAATGGTAAGGTGGCCTAGTCGTAGAGGGTTTGGCCATGAACCTGAAGGTTAGAGGTTTGAGCCCTAGTTCCCAGGGATGGAGTCAAGACCAGTTCTTGTGAGACTGAGGCCAAATGTTTAGAATTTAGACAAATATTTCATGACATTATTTTTTGTACGCCACAAAATGCAAAAATGAATGGAACACTGGTTAATTAGTCAACCAAAACTACTTCTTGCTATTAAACTAAAAATTGTCATAATTAACTAATATTTAAGTTATTAAATGCAGTCACACATTGACATTCTCTAAACTTTTTTTTTTCTTTTTTTGTTTTAATGGGAGGGGCTACGTGTGTACAAATCACTTCTCACAGATACAACTGTTAATGCACAGAAAGAGCAGCACTTTTCAGTAATAGTGAATTTAAACTCCCACACTTTAAACAGCTGAGCCAAAATATAAACATATCAACGAATCCAAAAAAAAAAAAAACAACAAACAAAAAACACGTCTTGCCATCATGCACTTAACAAAGTATGAAGGAGCTTGTATCCAGAATACAAGTCTCTAAGAACAGATAATGAGGTCACAAGCAAAAATTCAGTATGGAAAACATCCCATTGCATTAAATCAAACGCACTGATCCCCATAGCAACATTTCAGAAGCAGGCATGCATGCGCACTGACGTTCTACTGAGAGAAATCTCCGTCATGAGCTCATGAGCAGTTTCTTTTCCGAGTTGTTCTATATCGTAAATAACAAAACACAGATCGTGATATAAAACCATCAAAAGTATTCAAATTGGAACAATGCTCTTAGACGATTACTTTATTTTGATGAATAACATAGGCATTATGTCATATTTATGGGGACTAAAGTTAAAGACCAAGCTAATAAATTTCTTTGTGTAAATTTGGGCCTTAGATAGTAAGGAATGTGTGAAATGCAGTTTCTGATTTGTGAAAAAGACAGTCAGGCTATCTCAGTCAAAGTGTTTTAATTGTCTTGGGCTTCACCACCTTGACCCACACATTTGATCAGTTGTTTTCTCTGGAGTCCAGTCAATATAGAACTTCGTGTCTCATTATTTATGTATTTTTTTCTTTTAGAGGTGAACTTAACTTTCTTCTGCAAAACAATAATAATAATAATAATTTTGACAAAACATCTCTTAAATTTCAACAAAGTGGCTTGGTCTTTAACTTACAAACTGGCTTTAGTCCCCATAAAGATGGCATAATGTCTATGTTATAAAAGTAAAATAATCGTCTAAGAGCATTGTTACGATTCAAATACTTTTGATGATTTTATATTGGGACCTGGTCTATAAATGAAGGAAACTGATCTAGCCTGCATTTTGACAAATTGAATAAATGTTTCACAATTTAGAAATTGTGTTTGATAAAATTCCTCACTATCTAAGGCATAATCTAATCCAGGTTTGGGCAGTCTAGGTCTTGTGGTTTTATATTTGGACCTGGTCTAATGTGGTCTGACAGTCGAAAAATGAGAAAAAAAAATGATCTATTTTGCATTTTCACAAATCAGAAAAAGGTTTCATGAATCAGAAACTGTGTTAGATATATTCCTTACTATCTAAAACATAATTTAATCCAGATTTGATCAATTTACGTGGTGTGGTTTTTGATCTGGGCCTGTTATAAACTGGTCTTATTGCTTTAAAATGTGGTGAAATAGCCCTTTAATTTTCTGGCGAATCAGGAGCTGTGATTCAGGAGCTAACTTCAGTGTCGTCATGGCTCTGCCACACCAGCCATAGGAGGAGTGAATATAACGGGAGCATGATTTATATAGGCCTAAATAGAGAGAACTAATACCCAAAACAAGCACTCGATTAAGTAAATAGAGAACATGTTTTTTTCACGCTCACGTTTCAGCAAAATGAGTCCATGACTCATGAAAATGAGTATACTATCTAATAAAAGGACCTAGGGAACATTTTACAAAAATGAGTGCAGGATTTAATAAAACGAGAGAACGTTTTCACAAATTGAGCACACTTTTTGTGATTCATTATAAAATATTTCTCATCATGACCCCTGAGGGGTTCAGTACATGCACAATAGTTGCATAGTCATTTTGATAGACAGTAAGCACTAAACATGGAACGATACTAGTGATGATGATTTCATCGACTGATGAAGAAGAATTTCAGAAGCGGTGCAACAAGTCAGCATTGCATCACCAATAATCAATATTTCTGAAAGCAAACAGTTTTTAGTGATGAGTAAGAGATCCTGATAGATCAGACAGACATAGATCAGAAATCTGGACGGATGTCGGGTTTAAATCATAGAGCCT
The DNA here is from genome assembly GCA_037176975.1 of Arrhamphus sclerolepis. Taxonomy (NCBI): domain Eukaryota; kingdom Metazoa; phylum Chordata; class Actinopteri; order Beloniformes; family Hemiramphidae; genus Arrhamphus; species Arrhamphus sclerolepis. The sequence goes on from JBAMYA010000020.1 coordinate 8,915,838, forward strand.
CCTCATCCAGGAAGCAGCGCCAATGGCTGCTTTTCAAACTACGTCTTCACACAGTTGGTTAGTGCTACAACCAATCAGAGCAACAGACAAGGTGCCGTATTCAGAATGATGATGAGTCAATCAGAGAGTGTTGTGGAGAAGAGTTTTATAGGATGAGATGACAATATAATACAAATAAAAACCAATAATTGCTGCTGTTTTTCCAAGCAGAATTTGAGATTTACTGAAACAATATCATCGAAAAAATAACTGTTTAACAGCTGGCTACAGCTAACGTTAGACAGATGCACATGATTGTTCAGATTATTTCTTGAATAACTTCCTTTATCGTCAGAGCAAGTGTGCCAGATGTCTCTCACACTTTGTAAATCAGATGGGCCTCATGCACCACAATACCTGAGAGATTTTCACAGAAGTCCAAATGTTTAACTGTCAATGACAAAACCATTGAAATGACTGGGGTTCCTTTGCTGCAGCCATCTTATTTGTCAACCATCCAGACTACAACATCTCAGTTCTGGCATCATCGTGTCAGGCTCCCCCCAGAGACTCTACAAGGACAGACTGATCTGACTGGCTCCCCAAGACTTTTGGGCATGATTAATAAGCTCCAACTGAGGGTAGCTCGAAGGACCTGCCCAGCAAATGTACATTTGCCAGTGGTACGTGTAGATTTCTACACTAAAGAAGTCTTACTTTGTTGCTAAACATATATATATAATATAAATCTTTTTATTTTATTTTACTTTATTTTTTTTAACCATAGTGTAACCTTTCAAGCATGGGCCCTCGTATTGATTGATAACCAGACAGTGTGAGATCATTTAAAAAGAAAAGTAACTAGAACAGTTCTCAGTGTGCAGCAGTCCAATGCTGAAGCACACATAGGAGCGTGGCAAAGAGAGAGTGATGGTTCATGTGCTGTTTATGATTATTTTTCACCCCTTTCAGACAGAAAGTAGAACCCATTACTTTGGTGCAAAAGTGATTTATTTTAATGTGTCCAACACACTAAAGTGAGCATGGTCCACCCTAGTATGATCAGTAGAAATCCTTTAAAACATGTTGAGTCTGAATCACAGCAGAGCCTATGCATGATATGGTAACTTATGGTTTAACTTATGGTTACTATTTGAGTTAATATTGTTACTACTATTTGAGTGTAATACTTTTTTTTTTTTTTGCCTACACTCAGGAATATAACATTTGGAAAAAGAGATAACACCAAAGTGGAATGAAAATAAAATGAAGAAGCTGTTGGCTTTTCGTGTCAAGGAAGAGATTTTTCATCTATAGTAGATGTCTGCATGAGTATCACTGATCTTCAAATTGTTGAAACACGCTGCAGAGGCATCTACAGAAGCAAATCACAAGTGATTGGTTAAAACAATATCATTTATCACATGTCAAAGTAAAATTACCCACCTTCAGGACATCAGGAAAGTTGTAGAAGAAAGGATATCATATGGCTCCATTAATGTTTAATGAGGCCATAAGTTCTTTGTTTATTTTTATGTTTGCATTTTGGTGAATAGCTCACAGAGATGGGGAGAAGGGAAGTGAGGAAAGGAAGGAGAAAGAACTGAATGGAACTAGCATAAAGAAATAAGGAAGGTGAAGCAGGTGAGATACGGAGAAATATTCTGCTCTCTCTTACAATCTCTGACAACATTCACATATATCAGTGATTATGTTATGTGATCATGTATTTTTTCCCAAGCTCACATGCCTTTACCTTCATAAATGTGTTTTTTTTTGTTTGTTTGTTTGTTTGTTTTTCCACTGCTCTATCAGTAGTAGCATATTTACCAAATAATGTTTATGTAACATCCTATATTTCAAACTTCAGAATCGTATGTTCATACAGCTTTGACGACAAAAAAGACCCAACTTGACTAATGAGGAGCCTGTGACCTAGTAGAGCTTCATGTCTAGCAACATCCATACTTCTACATGTCAGCATGTGAGGTTTTAACCTAACATTTACGTGTGTGTACAATGAAAAGTACAAATATACAGCAGTGCTATTTAATGAGTTTTTGTTTGTTTGTTTTTTTCTCTCTCTCCTGAGGTGCATACCTGTGACACAGATAATGTAGGATACCAGCGAGGAAAAAGTCAACTGTTAGGTTCTATGGCTTCATAATCAGTGTATACCCACTGGGGTTAGTTTTAGTTGAAAATTGTTTAGAATTTTAAGACTTTTTTTTGCCATTTCTTCACCCAGCTAAGATGTGGACATAACATGTGCTTCCATCCATCCATCCTGCCTGCCTGTTTTACTACTGAGATTTGTGATTTCTTTAGTCATTTACAGTAAATAATTTATGCTATTGTAGTTTGAAAGAGAAGACAATGATTAATTACTGTAAAGGCATTTCTCTAAAAGCATATGTCGCTGTTGTTATTTTAATTTAACATATAATTTTATTACATACATCAAGTGCATTGATTAGTGCAATCCTTTGATGTCCATGCACAGGTACTTGGGTAGCATGCACAACTACCCTGACAGTAGAACATGCAAGGTGAAATATCTGCAATAAATGTCTGTGTTCTTCCCTTACATTGTCCCAACACTTCACATACTGACACTTAGTTGAGGGGCCCTTGCAATCTCATTGCTTTACACTGGGCAGCCAGATAATGTGTTTTCAAAGGTTGAGGACTTCTTCGTAAAATCCCCATCTGGGGACTGATGTTGATGGATAAAGTCAGAAAGGACAATCCTTCCTTCCGAGAGTTTGAATCCCCAGAACTTGTGTAAAAATAGCAGGTTTTATTCAGTGTTGGGGAGTGACAGAATACATGTACTGGCATTACATATTCAAAATATATGAGTAGTTGTATTCCGTTACAGTTACCATTTAAATGGGTGATAATTAAAATACAGTTACTTTGTTAAAATAAATGGATTACACTGTGGTGTTTTTCTGTTTCACATGTTAGGCTAATTCCAGGCTTCAGTAGCTCCACACATTGCTGGAGACCAAAAAAGCGCAAGCAATGAGAGCTTCAAATTTAAATGTCCTGCTAACATCGGTGGCATCAGTCACACAATAGAACCGGAACTGGCACAACAGAGAAACAGGGCCCAGGCAGGAATGCAATTCATACATGGAAATTCAGACACCACTTTGGCCCAATCTCATTCCTCCCCTTAGCCCTACCCCTTACCCTATACCCTATCCTGGCCCCATGAAACAAAGTGGTGAGGGATAGGGTGTAAACATTCCCCTAGGAAACGAGATACCCCTTCTTCAAAGTAACACATCATCAGAAGTCATTGCTAGTTGCTATACATTAGATGAAGCATCAAATTTCCATGACAACCGCTGCTCATTCGCAGCCTGCAATGTTAATATTATGAGGCGATGGGTTTCCTCTGTCTTCCCTGAAGGACAAACATGTTACAGTTAGAAAATACCAGAAAATAGTCTGTAATCTTCTAGTATAGTGGAAAATATCTTCTACCCCTTCGTTTGAAGTGTGGTCGTAGACTGGCTTCATTTGGAGGGCTGTGTGACCCTCCCTATTATCCCTTCCCCATCATCTAAAAGGGAATTGAGATAGCCCTTCCAAGGAGCTAAGGGGGAGAAATGGAATTGGGCCTTCACATTAAAAGAACAAAATCAAATTCTACCGGATTCTGACCGTGCAATGCAAACTCTGTTTGCCAGCAACCAAGCTGCTATCAGCATTGAAAGACCCCACCTCCAACCTAAAGAAACATCTTCGAGTAAGTTATTTTTTTTAAAACTAACATTAGCTTACTGCCACTACCTTGTGTGGGACCATAGATGAACACCATGACAACCTCATTTAAGTTAGGCCTATTGACATTCCCTTCGGAATTTTGTGATTGCAGTAATTAATTCAAAATCAACCATGCCGCATTTTTTGGTCACGCATAGCAAAAACAGTACAAAAGTAGTACACAAACAGAGTGAAAGAGAACTGCAAGTCCCACAGTTCTAGAAGTAAACTACAAATGCTAGCAGACGAGATGTATCAATCTGTGAAAGTATAAAAGATAATAACTGTCATCTGACAACTAAAATAACAATGAAAAACCATTAAAAAACAATTCCAAATGTTATGAATGAAAGCAGATGTTATTTATTTTTTTCTTCATTAAAGATTGTAGTTGTAAAAAGCATGACAATATATTAAGTAATCCAAAGTATTCAGAATACATTACACTGAGTAAAACTTGATGGAAGACTTTACAAACTACATTTTGGTGCATGTATTCTGTAATCTGTGGAATACATTTTAAAAGTAACCTTCCCAGTAATGTCACTAGTTTTAAAATGCTGAACTGTAGTTTCATCCCATGTAATCCAAGTTTGGAGGGAGATTTCTAATGAATACTCTTCCTCTGCACAATGCCAAGTCAACATGTCCTAACCAAGTGTTCAAATGTAAAAGTGAGAACTAGTTGATTTATTAACACTCTTTGGCCTCAAAGTAATCATTCCTTCAATGGCTGAAATATATTGTGAAAAAAAACACACTTTTGATCTAGTCAAAGTCAAACGTACTAAAAGCACATTTGATTTATTTTTTCTTCCTTGTCACCACATATCTAAACAAAGTGTAAATCAATATAAAATTTTACCTTTTGTTTCAATTTTTATTGTTGCTAATCATGCAGTTTATAAAGAGGCTGCAGTTGTCAATGTATCATCACAGAAAAAGCCATATTTTCTTGTTTTCAATTTAACCAAGAATAAACTGCCAACTTATTGTGAGCATAATCTCCAAACATCCATCTATGTTCTCCCTAACCTTCTGGTGCTGCTGTTATCCTCCTGTTATTCATCACTCATATTATTGCTGCAGCAGATAAATACATGTCTCTTCTTTTCTCACTGTCTCTGTTTTACTCACACATGCAAAAGACAAAATCTGTTTGCTTAAATGAGTGCTGCTCCTTTGTTCCCCGTCGTGAGTGGGGTCAGGAAGAGCCTGCCAGAAGATAGTGTGTGCTCAATGCATCGTTGCTCAGGAGTCAATTAACGAAGGTCTGTGCAAATGAATAGAACAAGAGCGTAATCAGTTCCAATATCCCACTAAATCCTGTTTCCTGACTCATCTATTAAAGCATCTGGTAGATTGACTGCTCTGGACTTGAATTGAATGAATCTTAAGTGGTGGAAGTTGAAGACTATTAAGAAACATGAGGGTTTTTTTTTTAGAATAGGCAACTGAGATGGGTAGAGAAGATGCACAGTCCCTGATGACACCAGTTTAATGAAATGAGCTTCTGGGCATGGTCTGCTCAGATAACCCCCACCACCACTTCCCAACACCACATCAGCATAAATATTATGAGACAGAGCAGAGTGCATTACAAGCATTTTTAATTAATTACCTTTCCATGGCCACAAACAACGCTTCAATCCCTGTGCACCATCGCCCCCAAACACTAATCCAGGAAATCTCCCCTGACAATCCTCTCGAGTCTGTCTACTCTTGGCATTCATTTCCCTGACTATTTTACATGTAGAATCCTGCTGGTGAAATTTTAGGTTCAAGATAATTAGCTTCCTCTCCTCAAACGTGTGTGCACATGAAACAACTATGATCAGATGTGAATGTGAATTTGTAAACGTTCTGCTGATTCAGGAATAATTTACCTTCTGTGCTGTACATTGTGCAAAATATAAAACAGTGTCCTTTAGCAAGCCTGGACATCAGTGGTTCACTTGAAATAATAAAGAAAAATCATTCTATCTCCGAAAATTTACTGGAGAGGCTTTTTTTTTCTCCCTCAACTACTCTTCATTCCAGTCAGCCACAGTAGGTAAATATGCTTTGCTCTAATCTCTAATGAATCTCCATTAGGCTTTTCTCTGTTTCCTGCTGACAGAAAGTGACAATGGAAAATGGGGAGAAGAAGAAAGCCCATACTGTAAGTGTTTCTCTTCAAAACATCTTGTGAGCTCGTCCACTTTTTCAATGTCCCCAAACAGTCTGACCAAAAAAAAAAAAAGTAAAACATGGAAGCTCCAGAGTTTAAAAATTAAAAAAAACAAACGCAAGAACTCATAATACATATTGGTGACATTAGAAGTGAATAAAACTAAATGTTAAATAAAATATGTTTGCCTTGCTCTCCTCCAATATTTCATTTCAGTGGCGTTCTGCACAGCGAACAGTGCAATAAAAGTTTGAATCATTTTTAAAGGCCTGTAAATCGAATCTGTGTGATTGGACAGAATGGGGAAAAGGGGAAGAAAGGGCACAGTCATCAGCAGGCTGCAAGGTATTAAAGGTTCCTCTTATTGGAAGGCTAGGGGCTTCGTCAATGTCAGCTGGCACAATGGAGCTGGATCCCTGCTGGAGAAGTCGTCATTTATTTCATTGTTATTTGGTTCAGCCTGTGTTCTCATTTTTCTCTAGCCAATATCCCAAAGGAAATGAAAGGTGCAGCTTTGCTGTTGCTGTCTGTCTTGTGGTGGCATGCCAAGAAATACAGTATGTGCACATATAGAACATGTTTCCAGACATGTTTACACCGAATACACTGTGATGTGTGTGTGTGTGAGTGATATATCTGTGTGTGTGTGCGTGTGTGTGGTTTTTTTTTAATCTAAAATAAGTTTGTACATTTTTGGGTCATGTTGGGTTCTATTAACTGTCGGCCTGTAGCTCCTTTAAAGCTTCCCTGTGCATGACATTTACTGTTTTGTTCGAGTCCAAAAGTAGGGCTCTCAGTTCTCCAGTGATATTAAAGTAAAGGTAGAACTGACGGAGCCAAAAACACATTCTTTAAGACACGGTGTGATGTGTGGCCTTTTCACTAAACTTCCAGTGTACAGTTTGATAGTTTGAGTATGTTTTAAACACAAGCTCAACTCAAAGTAATTTATAGAACAAAACAGCATATTATAAATAAATAAATAAAAATACAATCTGACAAATATGCTATTCAGAAGCTTACAATATTGGTGCAAAAGTGGTGCTTGTAGTTTCTTATAGAACCAATCAGTCCACCAGAGAGGGATGAATAAAGCTGTCAGTGACAAAACAGTCATCAGAATCTACACTGGAAGACAATTTCATTATCCCAATGCTAATTTACAAAAGGTTCAAGTGGCAGAAAAAAAAGAAAAAGAAAAAAGAAAAATGAAATGTGAAAAAAAAAGACTCCAAAAACGAACTCTCAGGCCTGTGTGATCATAATAACATTAATAAATGATATTTAAAACAACAACAACACACGTTTATGGATGAAGTGATTTAACCTGTAAATGCCTTCTGCAGGAAGGGTTAGAGCTAATGATGCTACTTCATGGTCAGTGGAAGAACTTTCTACTTGTAAAGTTTGGCTGTAAGTGTGCACTCAGGGCACAAAGAAGGATCAATCAAAAACCCAAATCAAAAAAAAAAATAAAGAAATTATCTCATTCAAGGCTGCTGAGAAATGCACATTCTTCAAAAGTACTGCATGTTTCTCTCCACTGTACTGCACTTTAGAACAAGTTTAAGTCATGTAAGCAGTCCAAAAAAGGTTTAACACATGTTCATCAGTATTTACACAAAAGAAAAGCTTGTGAAATGATAACTAGAACAACACAGCAGAAAATTCCACTCCCATTATATGTGCCTGTGTGGACTGGTGTACATGAAGCCCAGAGCATCCATCTCTCTGTTACCCCTGCTCCCTGATGAGCCGTGGGTCTCCGACCCAATAAAAAAGCTCATGGAACTCTGCTGACAGCTCTGAGCTGCAGAGGACTCTGATCAAAAAGAGCTACAGCCATTCTAATAGCCACATCTCATTGAATTATATTTCACACAGTAAATACGGCATCAACCTGTCAGGACCCGGTGAAATTTAGGACACAATGCTGGCGGCGATTTTATATTTTCTTTTTTTTTTCTTTTTTTTAAACAGTCATGAGCTTTTCTGAGTATGAATAGGGCAAACTGATGGATTCAGTTTTGCCTTGTAGCAAATGTTTGACTGGCATATTTTATTGTCCAGAAATGTACATGTGGAACCAATATAGAAAAATGTAATTGTTTGCTGCGAATTGACCATTACATATTTAATTATCCATCCATCCATCCATTATCCATACCTGCTATTTCCAATACAGGGCCACGGGGCTGGAGCGTATCCCAGCTCACTTAGTGCAAAAGTCAGGGGTACAGCCTGGACAGGTCGCCAGTCCATCGTAGGGCCACATGAAGACATACAACCATTCACACTCTCATATTTAATTATTTAAATATTTAATCTGTGTCTACACACACACATATATAGCTGGTATTATTTGACAGAAATGGTGGTAACAGCTCATTAATTAGAGATTCGTCGTCTCCTTGATCTCTTGATCTTGTTCATGGTGTTCATAATTACAGCAATAGTTGCTTGACTGAGAACAACAATTTATCAAATTAAATTTGAACTTCCTTGTTTTCATCACTGTCCCTGCAGCTCAGTGTAATTTCCCTTCTTATGTGAGTTTTGACTTGGCTGTGTGTACGAGATGGAGCTGAGCTTGGACTGATCAAACCTAATTGATCTCATTACACACAGAAAGAAAAGAAAATGACAGAGAAATGACACACAGGGATCCCACTGGTACCCGCTGTTCACACGTCACACATTCAAGGAGGCTGTGTTCTTCTGGTTTCCATATCAGTGGAGCTGAAATGTCAATGCAGTAATATGGAGATCACCTCCTGACACTGTGGACTTAATTAAAATCTGAAAGAGACCAAGAAGAAAAAGATGCAGTTTCCCCTCTATGGTGACACATCCTTCTCTCACATGTATGTTTTTAATGAGTAAATGTGCAATTAATTGTGTCACTAATAATGAGTGAGTGACACAAAAACCTGAATATTTGTTATTGTTTTGTTTTTGTTTTTTGTTTTTTTCTTTTTTCTTGCTCTTAATTTGAAATTAGAACAGTAGCGTATTGTGTGTACAGCTATTTCAGAGCTGAGGACTGGGGGGCTATGAAACAGCAGCAGAGGCTTTATGTAAATGTAACGTTAAAATGAATCAAGTCTGGAGATTTAAAAAAAAAGGAACTAACTTTTAAATTTCAATATATCAGTACACACTGACTCTCATTGTTTTTTTTATGACTGGGTTGTAGAGATGACCAGTGTTAGAAAGCTGGATGGCTACCCTGTTGGAGGAAGTTTGTTGCTGTTGGGATGAAAAAAAAATATTGAGCCACAATGCTAGGTGATAAATATACAGTGATGTTTCTCATTCATATCCCCATTCATCTTTCAGTATGTATTGTGAAACCAGGAATAGTTCTGGCCTATTTGGAACTTCTGTACTTCTAAGTTCCCAAGGTTACCAGGACCTTCACTATTTTTATTTTGTTTAATGTCAGAACTATCTTTTTGTTTGTTTGTTTTTCTTTTCTTTTTTTTAGTTCTCCTTAAACTTCCATGCATGCATTTTTCCACTCACAGCAGGGCACAAATCTCAAGACATGCATGCTTGTTATTGTTAAACTACTAACATTTCAGCAATAATATTTTATTGCTGTCCAACTTTAAGTATTTGATGGCAATTGAAATCATTTCCAAATTCCATTTCCAGAGAAAATTTGCAGTCAATCTATAATTTATTGATATGTCAACCTCTGGTACAAAAGAAGCTATTTAGTTTCTTCATGTGAATGGAAACATTCTTTATCTGTAGTTAATAATATTGTGAAAAGTTTCAGGGAGCCTCAGGAAATCCTGACGTGGAAAAGCCAAGGCTGGAAACTTTCAAGCCCTCAGGCAGCACTGCATTGGACATATCTTTATCAATATGGATAGATGGATTGAAAGTGTGAGTGTGCTGCTTTTATCATGTTCTATATTTGTTTATGATTTCTGAGTTTAAGACTGAAGGTAGTGAAAATAAATTAAACATTGATATTAGTTTTAACTGCAGTTTTAAAGGGGGGAAAAACGCCACAGCTTTTCTTCAAAGTAGTTTTTACCACAGCTTTAAAAAAACCTAAATCTGAAGCTAAATGTCACGACTTTGTGTTGTTTTTGTCTTTGTTGCTTTTGTTATTGTTGTTGTATTTGTATTTTCTTTTTTGTTGTGTTTTTTTTTATATATATTTTTCTCTTTTGTAAATGTGCCTTTTTCTATGAATGCTTATGTGTTGTCCAGTGGTTTGCCGATCAGGAACACCACAGTTTAACTTGCAATAATTCATATTTTTCCAACATAAAAGGCTTTGAAAAAACCTGTTCTACTCAAGCACTCTGCAATACAATTGAAGCAAATGGAGCAAAGACTGCTTTTCATTACTTTCTCATGCCGATCGAAATATCCCCACGCACTTCTGACTAATGATTAACAAGCTGAGACTTCTGAGAGCTTTGACAAACAGATGCAACTGAGAATAATCCATTGCCAACCGCATTAATGGTGGTGTCCATTTATATACATAAAGGTCAGTCAATCGATGGTTAGTATTAAAACAAGAAACACAAGGTGATGCTTTGTCAAATCAATGTGTGAGCAATCTATTGCTGCAACTCCATAAAGTTCTGACCTTTACAGGTGAAAATATAATCTCCATGGATCATTCTGAGTCTTTTTTTTTCATCTTTACCTATTTTTAGCTTTTAACAAGATCTCTGTAGGAATCAATTTTAAAATTAGACTGAATGCATAAACTATTTGCTAGGTGCATATTTAACATACATAAGTATGCACATCATACATTCCTGATAATGTAATTCAGATGAACAAAGAGACTTCTTATTCATGAATCTTCCATGAGTTAATGAATATGCTATAAACTGAAGTTCACATTATATGTCCCTGTGTGTGTTTGTGTGTGTGTGTGTGTGTGCATGTGCATGTGAGTGCAGATGTCAGTAAATATACTTTGTCTACAAAATATTCCAACCCCACAGACTAAAATTATTCACTAATTCAATTTAATAAAGTATCCATAGCAGTACAGTACAGGTTACTGAAGTAATTGCAAAATAATCATAATTTAGACATCTTCAGGTGTTAAAATTCTGGGCAAAGACTGAGAAAACATATCATGGATTTGCTCTATCTTAGAGACTAACACATGATTCTAGTATAAGAGTATAAGACTGCATAACTGTCGTGGTTTAAAGTTGCTGTTGGGATCATGTTTTCTGGTCTGGGCATTGAGTTTGTCTTAGTTGTGCTACAAATACATGATTTTGAATGAAGAAAACTGTTATTTTTCAGTCTTTCAACATAAATCACACACAAACTGCTGGCTTGGCTCATCGTCAGGAGTACAGTAGGTTTATAAAGCCACAATTCATATTATCTTTTTTCCCCTTTTTGTAACATTAAAGCAACACCATGTAAGATTGTGTTCTTTAGCACCATCTCTGGTTGAGAATTGTCTGTTACTGTCATAAATGTTATCGCCTCAACTACTGGATTCTATCACAAAATAAACTATGAACCAGGAGGGAACAAATAACTTCAATAATACAGCCTAATATCAACCAAACTCACATGTACAGGACGTGGGAGGAAAGAAAACAGTACTTTCTAATCCAACAGCAGCAAGGCTAGGACGTGTGGTGCTCTGTCATGTTGGAAAACATAGAGATCATCATAAAATTGCCCCTGGAACATCAGGAGAAATACATACATATATATATACATGTATATATATATATATATATATATATATGTGTGTGTGTGTGTGTGTGTGTGTGTGTGTGTGTGTGTGTGTGTGTG
>JBAMYA010000020.1:8931366-8950682 GCA_037176975.1 Arrhamphus sclerolepis
CATATATATGTGTATGTATATATGTGTATATACATACATACATGTGTGTGTGTGTGTGTGTGTGTATATATGAACATCTTGTCTGTCAAAACAATTTACTAGTCTTATTTTTGGAAAATTCAAATTTTTTAACTGCCGTTTTAGCAAAACTTGTTGGACAAAATGTAAAGTAATCAGCAGACTAATTAAAAAATAGTAACCATAAGTAATGATAGTGAAGGCTGGGCATTGATAAACTTTCCTTTGTTTTGGTTTCCCAGGCAGGAAGTGATGGTCAGAGCATCGGCAACTGTCCTTTCTCCCAGCGTCTCTTCATGGTGCTGTGGCTGAAAGGAGTCACTTTTGACGTCACCACGGTGGATATGAAGAGGTCTGTATTTTTTCTATGTTTTTTGTTTTTTTTTCTATGAAAGTGCAGCAGTGTTCTGGCGCAGTAGAGGTGCGCCGTTAGATGAATCACTCCTAGGCAATAACAAAACATTGCTGCTAAAAGATTTATACATTATCGTGGTTTTAGTGAGAGTTTACAACATTTCAGTGGCAACATGAGTCATTTCCTATGATTAAAACTCCTTTTTTTTCCCTTTTCTGTCCGTTCTTCCTATTTTTTTCTGTCACTGTCTGACCTGCTCGCTCCTACACTCCATCTGAATCTTATGCCTGACCCGACCTTCAGGAAACCAGAAATCCTGAAGGACCTCGCACCGGGTGCTCAGCCTCCTTTCCTGCTGTACGGCAGTGAGGTGAAAACTGACACCAACAAGATTGAGGAGTTTCTGGAGGAAAATCTCTGCCCTCCGAAGTAATCACTTGATTCTTTTATTCATCAAGTATATTTACAGCATTTACTTCTGTCAAGTATGCAAAAGAACGATTGTATTAAAAAAAAAACAAAGAAGCATGGCAACTTCTTATTTGGTCTCCTGTTTGATCGTTTGCAGCTGTGGCATCCATCAAATGTTTTCCTCTCACATGTGTTCTGTCTCTCTGTTAGATATCCCCGTCTGGCTGCTCGTAATCCAGAGTCCAACACGGCAGGCTTGGATGTCTTCTCCAAGTTCTCGGCTTACATCAAGAACTCGAACCCTCAGACCAACGAAAGTAAGTAGGCTCCAGTCAGAAGTGTAGCATAAGTTTTTACAGTAAACAAAACCTGCTTCCTCATCCAAACATCCTGTGTGTGTGTGTGTGTGTGTGTGTGTGTGTTCATAATGATTCCTGGTTTTTCCTGTTGCTGATCTCCTTCTGTTGACTGGGCAGAATATCAGCAGGGAGCATCTGTTAATAACATTACAGTCTTAGCTATTCTGCTTCAGTGTGGACAGCTCACCTGCTGCTCTCTGTTCTTAATCTGCTTGTTTATATATACAAGAAAAAAAATCCACGTTTTTAATTCAACCATTTTTTTTAATGTGCTTAGGCCTAGAGAAAGGTCTGCTGAAAGCTTTGAAGAAGCTGGATGACTACCTCTGCTCTCCACTTCCTGACGAAATTGACGAGAATAGCGCCGATGAGGTCACTTCCTCATCGCGCCCCTTCCTGGACGGCCAAGATCTCACTCTGGCTGACTGCAACTTGCTGCCTAAGCTCCACATCGTCAAGGTGATCACCTCAGTCTGCGTGTTTCGTCTGCGGCTTGCCTTGCTGATTGTGCCTCTGAGACCGCTTCTCTTTTCCTCCCTCCCTAGGTGGTGTGCTTGAAGTACAGAAACTTCTCCATCCCTCAGTCTCTCACAAACCTGTGGAGGTACCTCAACGCAGCCTACGCCAGGGAAGAGTTCTCCTCCACCTGCCCGATTGACACCGAGATCCACATTGCCTACTCGTCTGTAGCTAAGGCTCTCAAGTAGGAGGAGAATGGGAGGGGAACATATGAAGAATATACTCACAGAAGAACATGCAAAAGCAGAAGAAAAAACAGACACAAACTCACACACATGCAAACAAATGTACTATTTTCCAAACACCAAGTCTACAATGTCCGACCAGTTTTAGTCCCGCTCCATTCTTTCTGTTACTTTTTATATGGCCTTTAACAACATGTCAACTCCTGTGGTATGTTTTTGTTTTGTTTTTTAATTGAAACAGGTTCAGCATACAGCTGCAGGGAAACAAGGAAGCACAGGAGTCATAGAAGCTGACAACCTTATTGACTGCCTTGTTTGTGTATAGTTTCACCATTGGGAGACCCACCAATGCTTGATGTTATCACACTCTTATTGTGATTTTTGCTTCCATATGTTCTTGATGTTTTTTTTTTTTTTTAGAGCGATTTCAACAGACACAAAGCTGCCTACCAGATCAGACTTTCACTAGTACCTTGCAAACCTTTCACAGGCCGATTAACCTCCTTTTTACTTCACGGGTTAAGGAAGTGACATTTGCATGCCAGCATTAGCTCACCTGCCAAAGAGTCTGTTGTGGTTTGTCTGTAATCACAGATGTCTCACGTGGACTTGATCACAGAGGGAACACAGCCTTTTACCTTGAGAGACAGCGTCTTCTGCACCTCTGTAAATGCAATGTCAGGTCTTAATGGTGCGCCGCAGAGAGGAAGGGGGTGCATTGAAAACAGTTAAACAGGAAACTGTTTCAATAGACCCGGGCTTCCCCTTTCTGTTCTCCCACAGCAGGCGTGAAGGATTTTTTTTTTTTTCTTAAAGATTAGTAAGCTTGTTTGTGATCAGCTTGTTACTGTAAAGGCTTCTTGCCAACAATTAACTTAGTTCTGCCTGTTAGTGGACGGAGGTTGTGGGTGTGTTGGAGTCAGAAGAACACCTGCCTCCTCTTAGTAATCAAGAAAAATAGGGAATCTAACGCAAGCTTAGCCAATGTTTAAACCTAAAGCACCTTTGAAAGCTTTTGCATATTAGTTATTGTTTGGTGAATAAGGCAGCGGGCCAGCTTCACTTCAGCAGCGTTGGGTGTGTTGTGGCTGTTCTTATCCTGTCTTTATGTTCCACAGCTGCTGCTTGTGTGAATTTGTTTTTTTTAACACAGCCTTTGCTTTTGGTAATGGCTATAATCTAACTAAGGACGTACATCGGCGGCAGTTGCCACACTGAATTTGGCATATTCTGCTGAAACTACCATGACAGAGTACTGTTGCTGTTCAAAATGAAACCAACGAATCAACAAGTATTTTAGCAGTGCACTTTGCTGAGAAGCACTTCCCTGACATTCGCCTCACATGCGGAGGAACTCGAGCTGACACGTGGCTGCCAGTTGAGAGCGTCGTATGATGAAGACACTGTGCACGCTTTAATCAGTTAACGTACAATCGGAATTCGAAAAATCATCCCATTCTGCACGTGCCACGCTGCTGATGCGAAGCCGGCCTGAGGATGGCATCATTCATGTTACATATCATGTTTATTGTTTGTTGTTTTTACTAACTTGCTCCATGCCACAGCTCTGGACCGGCTGATTTAATTCAACACATTCAAGACGGTTATTTCAGTTTTATTTCCTGCCCTCATAGATCACTTACTAGTTGTTTTGCTCAACTATTGAAACTTGATATTTTTCTATTGAAGGAGTGCACATCTCTGTGATTTTAAAATAAGTGAAGGGTAGCACGCACAGATGAACTGTTTATGGTAATTGCTTGAAGTTGCAAACAAATGAAACATTTGAAATGCGTAAAAGGAAGTCATCTATAAGTCATGAATGTCAGTTCTGATTAATTGCAGATCCCCTACTCGTTACAGTGACGCTGTTTTTTCCTAAACTTTCTCTGCTTTCTGTTTTATTCTTGTTATTGCCTGTATCTTTGCTGACTTCATCTCTGGTACAGCAGAGACAGGCTTGATGGAACGATAAATTAATTTGCTGATTTATTTTGCGTTTTACCGGCGATTTTAATTATAAAATTGTGTTATAATCACGGCCCTAAATCTGATATATACTGTGCGATTTACGGCAGTTTCAGATGAGAGATGACGAGCACGACCACTGACGGTGGCTGCGAAAGAGGATGAGAGAGTATGATTATCCTGAAGTGAGACCACTGCCTCCACCTTCATGTACCAGCCAGTCAAATGGAAACCAGAGCAGTTTGGATGGGTGTCAAGTTTAACTCGTGGGGTTAAAACAAAGGAGCAAGTTTGTTTTTTTCTGTATGCTGCAGCAATTAAGGGAATGTTTTACAACAGAACTTCTTTTTTTTTAAAAGTGGAGTAAATTTTCAGCCTGTCCATTCATCAAACCTACTTTTAACCAGTTTTTTGTTTAGCTCAACAGGTAATATCATCGTACCGTGTGCATAGTCAAACATAATAGTTGTAGCTGTTTGATGATTCATTTGATGCCGTAGTGCAACTATCTTTATTTAAATCCTGCGTCTTTAGAAATGTTAGGTTGACACTTCCTTGTCCAGTCTATAAAGTTTATCTGAATTGTGCTCTGTTTGTGGAATGACTTGAAATAATAATTCTTGGAAAAACTGGAACTAACGTCAAAGTGCTTGTAGAGGATCTGATTCACTGACAGGCAGTGTGCAAATTGACAATTATTACAAAATGTATTAATGTTCAAAGCTGTTTGTTATGAACTTGTGTCTCCCCAGTCAGCAAGAAGCTCATTGAAAAAAAAAAAAAAAAAGAATAAAGAAAAGTAAACCGAAGTGCAATTTAACCAGATATCAGTTGTATTATAAATGCAGTGTAACCCAGTTTAATTACGCAAGAGAACCCCTCCTTGAAGAATTGCTTAGTGTTCATGAAGGAGATTGTAAATTTTATTTCAATTAATTATTGGTTTTCATCTTTTTTCTTTCTTCCTTAAGTAAACTCGTGTTTAAAGGGATTGAAGTAGATAAACTTCACTTTTTACTGCAGAACTGATACATGTTCAGGGACTATTTTTCTTTTAATTTCATTCAATTTAAACTTGTTTTGCTTTGTTTTGAATCTTTTTATCATCTATGCATGTTCTTTGTGACTGATATTGTGCTTTTTGCTTTGTCTCTTTTATGCTGTTGTCCTCATGTAGTTAAAAGCAGCTGCACTTAAAAGTCCACAAGATCAAAGTGGCCACTAAAACCAGTAGGCTTGAATCAACAATGAAGACAATCATACTAATAGCACACCTGAAGTGGATTTCACATTTATTAATGTCCCAATAAATTGTCTTGATAATAAATCAGTTTGTGACAGTTGTTTTATTCATTTGTTGTTGTTTTTTTGTTGTTTTTTATAACTTGTATCAGAAGTGTTTTCACTCAAAAAGCCACATTAAAGCATTAACAGAAGTGCAGAATTTCCACTCTATAACAGAAGCAGATAAGTCAAACGTGACATAAAATAAAATTAAAGTGTACATAGTAAATGCAGACATTCTAGAGCACCACTGCAATCCTAAAACTGAGACGGCATCTGTTCCTCATGGTATCGATGTCGTTTGAAAGTGTTTTGTTCCTTTTTTATTTATTTCAGTTTGCAGTTATTCATGACATTCTTTTAATGACCTTTTATTTATACATATATATATATTTCATGCAGCTGGTTCCATTCAGGCTGAGCAATTCTGGTCAAAAGATTATTAAAAGTTAGACAAAAGAAAGGAGGGGGTAGACAGAGGTCAAAATGAGTGGGAGCAACTGTTTCAGCGGTCACGTAAAGCTCTTTTCTCTTATTTTGAAGAACTTTTGGCAGCCGTATGTGTGCCTGTGATTGAAGGCTTTTTTTTTTTTTTTTTTTTTTTTCCTCCCCCTGATAATCTCGACTTGTTGCCCCGCTCCACTGGTATTTCAGGCCAGCAGGAGGGTGATTGCAGGCAGCAGGCAGAGCACCGCTCCTCCCCAGCTGAGGGCAGCAGCGGACACAGCCCCGTTACAGAGGTCTGTGTCGCAGCAGTCATTGGTGTAGTTGAAGTAGATGCCTGTGGAGTATTTCTGCCCAGACAGGCCACACTGGCTGGGGACGGCACAGCTCTTCTCATATATGGTCAGACGTATGGCGCCTGTTAGGGAGAAAGAGGAGATTTAGAGTTAGAAAATATTGGAATTGCAGTTTTTTTGTTTTTTCAAGTTTTTTTCTTCAATTTCACAATCCACAATAATTTAAACATTTAAAGCTTCATTCAGGTCACATTGATTTAAAGCCACTATGAGTAGCAATGCAACTTTTGACCACAAGGGGCCACATAGAAATGTTGAATTGACACAAGAGTCACTGGAAATACTGTGCTAATGAGTGGGGACGTCCGGCATCCTGTAATACCACTTTGTTCCACTAGAGGCGTTGTGTCTTACACCAAGGGGTAATAGATGAACTTTCTTGTGATGTGCTAGCCCTCATGTGACCAGAAGTGGTATTGCAATCAAAAAATGTGGTTATACAGCCTTAAAAGAAGGGATGTAATTTCAACCAAATACCTTTAAAGGCAGAAATGGTTTAATGAAATCTAATTCACGCTTAGAGGTTCAGTTGTCTGCTTTCAATAAATCTGATCCCAAAGTCTAATCTGGGGTCTTGACCTTGTAACATGATTAAAATGAGAATGTTACTGCACTGAAGACCCAGATTCAACTCGTCATAAAGCTCACACTGTTAATTACCCCGATCAAAACCTCACTGTTAATGACCAGCAAATCATGTCTGGGTTAGAGGTGGAGGAACCATAGAATTTAACAACATTTTAGTTCACTGTTCTTTCTACGTTCTGCTGACGAGTATTAATGGGAACAATCCTTTGATGAGACAGAACATACATTTGCCACAGCTACTGATCCAAGAGTTATTTTTAGAGATAATTTAATGGCATCATATCCATTAGTGAGCTGACAGCAGGCCTGATGAGAAGCGGAGCTGAGATGTAATCTGTCTAACCAGTCTTTTTTTTTTCCACATTTAAGTTGCTGCAAAAGCCAGTCATAGTGTTTTATTTTAGTGTACAAATTCACTTTTACATTATATTATGGGTGATGCTCAATACTTGCTCATTATGCAAGAACTGAAGTCAAGTAGTGGCTGTACCGTTTGAGATTAAACCTCTAAAAGATTAAAGATGTCACTAATGTTGTTTTCATTATATTCAGGTTGAGAAAGAAGACCTTCCTCTTGCCAGTTTGTGACCATCAAGCCTAAAACTTGAGGCTTGCTTTTATTTGTTTTATTCTTTTGGTGTCCAGCACATTGGAAAACTGTGTTGATTTTAAAGCGCTTTATAAATAAAACTGAGTAGAGTTGAATCCCTTGAGCGTACTCTCTTACAGAAACTTTAAACCCCCATCACACACACATCTGGATCTCACCTTGAGTTCCCGTCGCCTCACTGGAGAGGCAGCGCTGCCCAGCTGGACACTCCAAAGGATACTTCAAGCAGTCCAGCGGAGAGATGGCTGGAAATACACAGGTGTAACACTGCAAACATGCTAGAAGAAAAAGAGTGTATTGTGTTAAATATCAACATCGACTGATATACAGTTGGTTATACAGCATCAAATCAGCCGCCTCTGCCATGATGACTGACTGCATTAGCTCTGTTGTGCCTGTGCGTTAATTGTACTAAAACACCAGTCTGACTGGTTGTGGGTTAGCCGTAGATCCCCCAGTATGGCTTGGCTGAAGGAGCTGGGATCCATGGTGGATTGTTTCAGGACTCTTCCCAGCTGAATGTGCTGGAACCTGCAGTCAATCATCCCACAACTCATGGGCTGACAGCAGTAGCCTTGACTGACTTCGACGACTGGTGGATGGGCAGCTCGTGGCCATTGGGTCTCAGCAGAACCCTCTGGTTCTTATTTGGCAGCACTCGTTTTGGTGGCAACACTTGAAATGAGGATGTCTGGACAGATTTGATCAGAATGAATGTGAGGTAATATTAATTAGCATCCAGCCAAGCTACAATAGCTAACAGTAACTAAACTAATGCTGATGTGTTCCAGGCCAGCTTGCAATAGGATCCTGTTTTCTGTTGACTAATTTCAACGGTTTAATCTGAGTGCCATCATTTCCAATTTTAGAATAGTCTGTGTAATACGAGAACCTTTTTGATGCCACTCAATGTAGCTATTCCACTTCCGACCACATGGTGGCATATCACAATACTGGGGGCATGGTCAGGCATATATCTTTATACCATTCTGTCCTACTAGAGGTATACTTTGTTGTGTCTTATGCCAGGGCCTGAAAGTGTTTGTGATATGCTGTCCCCCATGTGGTCACAAGTGGTACTGCCACATAGAGTGTCCTTAAAGGTTCCAACATAGAGGTCACAGCAGGAGGCTAACATAACAAGCTGGTGTGTCTCAGCTTTGGACCTCTCCCATCATTATCACTACTAGAGCCACTGACAATGTGATGGTAGAGTAGGGTGGATCATATTACCACACAGTGTTTCAGAAGTGCTGTTTTTTCTCTCCTGCCAGAGAGGGCTGGTGAAGGACACACTCACTCCTCACATTAGCACAAAAAAATCTGCTATAAGATGAAATTGCATATATACATTGACTGTTTTTGCCAGATGATGGCATTAACCATCAATATACATGCAGACAAAAAAAGTGCTGTTTTTTTTTTTTTTTTTTACATATAGTGGCTTTAACACAAATTAGGAAAAAAAATGTTTGCTGCAGTTAGTTGGCCTTGCTCCCCAAATAATGATGAGAGATCTTGTAGATACACTATTTTAGTGGTTTCATCTCCTTTGTCAGAGACAGACAAAAGACTTTGTAAAATCAAACCTCAACACATTTCTAAGGCTTACAAATCAAGCTTATGATGGCCACAGTTGTATTCTTTCCCCAAGAAAATTCCATCTTTGTGTAACATAAAAACTGGATAATGACTCTTCATTAATATGATGGTAAATTCAGTAAAGAGAACAGTGATACTACAGTTAAACTTTTTCTGGAACATCTTTCACTGAACTAGCTTTGTCGATTTTTGTCTCCCATCCGCAACACCAGAAACGGATCCATGAATGTCAAGTTTAGAATCAGCGATTTCGGTTGGTCATGTGAGCTCTGGAATGTGAAGCTCCTTGTAGAAAAGGAAGAATTAGACGCGTTTTTCTCAATTAATTTAGTTTATAAAGGTACAAGTCATACCTGCCAAAGGGAGAAAACACAGGAGTCCAAGTAGAAGCTGTAAACGAGGCATGATGTTTCACCAGAAGTCCTTTAAAAAAATCCCTCAGTTCACTTTTTCAAGTAGAGTAGCACTAAAGAAATGCCTTTCCAGGACGTTACAACACTAACTGCTTGATCTGATACATCCTCCAAGTCATTCCCTAATCAAATTTTCCTTCGTCTGTTGCTGACTTTCATGAAACTTATGAAGAAAAAAAAAGAGTTCCTCCTTCAGTGTAATTTATATCATCAGCACTCGCTGATCACCTGAGTATTTCTCATTCTTGACCCCTTTTGTGTTGTTGTTATGCTCGGGAAGGCAGAATCTCCACCCTGGGACTCGTAATTTGATTTAGGGTCGTAATTGTGAACAGCTGACATGGCTAAGGCCTCAAAAAATGCTTAAATGAAGCCTTAACAGCAGTAACAGCTTTTTTACTGAGCGATCCGGTGATTGGATATGCAGATAATGACGTGTTATATCTGTAAGGTGCAAAAAAGTGAGAAAAGGAAATACTCTGAATGTTAAGGACACGACGTTCTGCATGGAATCAAGCGGAGGTGGGACCAATCTCTCTCTCTCTCTCTTTTTTTTTAAACAAGTCTAATGCAAGTCTCAAGGTATTGTCCTGAAGTCCCAAGTCAAGTCTCGAGTCAACACAAAGTTCAAGGTTCAAGGAATCTTTATTATCTCTGAGGGGTAATTTGGTCTGAAGTAAGCAGTCATACAATCACTGCATCAATCATACAGAACAATACTGACAAAGCAAAACATAATAAAATAAAAATAACTAACACAAAACAACACAAATGTCACGTAAAAGAACAGACAAAAACAAACCAAAACCAAGTGTTTTCAAGTCCACAGGCTTAAGCCCAAGTGATGTCACAAGTCATTGGTGTAAAAGTCCAAGTCAAGTTGCAAGTCTTTTTTTCCCCATTTTGTCAAGTGTAAAGTCGTCAAATTAATGACTGGAGTTTGACTTGAGTCTAAGTCATGTGACTCGAGTCCACGTCTCTAGAATCAAGACACTAAAGTATCAGCTGTGAGAATTTGGAAGCATAATTACATTCAGAACATATATTTAATGATTATGTAAGTGACACTGATACTAATATTTGACACATGCAAGCACTTAGGACATTATACAGACTTCAGACTAAAAGTCTGAAGATGTAGCACCTCTGTAATACCTCTGAATATTACAGAGACCACAGTATTCATCATTGATGATCAGTGCTAATATTTACAAGCAGACATCTTGGACTCTCACACAACTTTATGTCTGTTAAACAATATGCTTTCACTGGAAAAAACAAAAACAAAACAAAAAAATCCTTGACATAAAACCACTTTGCAGATAAAATGTGGTGTCTGTGTGTCTGCCAAGTAAAAAAAAAGACATCCCACACACCGCAGGGATCACTATCCACCAACCATTTAATGTATAGGTGGGTCCATATGAACTAAGAGCAGCACATGGCACAGTTTTCACAGTGGTCCTACCTGTGTTGGCCCATATGGGCTCCCAGCCACCTTCTTAGCCCACACCTGTTTAAAACATTTATATCCCTCATGGGCCCTGTGTGGCCCTGTTCCATTTTTGGGGCCCATAATACCAAAACCATAAAGAACCCATGCTATTATTTGTCCACTTTAAGCCCGCTCTGTACCCCAGCAGTTCAAAATGAATACAAATGACACCCACATAGACACAATGGTTGTGGTGTTGCTTTGATTTACCATACTGAATGTTATGCAGTGCAATGTTAGACCAGTCTGAGCAATATGATGTGGTTTTGATGCATCGAAGAAACAGAGGAGCCCTGCAGTGTACAAGCCATTTTTGTGTGTGTGTGTTATTTTGTCATGGTTTATCCATATTTTTGGCTCAGCATCTGCACCTCTATTAAAGTTGTGGATGTGTGTGCGTGGCATTAGTTTGTTTGGTGAAACAAAACTGATTGTTTTGTTTTACTTTTCCCTTTAACTAGTGACTCAACAAAGAACAGAATATGGTTCACTTCAGCAGCAAACACGAGCAAAGGGGTGTCTGTTTTATTTATTTATTTGTCCATTGCAAGATGGAAAATTTAAATGAAATGTGGCCAAAATATCATGAAAATGAGCATAGACAACTCAGGAAGTGAAACACGGGGAATGGAGTAGAAACATACGTTAAAATTCAGATGAATAATGAAATAGGCCAAGCTTGTAATTTTACGCTTTAAAAGTTCATCTGGGATCCTGTGAATTTGTACGGGACTCCATAATTGCATAACGTTGGGCACAACCTAGAAGACCTAAAAATACTGGCCATTAGTTTACTAAAAGTTAATAATACGTCAACTCTATTTGGATGGGATATCTGATTAAAAAAGAATCTTTTCTGCGCCTCTGTGGGTTGCAAAAAAAAAAGAAGCCAGAAAAGACGGACACCAACAAAGTCAGCACGGCACAGAAAGAGTCGGCAGATAACTGGAGAGAATAAGTCAGCATGTCAGAGACAGAGGGTTAGCGAGCCAGTTTAACTGAATTACCCTTCAGAGAGTAATGGGAGACGTGAGGGCAGCATGCACGACGGTCTGCTGACAGCAGTCTTGTGATGGAGTGAAGCAGCAAGCTAAGACTGAATAAGCTGTTTACTGGATGATTAATTACACATCACACCACTACAAGCCATCCCCAACCCTGGAAAAAACAAACAAAAAAAACACCTCCCTTGAACTGTTTTCAGAATCCTGCAAGTTTATCTGTCTCTTATCTGCTTTTATCACAAATCTGATAGATGGAGTTGTTTTTTTTTAAATAAACTTTGCTGCTTTGTGTTAAAAAAAGAATAAAATCAAATCCTGACAGGCAGCCACACAACTACATTCAAAAAGTTTTTTCAACATGAAAAAAAACCAACTTTTAGTATTGATCTTACACTTAAAAAAGACACACCCAAACCTGCAATAAAACTAGTTTGCATTCCTCCTCTTTTTTTTTTTTTTTAGAGAGTAAAATCTAAACAAGTAATCAAAGAGAACTGAGAGAGAAGCACATCATTCTCTCAATGCGTGAATGATTTAAAGTGCGTTTAGACTGGCAGATGCTGTGTTGAGGGGATGTTTTGTGTGCTGGCTGAAGGATCTCAGTGGACAGATGGTGTTCTTTAATCCTGTCTGTGCCCTTGGCCTTCCATCCTCTATCCCTCCACCTATCCCTCTGCTGTTGCAGCCACCATCACACTTCCTGTCTGATTCTCTTCTCCACGTCGGAGCTGTGATTTGTCTGTACACATCACCAGCGTCTTTGACTCTCTGAGGTTGCAGTAACTCAGTCTGGTCACTAGAAGGGAACATTGTGCACTCAAGTCTTTTACTCATATCAATAGAAAAAAAAAGAAAGAGAGAACCAAATTTAACTATAGGTAAGAATAGATTGCACAGAACATCTGTCTTTTCTGGTGTCAGATAAGGCAACCTATTTATACATCTATAGCAGCATGATTTGACCTACTTTTTAGGAAAAGCCAGATTATTATTTTTTCTGCCATGTCATGGACATAATAACAAAGATGGTTCAATAAATCAGCACACATGCTTTAATCTACCAGGACTTGACTGACAGTCCACATTCAGAACAAAACACAACATGGGTGTATGATTGCTGGTGGTCCTGCACAGAAGCAGCTCATCAGGATTAAAAGGGGGTCAAAGAGGAACCTTTAATCCTCGAACAACCCAAATTTAGCAGTTTCCTAAACCAGAGGAGGGACATGACTTTGGCTAAAAGTGTGGATTTACTGACTTTAGATCAATCTTATGCACACCTTTAACAATAATGGAACCAGGTTGCTTGTCTTTGTTAATACAAACACTAAAAGGAGACATTTTATGTTTTGTTTTTTTTAAAATCTTTTTATGACTTTGTTTGCTTAGTGTATTGAATGTACTTTAGCCATTTTAGTGTATGTATGGTCATTCCAGATCTTCTTTTTCTACAAATTTGTTGCTCTGCACCTTTGATTGGCTGTCTAATTTTTGTTGTTTTGTGTGTGTTTATTTTATTGGTAATTTTAGAATTTCTGTTTTATGATTTGTGTTTAATGTTATTATATAAGAGTCACTGTGGAACTCTTGGTAGCTTTGTGTCTCTTTAGATGTTTTTGTTCCTTGTCATGGTTGTTTTATGTCATTGTGGGTTTTTTTGCATCTCTATGAGAATATATATCTTCATTTACTTCAACTTCTGTATGAATGATTCAAAAATACTTTTATTTTAAAATACTTTTATGGATCACCAAAATATTCAGTAATGTAACAACAACAACAATAATGATAAATAATAATAATAATAATAATAATAATAATAATAATAATAACAACAACAATTTAACACATTATACATTAACACATTATCATTGGCATAAACATGCTATCAAACTTGGGAGGTTTGAAAACTGGCCTCTCATTCAGACTACTTCTTCGCCTCGCTCTGCAGAAAATTAGAATTTCTCACTGATTATCTAAACTGAGAGCACTTTGAACACTGTCTACTGCAGCCAGACTGCAGGTCGATACTAACAGCTCATTCTCTAAATACACTCCATAACCTGCAAAAAATAAAATAAAAAATCTCCTTTTAATGTATGTAGCCCCATGATGGACTGGCAACCGATCCAGGGTGTACCCCATTTCCTCCAAAGAACCGAAGGATGGATGGAATAAATAGAATAACAGTACTAACTTAAGTATGATTTTGTTTGGACTGATATGTCTACACATGTTTTAGAAATCCTGTTTTAGTCAGGCAAACAGTCATTTTGGTGTTTTGGTTTGTTTTTTTTACAAATATCATATGGATGAACTTAAAGGGACTCTTTGACTGCTGAAATGCTGATAATAATCTCTTAGCCAACTTAATCCTTGCTGAGTTGCAGTCAGGCTTGTGACAAGAAAAACTTAACGGATAACTGCATGATAGTAAAACAGCAAGACAAGTAGACAGTAAACTCTTAGCAAAGTTATTTACCTGTCACTGCTACCAGTTTCATAAAGTTAGCAACACTAATAATTCTGTACCATTTTGAAAAACAAGTCTAGCTGAAATCTATGATGTCTGTTATCATTTGTTGTATTCCACAAAACTTCATTTCCCCCCAGCTGAGCCAGGACAACATGAAACTGATTATTCATATCTGTTCAGGCATGATTTACAGTCTACCCTAAATGTGTTTCCATTCATTAATTATCTTTCACAAAGAGAAAAGAGGTTTATGAATGATATCCTAAGTAGCATATCAATGTGTTGTTTCGCTGTTGAGAGAAAAATGAATTGTGGCAACATTATCAGATTCATAGTGGAAACAGTGAGTTTTCTTCAACTTCTGCTGGCTGGCATACAAACTTTGATCAGTTACAGTTCCTTCTGTCTCAACATGGTGCAGCATATCAGTGTCATATCAACTGAAGCTGGTCATGTAGTTACATTTTTCAGGGGACACACATTGATTTGAAAGTATAAATGTACTACATATTCATTGAAGAGTTTCAAATTCTTGCTTCAGTGCCAGCCAAGACAAGCAGGCAAAACATTATGTCAGCTGTCTCTGATGAATGATATTCTTCCCTACCCGTCATGCGAGCACTGTCAAGTTGAACCTGATTTTCTCCATACGGTATTTTCTGTGCTTCAAAGGTTCAAACTCAACCAAGAAAAAAAAGAAATAAGGGGGGAGGACAAAAATAGGGAGGGGTAGAGTGGCTGTCCTGCTCTTTGCAACACATTGACTAGAAAACATCAGATCTGTGTCACACATGACATGTGACAGAAATCAGAATGAGAGGCTTTTCAACTGCAGTATGAATGTGCCCTTGTCTTTCCATCTGTCGTTCCTGGCTGCTTCGGTCTGCACCCTGTTGTCTGTTTCTAATTCTGTCTATCCTTTCTAGCACTTTCTCAGTATTTATTTCCCTCTTGCCTGGTCTCATTCACTGTCCCATTCAAACCAATATCCTTTCCCTCTCTGCTGACCCCCCTCCCCTTTGCTTCTTTGCTCTCACCTTCTCCCCTGACGCCATTATTGTGTCCCCTTAAAATCTCCCTCTCCGCCTGAGGTGGATTAGCATACATTGCACATCTTAGAGTGGCTCTGCAATAAAGGCTTGTATTTAGCTTGTTGTTGTTTTGTTTTTTTTCCAAGAGCAGAAAACAGTGTGCACATTTTCCCAAGGTCAGGACAGACCTGAATAGCCCACCTTAATTCACTTTCAGTGGGTGTGCCAGTACTTTGGCACGGCATCTGCTTTGCATCGCCTAGTGGCCCAGGTGTTGCTTTTAGATTACGCCTGTGTGTATGCAAAGGCAAGGTGAATGCCTGTAATCAGGTTAGCTGGATAAAGACACACGGCTCCTTCTCCCTCTTCATAAAATTATAGCTATTGTGAACACTCAGGAACAATAATCCCAGAGGCTCTCTTATGAACAACGCAAGGCTGTGTGCAACTACGTCTGGCTGTGAGCGTGAGTGTAGATGTGATGGAAAAGCAGCAAGAGGTGCCTTGAGGTTGCAGGGGACATGACAGGAAGCAGCAGCGATGGTGAAAATAGGTTGTTGGATCATCATCACAACACTCAAAGAGACGTCACACCAGGTCTCAATACCCCCCCCTCCCCTCCGTCCTCATAAACAGGTTTCTCTGGGGTCATTTGGCAAACAGCAGAGCATGTGTCATTATCTCCAAATTTAGTAAGGACTCCATTGCTCCCCCATTACCAGTCCTTCACTTTCCTGTATGTCTATTAGGGAAATCAATCAAACAAACTGAATTGGTACCATTCCTCACTGCATCATCCACGGTCAAAAATAATCACTAGAGGTGTTGGAAGGTGGCACATATATCATATATCTTTTACCAGAGTTGCAAGGGTTGAAAGGTATAGTAAGAAAATTGCACTTTAACCTGAAATACCCCATATAAAATAAGACCAGAGGACAATGTTACATAAAGACACCCAAATCTCTTTCTCACATTAGGAATTATTAGTCTTGGCCCAGAGCTTGGACACCTATTCATCATAACTTTATGACCACTGATGGATAACATGACTAAACTTTGCTCTTTTTGTTACAGTGCAATGTTCTGCATCCTGGCATCCACACAAATATTATTTTGGCACTTTCCACCTACCTAGAACTATTGCAGCTCAGCCTTTATTATTGTAACTTAATGCATCCACTGTCATGTTTCCCGGTCTTTAGGACGCATATGCAGGGCATCGGGAAGCAGGCGTAATCCAACAAAAGTTCTTTATTGAATAATCCTCCAAATGAGTGACAAAAGACTATGCAAACCTAGAAAGAAACGGACAAGAATGAGATCAGATGATAGAGAGGACAACACAGAAAAAAAAAAAAAAACAAAAAAAAAAACACCAACACTTGTCTTGAATACGCACAATATAAGTAAATTGGATTGAATTGAACAGCTACAGCAGCTGCCTTTCCAAGCAGGTCAGCAGAAGGCCCCTCAAATCTTTAGGAAAGGTGCAATGAGTATAGCAAAGCCTGAGTTAATCACTTGGTCTCCAAACTCCTCAAAAAACAATCAATGGTGCCCAATAGCACAATAATGTGACTATATGGTGTTTGTTATTAACAGCAACTCATAAAGACAGTTTTTTAGCAATTTGCCCTGTCTACATTTTACAAATGGTGCAGAAGAGTTAGGTAAGAAACTTTGGAAAAACTGACAAACAGTTTACGACTGACAGTTGTCAAAATGGTGACAGACTGACAAAGAACAAAAAGAAGATTTTTGGGAGAAATGTAACACAACCGTAGGATTCATACATTCACATTCCTTTATTTGTGATTGTAGGTGAATATAAGGAAATTAGATTAGCAGAGATTAGCCGACATCCATCCACATTTAAATATTAGATAGAATGTCAAAAGAGAATAAATAAGAATGATGAAAAATGATAAAATGAATGATAAAAAGAAAAGTTCAGAATACTCTCACTCATACACACACACTTTTACACACAATTATTCCCTTGTGTAGCATCTGTTTTATTGGGTTTTATTGTTCGGTAAAGTCTGCCTCAGGGCAAACGTTCAAACAGATTATGGGTTGTTTTATATTCCAGTTGTATTATTTCATTTAAATAAAAATGCATTTATTGTAAATATAATGTTTTAATGTTAAAACTTATATTCCCTTCTGCATAATTAATCTAACTTTTTTTTGCAGCTGCATGCTACACTACATGCTGATTTTGCCTAAATGTAATACGGAGTGTGTAAACAATTACAAATATGTAATGTGTAATAAATAAATACCCAAATGGTGTACTACTTCCAGAAAACTTTCAAATACACAACTATCCAGTATCTTTGGAATACTGTATCCCATAATGCAATGATTAATTACAGTGTTCAATGATCACAGCAATGGTGGAAAATAGAGGATAGGGCTCCTCTTTAAATCTGGTTAAATTACTGTGGCAACTAATGCTAAGCTAAAAACTCAGTCCAAAGCAGTTTATGTTCTGTCTCTGGTTCAATTGTCCACTGATAATTTTAGCAAATATCATCAGGAAGATGGGACACAAATAGTTTTTCCATCAAACTTATTTATAATGCAATATTTACTCAGATCAGGTCATTAGTCCCACTGTTTTTAATTTATTTAGTTTTACCATTCCAAAAATAAATCTTAACCAGAAATTCACGTTAAATGAACTCACAATGTAGATTCTCAACTGATAGACTACATCAAATATCCAAACCTAATAACCTTTCTGATATTCCTCCAAAGAGGCTACAGTACAGTGACACAGTAGGCTGTATTCATCATGTTACCATGGAAACGACCCATCCATCCATTCCCACTTCTTCCTGTTCAGGGTTGAGGGGGTTTGCTGGGATCCATCAGCTGCCAGTGAGCAAAAGGCAAAGGAAGACCTTGAACAGGCCACCAGTCAATCACAGGGCTGCAGAGACAAACAATCACACAAATGTACTCAAAAATATATATATATAGTCACCATTTAGCCATCACAGAAACAATAAAGGCAGAGGAGGACATGCTTTCATACTTTTTTACCAATCTACCAACAAACATGGGCAATTATTATAATTCTGTCTGGAAAAAGTGTCAAATCATGGAACCCGCAGTCCCTTTTATGTCGATACAGCACCAGGACTTATGGATTATGTACAACAACAATTTGTACAGGTGAGGAATCAAGTTTTATTTGCTCCTATCCTCCTGCCTCGGTGAGCCCATGTTTGAATTAACTACTCTCAGATAAAGACACCTTATTAAAAATATATATTTTCTGTCCATTGTTCCATTCAACCCTGCCAAGTCAGAGCATGAAAGATAAAACCCCCAACTGCTACAACACCTGTTTTAGCTGCAACCTTTAGGCTTGTAACTGTCTACAAACTCTTACAATATTTGGACTTGCCATTTGGCAAGAAATCTTCTCGAATGGCACAGATTGAGGCATCATGTTGGCTTGGTGGTAAGCTTTGCTGCTTCACAGCTGGATGGTTCCTAGTTTAAATCTTATCTGGGACCTCTCTGTATGGAGTTTGCAGGTTCTCCTCATGCTTGTGTATGTTTTCTTTGGGTTTCCTCCCACAAGAACCTAACATGCAAATTATTTAGTCTAAATTCATCCTGAATTGTGAGTGTTTGATGTTGTTTGTCTGCAGCCCTGTGATGGACTAAGGACCTGTCTTGTTTTTTGGCTGGAGACAGCTGTTGTCGGTTTCACTGACCCTGAAAGGAATGCATAGATAATGGATGTACTGAATGATGCCCTATTGAAAACAAAGCAAAGTAATTTATTTAAGTTTATTTGGACAAGACAATGCAAGTAAAATGTCAGCTTGCAGTATATGTTGTTATATATACTGGCATAAACTAAACATCAACAGCCTTTTGCAGACTAACTTGCTCACCTCACCAGCTGCACATCAGTCATGTAAGTTTACTATATTTCTGTCTCAGCTGTACAACCTCAATTTTCATTTGTGACAATTACTTTTCCTGCCTTTTGTTACTCTGTTACAACTTCTTTGAGATGTGTCGCTGCCATCAAAGTCATACTAAGGTAATATTTTACATGAAATGGTAAAACAGCTCTTTTTCAACATCTGGGACCTGTACTACGAAGCGGGGTTAACTTACCCAGAAGTAACCCAGAGTTAACCTGCAAACCCAGGGTTGACAAAACCAG
>JBAMYA010000020.1:8950782-8963697 GCA_037176975.1 Arrhamphus sclerolepis
GTTACTCCTCACGTGATCAAGTTACTCTGGAAGTTACCCCGCATCCCCGGTTAAACCCGTTTCGTAGTACAGGCCCCTGATATGTTTGTTGTTGTTGTTGTTGTTGTTTTTATGTTCTTGTGGGAATAAAATATGGGTTTATGAGATTTCGAAATCATTGCATTTTATACAGCATCCCAATGTTTTGGGAATTGGTTCTAAATTTGTTTAGAAACAAGTCGTGCCAACTCATCTAATTATCACAGATCATGTCAGATTTTTGTTTTTTGTTGTTTTATTGTTTTTGGGGGGGGATTTCTCATTTTAAAAGGGAAAGATATTATAAAATGTTCTGTAAAGATTATGGAAACTTTTAATATCCTAAAACTCTTAGTAATCCATCAGAAAATGCTATTATTGACTAATACTCTAGTAAGTATTACAAAATCACTGTAGAGTCATTCCATTGCATCAGCATCCAAATGACCTAAATGATGAACATGGTAGTTTTAAAGTAGATGTTGTGTTTTCTCCACTTACAGGTGAACATCATGCCAGGCTTATTTTACCTCTAAATTGGTAAGTCAAACTTTTTCACGTTAAGCTATAAAAAAGCAGATTCACATTAGCCATTCTATAGTCAGCTAAAGAAACTAGATAAAATGCTTTAACATGCTCAGGACATTGTTTTTATTAAATCAACAACAATTGAGTTTTTTAGATTTACTTGAGGGATTTTTACTCATCTACGACAGCCCACATCTCATTTAGCTTGTGTTTCTTTAATGCAATGGTTCAGCAAACAGAGGGAGTTGATGAAATAATTCTTAAACAAGGATCCAGTACTATTTGTCTGTGGCTGAACAGAAAACAGGAGAAATGAAAAGTCTTAAACAATAAAATTATTACTGAATCTTTACCGTTTTGGTGTACGTGTTGTAGTCTGTTCTGTGTCTGCTCAAATCATCCTCTATACCTCCAGCTTATGTTCTATCCTGGCTGCCAGTATACTGTATCTTCCTTGATCTCTACCACGATCATCAGATGATCGTTAGTGCGCCAAATGGTAAACACTGACATTTGATCGAAAGTCTAGTTATTGAGATCAAAACTTCTCCTGCCTTCAGTCCTGTCTATTTCTAACCCAAGTTGTGTTTTTTTTTTGTTTTTTTTTGTCAATTCCTATGAGTGCTGCCTGCCAATCTCCCATACTGACCCTGCCTGCCCGTCTGCATTTGCTAACGAGACAAACTCTGCCTTGAGCTGAAAAAATAAAGCAAGTTATTTTACCCTGTCCTGCCTGTGGATCTGTGCTCGGCTCATCCATTACTTATGTTGGAATCTGTTTGCAACTGTGCTCTGAGCTTAGATACTACTGTTTTTTGTTGTTGTTGTTGTTGTTGTTGTTGTTGTTGTTGTTTTTCTTTAACATACATGCTGTCCTACTTTTTTTTGTACGAAGGGATTTTAATTAAAACGTTCAGATTATACAGAATTGTTTAATTGACATTATTTCACAAGCTATTCATAATTTTATGTTCACGGTTTAGGACTGCTCCACATCTTATGCTTTTCTCCCAAACAGTAAACTGTGTTTGATTGAACTGTGTTTAAATGATTCAAAATTAAATAATAATAATAAATGACTGAACCTTTTACAAATAAAATTAATTAATCCAACAAATTAATCTATGCTTTTTCTGTGTTATTAGTAAAGATGAGATCACTGTGACTTAGAGAGTCTCTGACTCCCACATGTTTTGTCCAACTAGGCAAACATATCCATGGTCAATCTCATGAATAGCACCAGGGGAAGTATGCATTGATTTCTGCTGAAAAAAACACCTTTAGAGATGTTTTTAACAACACCGTTGTTGAGAAACATTTGTCTGCATGAAAGGTTTGCCAGGTATGATGTTCAGGGCTCCTTTCACAAACTGCCCATTATTGTTGTGCATTGTAAGTCTTTGCTCACATACAGTATTAATTAACTTCCATGACTTATAACTGTCATTCACATTGTATTTTTTGTCCCTTTGTTAACCTAATTTTATTGAAGCATTCAAGGTTGTGCATCATAGCCGTGCAAATGGGAGGTCTACATTTGCAAGTTTAAGCCTCATTAAACTTAAGGATGTTTATTTTATGCCACATATGTTTCACAGCTTTTATCTTTTCTTTAAATGCCATGCAACTCAGGGGCATTTGTTTTGTTTATCTTGTTACTGTACATCTAGCGACCCAATGTTATCACCCCACAAATGGGCTGGATTGGGTATTTTAAATGAAAACTACAAATCAGGATTCCCACAGTGATACAAGGGCCTGCTGAATGCAAAGATCTCTATCAGCATTTTGTGAGAACTGGGAGCACGTAACGAGTTCCACTGACAGTGTAAATCATAGATCAGTTCATTAACAAAATGACATTGATGGATTTACACTGAGGTCAGAACATTACCGAGTGCCTGAAGGATCCTGACTCTCTTCTACAACCTTGTGCAGTGTTCCATCTCCGTATCCCTTTTTGCTGAGTATTTTAATTCTCTGCTCAACACCTCAGGCAAGTTAAGAAAATCTGCACCTTAGAAAGCCGTGAGTTAAAGAATCATTCTGACTTTCGATGGATGACATCGTCGGACTACAAAATGAATATATTTTTTAAAATTACTATCATGACACACCAATTAAGACTGCAGCCTTGTTTGTTTTCTGCCATAGTAAATTTTTTAATGCATTTGTTAAAATGTCCTGAAATCACATGTTAATTCTCCATTTAGAAAATAAATTTTAAATGACTAGATATGCTGGTGGCAACAAAGCATCTCTGTATGACTAGTATTAATGCATGCAGCATTCATGAAAGCAGGCAGAGTTGCACAGAGGCTGAGTGGGTGGCACAGCTTCAGAGTAAATACGCTCTGAGCTGATCAAGTTTTCATGTTCTCCTTGCATTTATGTATCTACAGGTGAAGGTTTAGATTTAAATATGCTGTTTGCTAAAAAAAAAAAAAAGAAAAAAAAGAAAAAAAACAGCAAAAAAAGCAGCAACAACAATCCTGCTGTGTGTAATATATGAGGAAAGCAGAAAAGGCTTCAGAAATGCTTCTTTCTTTTCTTCTCTGGTGTGATTTACCTTTGCCTGGAGCCTTTTTGAAAGTCAAAAAGGACAATCATGGGCTATGCAAGAACTATACAAAAGAATAAGATAATAATATTGTGAACTTCTTCCTAAATGAGTTTGATCTTTGGGCAAGGTTTCAATCATTTATACTGTAGGGTACGTTTGGATTGCCTATTCATTTCTTTTTTTTTTTTCTTCTTTTTTTTTACATTATGTTACACTTATTCACAATACAATGCTTATACAACCTCATACTCCTTTAGTTATTTATAACAGACCAACATTTATGAAAGCGTATATAAAAACCAACATGTAATGTTATTCAGCCACCCACAGAAGATGTCGCTGCCATATCAGAGCTGCCAAGCGTTGTGTGCACATCTATGGGGTTTCCCTGGCTTTTTTATTTTATTTTAATTTTTTTTTTTTTTTTTTTTGGAGGAGCAGGAATGCCTGCTGAGACTAAGTCCATACCAGGTCAAGTAAAGGTGAGGCACTAGTCTCTTCGGCCGCGAGATATGGTCTGCTTAACCGACTGCTGTGTATTCTGCACTCTGCTCTCACTGCAGCAGACCAGAGTGTCACTCCCCAGAGAGGAGCTGTCATGAGCAGGAAATTTGCTCGGAGTGGAGGAAGCCACAGCTCTTACAAACAGTGACCAGTAGGTGATACGTAAAACAATTATTAAAATGAATGGAATCAAGAAACTAAGCAGCAAATATATAATGTATTTTATTTGGACAGATTCACATGACAGGGTTTTTATAAGACATTACATTCATTCATTGGGCTTCATAGGCTTCTTTTGTTTTTTCTTTAGATAGGCAAGAACCAGTGGCATTACATTTGCATTTGCATGGCAAAAAAGAAAAAAAGACTACACTTGTTTCCAAAACATATTGTATTTGGTTTATGAAATAACATCTTTAGAGATTTGCTTCACTTCAGGCTGTTTTAAATGTTTCTGGCATTAGAAATGAATGAATCTGACATTAGCTCAGTTTCACATTTCAACATTTGTTCAAGATTTGCCTTTAGTGTAGGAGGCACAAGTATCTTTGGTCCAGGTTTTCAAAGGCTGACATACACAAAACTGCTGTGTTCAGCCAACGAGGAGCAATATAGCAACATACAGTTCTAACTAAAGTTAAATGTGAACTAAGCAAAGTGTTACATCATTTCCTTAATGGATCATTAGATAACAAATAAGATAAATATCTTTGTACTTTTCATTGTCTTTGAACCGTACAAGGAACTGTACAAACTGACATCTTATGCATCTCTAATGAATTTATCAGTAATTATTCTTTTGTTCACCCAAAGAACCCTTTTTGTAAGCCTTCTTGTAAAATGGTGAATCACACTTGTGGTTACTAAGCACCGTATACTTATTTCCCAGTTACCATGCTTTCTACACGCAGGAAAAAAAAAAAAAGAAAATCACATGGTGTGTAGTGATAATGAGAAAGCATCAAATAACAGATGTTGTAATTCAAAATTATAATGCAGTGTTTCTTATCATTACTTATTATCTTGACCCTACAATGACAGAACCTCATGAGTCTTTTTAATATTCTTTTTAATATTTTAATATTACAGGTTTTTTTGTCTTGACACTAAACCACCACATATATGCAGACACAAAAAAAGAGAAAAAAAAAAACATTTTAATGTTATGCAGAAGATGATTTGATTGATTAAGGAGTACCTTAGAGAACATAACCCATGCATATTCACTATCATTAATTTTGAACTCTGAATGTCTCTTTCTTTATACTCATCGCCACCCTCTTATCAATTAAAGCTGCAGCATGATCACCTGCTGAGGAGGTGGAAGTTTCAGAGTGAGTCACAGTAACAGAAGACTGAATCAGAGATGGGATCTGTGGTCAGTGCACAAGAGTGCACGTCACAAACTGGTGAGCAAATCAAATCCCTGCAGGCCACTTTTGTTGCTTCTTTGTTTGGTTGGTTAGTTGTTTGTTGTTGTTGTTGTTGTTGTTGTTGTTTGTTTTGTTTGGTTTTGTTGGATTTGGTCTGGTTGTTTTTTGTGTTTTTTATGTCTTGCAGAGGATGCTGAGCTGTGTGTTTTCTAAGAGCATGTCCGTCACAGTACTGAGGCTCTGCAGCCTTGTTGTGATCTACAAAACCTACAGGCATCTTTTTCCAATCAAATGGTTCAATTCAGTCCTGAAAGAATTATTCTCCTCTCCACTGTCAAAAATGGGGAGCGGTAACAACATAACCTACCCACCCTTCTGTTGGGGTACCAAAGCAAACTTAAGGTGGAGCTAGAAACACTATGGTCATGTGATTGGTCAACTAAGAATCGCACATACGTTAATTTCAGGCACATGGTTGATTAGTGCCTATACTGACCTGAACCTGAACCTTACCACTCAGTGGAAATGTGGCTTTCCCGTCAAAGAGGTTCTTAGAGCACTGTGAAAGAGATTTTAGTTTACTTATTCAGGTTTGTCTTACTGCGCAAACCTATGGACTGTGCTCTATTTGAGACCTCAGCCAAAGGATGAAACGTCCAACCAAACTTGAAATATGACTCAGTTCAGGTCAAATTTTGCTAAGAAATACAGACACTCTTACAAACAACTCTTAAAATAAATTAAGCATTTGTGCTTTAATCTGTATGCTTCTCTTGCTCAGCACTAGTTCAAGAGAATCGTGCATTAGGAGCTGAGAGGTGGAGGCGAGAGCAACATGACAGCACGCTTGGCTTGTTCAGCTGCTGACCCCACTCATCACTTTGCTCCAGGCTCTCCCTCCCAAAAAAAGAAAAGAAAGAAAGAACAATAGATTCTTTTACCCTGTCCAAGCAGTGGGCTGTTGATTGGCAGCTGCCCAAAAATGCAAGTTTAGTATCTTTGCGTGGGCAAGCTGGCTTGTTTTGGCATGAAAAAAAAGAAAAAAAACAACCATTAAGTGCTGGACTTGGCATGTTTTGAAGCATTCAGGCCTTTCATTGATGTTCGAGATGGGGGGGGGGGGGTGATGCTGGTGGTGGTGGGGGTGCATTTCACTCATACTGATACACAGTGCTGTATATTAATTTTGCCATTCATTGGAGCACTTATTCTTTAAAAGGAAATAGTGAGAGAATGGTCACAACAAGGAGCATATACAGTATACAAATGATTGCCTAGACAGCTTTTACAGTGGTGTTTATACAAAATATACAATATATTCAACAAGGTGCTGCAATTGTGCCTGAAAAATAACCATTCAACCACTATGCTGTCACAAATGTTCAAACCATGACTGTTGTCACATCAAATATTACATTATAATACTATTGGCATGTCAACTGTACAGTCTGCTGAAGTATCGGAACTTCACTGCCCGAAGGGTTGATACCACTGCTCAATTAGGAATAAAATCAAAACATGCAAATTTCAAGGATGCAGAGTAAAACCACACATCAACATCAAATTAATTGTGGTATACTAAAAGTCAAAAATGCAGAGACTGACAGAGCTCAGGCGAAAAAAAGCTATGACAAACTTCTAGTGATATCTGTGCATACATCAGAATCAATGATCCTACTATGGATGAAACAGATTTTCTGTGAAATTCTAACAGCAGCTGATAATGAGGATTCAGATTTTTTTTAAAAATAAATAAATAAAAGGGCTTTTGAATTACAAAACATTAGAATTTCTTAGTCTCAAAAGAAAAGCTGTAATAGGTGCAAGAAGTGCTATTCTTACAATAAGAGCGTAGAAATTGTGAGACAGGATGGCAACTCGTAACCTTAATATTCGAGCCAAGCCATAATGTTTTGTTCTGTTGTTTTTTTTTCTTACCCCTCAGGCAAACAATCCTATCACAGACATCTTAAATAGGGAATAGCGTTCACCCAATCATCAAACATCACAAAACAACATAACTGCCACTTATAATTCATACAATCCACACAACACTTAAAAACTAGAGCAACAAAGTTTAAGAGTTGTGTAGTTGTCTAGTTGAAAGATACTGTAGTGCAGATTTGTTTTACATGAATATGCCCTGAGTAGGCTTTTGTCAGTGCTTCTGAGCTCACATGTCATTTCCCTACACATTAATTAACAGAGGTGTAAAGTATCCTGTATTTGTTATTTTCTATTCTGAACATATTTGTAACACTTTTTTAGACCAGGGGTGTCATTTATAAACCTGAGATCCTTACTAAGATCATCATTAAAAGTTCAAAACACACAAAAACAGAAAATAGCATGCACAAAAATCTTGATTTCTAAAACTGCATGCTTGCACGCACACCTGCAAGCTTCTCTTATTACCACCACCTGGGTGTTTGCGCACATTGATTATTTGTATATTCCGCCCTCAACACCCACATTATACCATAAATGGTCAATGCAAAGGAGCTCATAAATGTTTCTGCATATAAATCAACTGTATTTTACAAGTAATCATGGCAACGGAGAAGACCAGGGAGCAAAATTTCACGGATACTGAAATAAACGTGATTGCGGATGAGGTGGAGGCCAGGAACAACATTTTATGTGGCAGTTACTGCAGTGGCTTCTCAAACAAGAGAAAAACAAGTGAGTGGCTGCAGGTTATTACTGTAAACCACGTGAGTGCTACAGAGAGATTGGTCCTAGAGGTGTACAAAAAAAGAAAGAAGTGGTTGGATATGAAGGTAGAGGCGAAGAGGAGACTGACCTGCCACAGTCAGAGCGTGTCATCCACAGGTGGGGCCAGGGTAAACCGAGTCCGCACCACTGGATTCACAAATAGCCTCAACACTTGGGCCGGTCAGCGTGGGTGGCTACTGGCAGAGAAGGAGGGAGACATAGATTTGGCACAAACCACAGAGGAGACCAGTAAATTACAGTTTTATTTTTTAATGCACAAAATATATATTTGAAACTTGTGACAAGGCACAGTGGACTTAGACTATGTGTTTTGTCCCCTGTTACTTTAGAGCTGGAGGCAAGGCAGGAGAGGAATGGCATTTCTCAGTGCCATGTTGTGCAGAACACCACACACAATTATTATTATTATTCTGCACACCTTTGTTGGATGGTACAGCAGTCTGCCTCCTGAGACATCTAAACACTCCACCTGTTCTTCAGAAGGTGGATAACTCGTACCAGTAGCGCTTACCAGTGTGGGCCACATTAAAGCGCACCTCTTCTGCGCTCTGTGGGTTTGTCAAGGGGGGTGAGAAGTCAG
Source organism: Arrhamphus sclerolepis (assembly GCA_037176975.1). Classification (NCBI taxonomy): domain Eukaryota; kingdom Metazoa; phylum Chordata; class Actinopteri; order Beloniformes; family Hemiramphidae; genus Arrhamphus; species Arrhamphus sclerolepis. Next base: position 8,959,085 of record JBAMYA010000020.1, read on the forward strand.
CGTCTCAGGGGGTGGCCACTGTCACCTGCAGGGTGTAACAAGAGTAATTAAAATCAGGCTTGTCCTTATGTTGGGTGATGATGTTCTTTTACTTACCAAGGAGCCAGTCACCACAAGCACCGACAGCCTGCAGTGTATCAGGATGAATGAGTCATGAGCCAGGCCGCCAAATTACTCAGAACCATGTTTAAGTGGCAAATAACTTATACACTGATCATATGCACATTTTTACAGTGCACATAGATATGTTTGTTGTCACTTGGGACGCTTATAGCAACATCAGTACAGTCAATTTCACAATTACATCTGTGAAACAGTACATTGCCACAAATTGTCTTTTAAAGTTAACCTATATTTGTATACTGTAAGGAAACTGGATGAATTGAAGAGTCATGTTAATGATGACATCCAAAAGGACAGGCTTTATTGTGGGAAGGTTCTGATATCTTACACCTGAGAACTGAATTTATATCAAACCCAAAAGGGCCTTTAGGCAGGCAATGTCACATTTTATGGCCTATTTTTAATCACACTAAACACATACCTGTCGGTTAAATCCCTCTGGTAAGAGCTGGTTGCCAGAAACCCAAGAGCAGTCAACGCCTACTGTCAATGGTACCAGTCTTTCCAGCAGGTCGGTCTGTTTAGAACTGGGCTTGGTTCAGATCCAAGAGTGCTGATCTCTAGGTTACAGTATCTAAATCGACGTATTAGCCCGGAATCATCAGGGGCCAGGAAATCTTCTTCCCCCTCAAAACTCTCTCTGTCCCAGTACTACCATTGGCATAATCCTCCAGTAGTGCCAGAGCATATATGAAGCATCACCCAATGTGTTACTCCAATGTAAATAAAACACACACACACAAAGAAACGCAGTAATTCTAACATTTATTCTATCCTTTATGTATTAAAGGATTCAAGGTATGAAGGATCAATTTCAGCGCCTAGAAGCTAAAACTGCTCATCTGAGCTGGGCAAGAGTGACCTGAAACCCTTCAGATGGCACTGCATCAAGAACAGTCGTTCATAATACAGAATAGAATATAACATATGGGCAATGGCTTACATTTCCATATTCACTTAAAATTTTGCTGTGCAAAAAAGAAGTCACATGTTAACCATATCAGCATTGATATCTATAAGCTCAGAGGCGTCTGGGATGGGCCACACATCAACTGTGTTCCCTTGTCTAAAGTATATTTCAAAACTGTTTTTATGCACTGTGATGGACTGGTGAGTCCAGAGTGTACCCCTGCCTTTCGCCCAAAGAGAGCTGGGATAGGCTCCAGCAGACCCCTGTGACCCTGCACTGGAAATAACAAGTATAGATAATGAATGAATGAATGAATGTTTTTATGCAACATCACCCACTTTCTTGTCTTTGATAAGGTGTGGGCAAAAAATAAAAGTCAGTAGGAGCTGCCACCTCAAACTGGGCGAAACTATACGACTAACTCAGGAGCAGAGCAAGTACTTTGTTTGCCTCCACCATTTGTATTCACTCACTATGTTCCTTTCCAAGTGATTACAGGCACTGAGTGTTACGTTCAAGCTGAAATTGAACTAATGTGTACCTTGAAAGTTTGTTTGTACGTGCATGGTTAAAAAGAGTATGCAACCAGTTCTGAAGATGGATATATACAAAATGTAATTTTAATGATCAAACTTATTCCTACCATCAACCATTACCTTACAAATAGATACTTTGCATGTAGAGTATGTTTGGAATAATTAAAGCTGATGATGCTATTTCCTAAACTGTTAAATCATGACAATATTTTTTTTTTTAATTTATGTCTAATAAGGTTGAAAATCATCTCAATATTTTCTTAACATCATTGGAAGAAAAGGATCCCTGATTTGTCCCAACACTTCTATGTTCCTCTTTCATCTGAAATTGACATTTAAAAAAAAAGGTTGATTTGTTCTTGCATCTATGCTCTCTTGGTAATTTTCCTGTAAGTGCCTTCCAACTATCATGAAGTCAGTTCATGATTCTCATCTTTATTGAAAACAGTTTCCTTTTGTGTTTATAATCGCTTCGACATTGTGCCAGGGGCCCATTCTTTCTCACTTTTCTGATTTATGATCCATTAATCTCTGTGAATGTGGTCCAGTGGCTGAGCAAGCATTACACAGCATCACAGGCAGTCTCAAGCTTTGAGAAATTTGGTGACCAGGGCACTGTTGTGAGTATACATCTATTGTTAAAACATTCTCTTCCCCTAGGGCCAACTCTAGGGTAATGTTAGGGGCTGCAGTAATCTGTTAACTCCCATTTATTGTCAGCATACAGCAGGCATAAGGACTTTTAAAACCAGGTGCTGTGTTGAATTCTCTATCCACTTCTCACTTTCTAATAGCAGAGGGGTTTTTAAGAAAAGTGTCCAGTTGAATTAATGCTGTGCTATTCTCACCATTAAAGCATAATACTTGGCATTAGGGTTTAAACAAAATTTCCATAGTGCATTTGCTGTCTGTGCAAGCTGGTTTGAAGGTTTGGAGGTTCTGGGGTGAATTAAACTAGCTTCGGTTGGAATGTAGTTGTTTTCCTCAGTGTAATTAGCACATCAGGGAGAGCGTTCCAGCTGTGATAAAAGGAACCTGTTTCATAATTCATCAAGCTGTAAATGTGGGAGCAATGGGCTAATGGGCAATGTGCTCTTATGTAATGAAAAACAGCACAAAAAAAATTCAGAACGGAGTGTGACCTGTGTAATAAGAACCAGTTTTCAAATGAATTTAGAAGTCACATGATTGTCAAGTTTGTTTAATTTCACTTTAATACACTGTAATAGTGCATAGACAATTGTGTTTCTATTCAGAGTGAGATCCTTTTCAGGAATAGTTGGCAGGTTGAAAATAAATAAATGACATTATCAGCAAACAAACCAAACTCAGTAATAAAATATCTAGTCTTGTCATGCCACAAGCTGTGTCTGCTGTGGAAATAATTGACGTGAAAAGCTCTTTTGAAGTGACACTTAAGACTCAGTTCCAGCTCAGGTCAGACACTCCTGTAAAATAAATCATTAAAACCAAAAGATAAAAGGAAAATAGATGAGCAGGCTGGAAAAGAAAAGGCAGATAAACAGAAAATGAGTGGGAGAAAAGGCAACAAGAGCATGCTAAGGAAGGTACAGTCCCTTTGTTCTTATGCCACTCACGGTAGAAGGCCACATCAATGATGTTGGCTGTTTCTAGCAAACGGCATGAGCGAGAGAACGGGAGAAGTAGGTGAGAAGAGGGAGAAAGTGAACACAATTCATTTGAGATTCTGGAAGGGACACAGTCCTCTCTGTCACCCGTCCATCCTTCCCTGGAAACAAAGAGCATTATGCATGAAGCCCAGAAGGTAACCGAGTATGCACCATGCTGTCGCCCAGCTCCAGTGTACAAAGCTGCTCTGAAACACACTCTGTAAGAACTCACAATTCTGCATAACACAATAAAATACATCCAAGTCAATGAGAGGTTAAGAAGTGATCATATGTGCAGCTGTCATCTTTGACCACCCCCCTCAGTTTCCCTATTAAAGTGTAGCTAACATCCTGTCACCTTTCTGACGTGACAGTTCTTTTCCCATGAGTTAAGTTTGAATGAAAAATTGCATTCAGTGGGCTTTAAAAGTAATTCAAATGCATTGTGTCCTTTTCTTTTGAAGTTTCAAAGCACTGTCTTGGATTTTTGTAGATTTCTGTGGATTTTCTCTTCGGTAGAAGTGCAAAACTTCTTTATTCTGCTCTAAAGTTTAGCAAAGGGGTGCTAGATATCGATGTGGCAACCGCGCAAACATTATGCCGATGTGTGCTGCTGTAAAACACACAGAAGAGACAGGAAAAAAGAGATAAAGGCTCGATCAGATAACGCAGAGAACAAGCTATGTGATGGTGTGACCTGCAAAAAAAAATCTGCTGAAACAGAACCACATTCACATTTTGATGCATTTTATAATAAAACAAATGGCACAATTTTGTCAAAAAGTCTGAGATAAAACCTGCCAAACATTCCAACATTGCTCTGTTATCTTAATGCTGACAACTTTCAGAGCTTCATAGGACAAACTTTGCCTTCTTCATTGCTGTATTAATCTGCTTGTTCAAATGATGGAAAACATAAAATGACAAATTTCCAGATCTATTCATGTTGTGATTCTTTTTGAAAGGATTATTTTCAAATGCTTGCAAGTACGAAAACCAATATGAAGTAAAGAAATTTCCTCTGTTAAATTAATATAAATGAAGATGCAAATATATCCTAACTATATTAAGTACTTGGAGCCATTGGATTGTTTCATATTTATGCCACATATTTAGTTTTCTTTTTTTTTTTTCAGATTGGAACCCTACAGTTGTAACAACAACTAAACACTTAAATAGCACCATTGCAGTACAGTGACCACACAAGGCACTTCCACACAAACACATTAACTATAAATCAATTTATTTATTTCTTCGAAATAGGTCTGTAGCTATGTTGGGATCCAGAGACATCTTTTTGAGTAGAAGTTTAATTACTGCAATTTTAAAACCTTCTGGTACATAACCTGTTATAAGTGATTCATTAAGATCCAGGATTACAGACCCTGTTATGGGAAAAAAAAAAAAAATATA
>JBAMYA010000020.1:8963797-8975151 GCA_037176975.1 Arrhamphus sclerolepis
AAAAGCCTAGAAGGAATATGATCAAGCAACCACACATAGAACTTTCAGTGAGAAACAACTGAAATTAATTCACAATATGACTACAAGAGAAGCAGTCAAAGAAAGAGTCAGTTGATACAGTTGATTCCAAGGTCTCTGTGTGGTCTAATGTAATCCCCGTAATTGGTAGGAGATGATAAATTTGTTTTCTAATGTGTACTATTTTAGTAAGAAAAAAGTTCATTAAATCATCAGCAGTTGAATGAGATGGAATGCCTGATTCTTTGGTCTCTGAGTCAGTCTAGCAACAGTGCTGAGAAGAAACTTGAGGTTATTCTGGTTTTCTCTGATTAACGAATAATTTCTCACCAATGCTCCAACACCACCATAATAAAGCCAGATTATACTTTTCCTTTTGGAAACATGCCCTTTCACCATTTGCTGTTCTGCCAGGAGGAACTCCAGCTGTATATTGTGAGAAGCTTTTGGAGGGTAACCCAAAACATTTACATAAAGTTAGAGTTTAATGACAACTTCACAAAATTCAAACCAAGTCTCTGTACACTAGTAATACTGAAAAAGAAAATCTTAAAGGTTATTTTCCTTTTTATTCACATATTAATAAATATATATATATCAGGAATGCCCACTGACCAGTAAAACATTTTCTCAGCTTTCTTGCCAGTCACGGGAGATTTTTATTTTTTTACATTTTTCTTTTTGGTCAACTGTAAGTAAACTTCTGATTGCTATTGTGTGTAGCTCAATGTGCCATACACACTGAGCACAAGCGGACCAAATGCGTTCTCAGACTGTTTGGGTAAGTAGTGTAAGCACCCAAACCTCTGCAATGTGCTGCTTAATAGTTATTACTCTCAGCAGAATGCTTCATTATTCCTCAATATCCCTCAGCTTGTTTTCCACTTTCTGAAAATATCCCATCTTAAACTAACATCCTCCCACAGTCCAGACATGTAGGTCAAGAGAATTAATGATTCAAAATTGCCTGTAGGTGTGATGATTTATATGTTTTTTCTCTGTTTTTGTTAGCCTCAGTTTCAACTGTATTGTATCAAATGTTTTTTGGGTGTTTTTCATACCTTTCCTGGTAAATGACAAAATGAGAAAATTCCACATAAAGTTTTAAATAACAGGTATTCAAAAAGCAATGTTCCCTGAAAAAGACAGACTGTGTGATGGATGACCTTCGATGAGAGGCTGAACCACAGGTGTCACTTAGAATTTAGCTTTGTCACACCACAGTCCAAACCAGTGCTGACAAATATTGGTTTTGTGTCAAAAAGCTACTTGAAGGTTGGATGTGTTAATCTTCGCACTAATGGCCTGGCAAAGGCTCCTTATTATTCTGCTCCCAACCTCCCTCTACTGAGGGTTTCTCCACAAGGTTAATTAGTGGAGGGTCCCCAGAGGTTTCCCACTCGATGAGGGCTTAGGATAGTGGAGGTGCCTCAACACATGCAAGGTTAATGGAGCCTCAAATAACTCCCTCCTTCAAGTGCCTCCATCCACATAACTCTTGGAGAATGCTACTATTCCTACTTTGAGATGGAAAGGTTGTTTTCCTTGGGAATGTGAACTGTAGGTATCGGCTATAAAAATGGCATTTGCATCAGCAATGCATTATTTAAGTAATACTTCTGTTGGTGACAGGAAATAGCAGTATGGTAAACAAGCAACCACTATTTCCAGTAATATTATGTGATGAAAACCAAGAAGTTGAATCATCATATGTCAGTGTGCAGGAACAGGAAACATTTCCACTACTGAAAAATACATTTAGATATAATTTTGCCTGGAAAACCATTTTGGGAACCATCATCCATCAATGATCATGCGGCGTAGCAGCTTTTCTGATGCAGGCAATATTGTTCTATTGAGCTAATCTTAAACCCAAGGGTGTATCCATCATCATTTCCCAAGAGAACGAGGCAGTAACACATGGCTTAAATAAAAGAAATAACACACAGGAGAATGGAGCCCTTCAAAGGTCATAGTGTCACAAATGACTTTGCATCAAGAGTCACACTCTGAATCACACCCTTGAATAAAGTGTGTCTCTGGACTATTCCTTTGGGTACAAGCCTGAGCACATGGCGTCTTGCCATTTGCAACCCCCTCCTTTTTTTTCTCTCTTTTTTCTTTTTCTCCTTTCTTCAACCTCCGTGACCTTCGTCATCAAGGACATGATTTATCCCACCGATATCTGCCTTCAGTATCCTGATTGCTTTGATTTCTTTATTGACATTTCCCACCATTCCACCTGCATCCATTTTTCATGCTTGTCCATGCATCTACAGATGTTTGGTGTCAAGAGCACACTTTGTCTGTCACTGCATGTCTGGAGTTTTATGTGTAATAACTGTGTTTATTTTGTTTTCCATGGATTTGGAGGCTAACCAGTTCAACTCTGTCTTTCTATACATCTGTGTGTCCATGTAAAGATATTACCTTCAGAAAGAAGTGGATGAGAGGCATCCAACTGCTTCTTTGAGTTCACAGGTGAGGGGGACGCTGATATACCCAGAGTCCATAGAGGAATAGAAGCTAAAAGAGATGCAGCTAAAGGTTTTTAAGCATGACCAGGTCCTCCTTTGGTAACAAAGGTGGTACTGCAGGCACAGAGAGGCTTGTAAAGGAATCTGGGTCCTATTACTCTCATTTGCACATCTAAGCGCTCTCCAAGCCTCCGATGGCCTTGCCACTGTTCTTCAGACTGTGTTTGTGCGTGCATGTGGGCTTGTGTGAGATTTTGTTTGGGTTATCAATTCTATGCATGCTTGTGCAGTGAGCCATGTTGTGTGTGATACTGAAGGCTGAAGAAAAACAAAAAGAAAAGAACACTCCGTTGAAGCCAACTTTTCTGATGTCGCCTCTCCTCACACTGTTGAAGCTGCGAGTTTGTCAGCATTCGTTTTCCTTTGTGAGAATACAAGAAAGCCACCATAACCCCTTTATGCTACAATGCAGCAAAACCTTTAATGCATCATACTACTGGTATGTAGAGGCTCTCCCCGCCATCGCTGCTGAATGCTTTTACTCACATGCACAAATGATTAACAGATTCATCACTTCAATTAAAGATTCTTTCATCTAACATCACAACATCTTACCACTCCCTCTTTGATCCAAGCTGGTTATTTCCATTCTGGGAACTGCTGCAAAACCTGCAGGAACATCACACGTTCAGAACCAACACTTCACAGGCTCTGTTTGATGCATCTGTCTCTAAGCATGGGACTGAATATGTTATTCCACAACACATTAATGGACGGCCTCCAGCTGAGTGTGGCTGACAGGCGTCTGGGGTAAAAAGATAGCTAAGATGTGGCAGCTTCTGTCATTGTATTGATTCAATCTCCAGTGCTGACATTCAGAGCAGACACAAACCAGGCTTTGGCAATCTTATGTTCTTCAACTGTTATGGATTTCAGTGTAGAAAAGTGAGCGTTAGAGTGGGTAATACCGAAGTATGGCAGTCAATGCTGTGGGAAAGTTTACCCTGCTCGTCTTCTAAAAGAAAATATGTTTACTGCGCCATACTCTGGACAAACTCTTTGGAAGCCAAAGCAAAGATAAGAGGGATAGTTTTGACTTATACATATGCATAACTGTGGCATTGTGACCTCCAAGGGTCAGCACGGAAAATGATGACTAATTATGTTTTCCTTCTGTCATATGAAGATGTGCTGAGCACAGTGTGGCAATGACCCTCCACTGTCTGATCTCAGTCACTTTCAGCTCTGGATATCATCTTTGTTGCCTATTTAAATTTCTCTGTCATTCAGTCTGCTTGCTATGTGACTGACCTGCTAAATATTACATGCTTGTCGACTCAGCAATTAAGTGTTTCATTAAGCTCAGCATTAAAGTTAACAGTTCTCTGGCTAGCTCCCCCTGTCGTCATCATCATCCTTAATATTATTATTACAACAATAATCTCAGTTTCCACTTGGATTTAACTAATTAAATAGCTGACCTCAATCAGCTATTTAGCAGTAACAGGTTTTGTTACCGATGCAGCGGGAAGTTTCAAATTCCTTAAACAGCTATACTGGAAAACGTATTCTTTGGTCATAGAAAATAGGCAGATGGCTTAAGGGTCAAATTATTGATATGCATCAAACAAACAATGGAACTGAGGTGATTGCTGGAAAGTCTAAAATTGGTTTCAGAACTGTCATACATCTTATTGAGGCCTAGTTGGAGAGTAACAGTGAATAATCATCTTCAAGGAAGAGATGTGGTTGGACAAAATCTGGAATAATCATAACTGATCACCTCAATGTTTGGTGAAATTTAAAAGGAAAATAAACATGCATAATTGGTTATATATTTAACACTGAAAGTGAGAGGATTTACACACTCACAATGGCAAAAGAACTGAAAATATTTGAACTAAACAGCTGGAAGCCTTAAGAAAACTATAGTTGTGTTCAAAACAATAGCGACAAGTTAAAAAAGTGAAAAGTGACATCGCGGGTATAGATAATGGATAGATAATAGCTAATGGTCATCTCAGGCAAGAAGAGCAAAAGATAGTAAGCACCCATCATGTCCAGTTATTTTTGTTTTATTTTATTTTGTTTGATTTTTCTGGCCAAACAGTGTATTATAAAACAAAGGCCATGGAGACAGACTTACTAAGGATCCTCGGGAAAAAGTTATATATTTTTTGAACACATATAAACAAATGTGCCCTCAATGTTTAATGTGCTGCCTGTCGTTTCGGTGTTTTGTTATTTTAGCCAGTGCACTATGTAAGTATTTTTACAGATGTTGGACCTTTTAAGTCCCGTTACTATCCTTTCCAGCAAGTTGGAATGAATTAATGAGATGAATAATGCCTTCTTTTCATGATTTTCATATTGGCATTTGATGATGTTCCCATGATCAGGAGGTGATATGCTCCCTCCTCATCTCACATGTGGGATGTGTGGTTAACAAACAGGTCAGAGTAGGACTCACACACACTCTGTGTGAAAATGAAAACAAAGAGGCAACATGGTGAGAAAAGAAAACCAGCAAATGAAGATGAAGAAAAACACATCACAGTCTGGAGTAAAAACAAAAGAGAGGGATGGCGCATAAAGGTTGACAGTGCGGTCATGCAGGCTTTGTGTGTCACTTCCCAGGGTTGTTCGCCCAGCATCTAGTTGCTGTTTAGATGTGAGGAGGGAGCCAAAGTTCACCACATCCTGTAGAGAACTGTGGCTCAACTTCATTCCTCTGATGACTTGCCTTTTCACCAAATGAAGACTCACAATTAATAATTTAAGAGGGAAAGTGCAAATGAATTGTCCTCTCACCACATTCATCTGAGGTTTTGATGAGGAGAGGAACAGAAGGATGAAAACATGAAAAGGATGAGAGTGTTATATGGACTATAGCTATTACCCACAGGCCACTGACAGTAGTTACAAAGTTGAAAATAGGAATTTGAGTAAAACGTTTCTTGAAGAAGAACCTAAAATCTACACTTTGGTTGTGTAGTATCCTACATTTATCAAACATAAAATAATTGGATAACATGACACCCAGTTCACGTTCTCAACACTTTCATCAACACAAAGCTGAATACATAGCTCCAATGAATCAGTGTATAGAGAGTTTATCATTTAAACAACAACTAAAATTATAACTTTTCTAACAGTGCGTTCAAATATAATGGACTTTATAAAACTTTTTTGCTTGTTTTGTTTTTTTGTTTCACCATTCTTACATCATAGCAGCTTTTGCATTAAATGCTGATTTTTTTTTCATAGACTAAAGATTTCCAAACTTGAAAAATAGCTCTATGGTATCCAGAATAATAATGCGGTTTATAGTCAGCGCAGACAATTAATGCAAAAGTCCCAAATGAGAAAAGGTCAATCTTATTTGATTTCCATTAATATGCTGACAAATCTGAATATCAGTTCCGTAGAGAAGAGAAATTAGCTTTTTTTTACTGAGCAACAGATAAATAAATAAACCAATAGAAAAACTGGAGAAAAAGATGACAAGAAAAACTACAAGACAAATGTTCAACTGAATCATTCATTGGCAGTTCTGCATGGATTTGGTTCACAGTGACTTTTTTTTTGTCATAACTTGAACATGCTACTCTTCAGTGACACACAGAGGCAGGCTGGACAGCTTATATTTTCAACAGGATTTCTTGAGATACCGAAACATTATGCCAGTGCAGCTCTTTTCACTCCATTTGTGCTCTTACTGTGATTATGTTAAAACACCCTGCAACTGAAGAATATTTTGCTGTGTGGAATATGGATCACTGACTATGGATCACCCAAAAGAAGGCTGAGCGAAATGATCAAATAAACATGAGGCAAATTCTCTTCCAGTTGACATTAAAATGACTACTATTTGCACATTTTAAAAGTTTTCCAAGCTTTTATCATGTAGACTTGGTTATTTCAGCATATCAGGACTCAGAAAACAATCTCTTGTCCGAGCTGTTCATCATCATCTCCTCCCCTCTGTCTTGTCCTCTGTAACCTGCTGACACTGATGGTTTCTAAGTGAGTATCTCTCTCTCTCCCTCTGTCATAATCACTGCTCTTTATGATCGGTTTGCCCTCTCTGCCCTTTCAAGATGCAGCATGTAATGAGGGCTCTGGAGGACTACGTGAGTGGGCCATTTAGCTATTCAGACAAGATCAGCTCACACATCCCACGCTCTCTGACTCGACTCCCAACCAATACCTTTAAACTAAGCACAATGATTGTTTGCTCTACTCGCAAGGTCACATGCTGGATGGAGATGCTCCGACTCCATCCTGCGTTCAACATCCATGACGAGCCTTTTACTAATTTCATGTAAATTGGGTGAATGATTAAAATGAATATTTTTTTATATGTAATTCCAACTCATAGATGAAATAAGAGTATTGTCACTATTTTCCAGCTGCCGAGACAATAGAAAAGTTCAAAATGAGAGAAAAATGTAACATTATCTTCCCCTCTTACAGTGAATAATGAAGTCACTTTTAAATGAATGAATGGGAAGGTCGATTGACCCAAAACCGAAACAGATATGACAAATAAAACTAAGTACACACATTGTGCTGTCATCGGACTTACGTAAGCAGCAGCCAGATACTGTTAAGTCAAATTTACAAGAAGTAGACAATGACATCACTTATGGAATGGTGTTGAAGTCTCTGTTTCCTCATACTGCATTGAGCTTTGTTGAAAATGTGTTTATCTTAGTTCGCGTGTCGCAAGTTAGCTATTTTAGCTTAGATTAGCTCATGCTACCCTGAGGTGGTAATTAACATAAACTTAATTTTTCATTACATTCTAATAAAATAATTCTGATCAATTCATGTCAATTCATCCTCATTCCTGATGTTGGCACAGAAATTACATTTGAAACAAGTAATGTTGGAGTTAAAATAAGGACGGGTAGAAATCCCATCAATCAGGACATTCAATGAGCAGACGCAACTTGATGGCGGATGATGATGGCGGACTTACAGCCCCCCTGGATTTCAACCAGGACCACCTGTGATAAAGCTCCAGGAGACTGCAAGGCGACAGGCATTTATCCCACACACAGTTAGCATAGGCTATCTGCTATTTAGCTAATCTTCCTCCTCGGACCCTTCCCGGCCACTCACAGTTGTTGCAAGTTGTACAAGTAACAGCACAAAATAACATAAAAACAACAGTTTTTTTAAACTGGCTTTGCCATCAACAGTTAAAAACTTGGACTTCTGTGACAGTCTCTTAGGGATTGTGGCGGATGAGGCCCATCTCAATTACAAATGGTAAGAGACATCTGGCAAACTTGCTCTAACAACAAAGGAAGCCGTTCAAGAAGTAATCTGAACATGATTATGTATATCTGTGTAAGTTTAGGTGTAGCCAGTTGTGCTACACATGGTTACATTTTTTTTTTTTTTTTTTTTTTTTTAAGATATTGGTTGACTGTTTGAGCTCACTGGTAATACTCAAATTGTGCTTGCTGTAATGACAATTGTTGGATTACATTTGTATTACACTGTTGACTATCTCCATTAAATTCTTCTCCACAACTCTCTCCCTTTACCTTTTGTCAGTCTGAATACATAACCTTTTCTGATTGATTTTAGCGCTAACCAACAGCGTCCAGATGCAGGTTTGCATCAGTCGCTGGTCCTGCCTCTTGGATGGGAAGGCTCTATGGCTCGTTTTCAGATGCAGCATCACATACCAAGGCATCAATATTTGCTGCAGGCTGGTAGAGCTTGTAGGACTCAACCATGCATAACTGTTGATGAACGTATCGTTATCTATCATGGGCAGAATCTCAGGGAATCTCATGGGCAGAAAAAAAAAAGATAATACTTTCTGACTTTTTTCCAGAGATGCTAACAAAGCCCACCAGCACCTGGTTTAAATCCATAGTCTCAATCATCTCTGAATTCTACTAGAAAAACAAGGCCCCAAGAATTAAATTGCCCACTTTACAAAGCAAAATTAGGGTGAGTGGCTCAGCATTTCTACCATTGCTCTCTGGTCATTCAGTTTGAATATTTATATACAAATTAAGTCATCTCAACCCTTCAGACACTATTTGGTAAGAACTGAACAAAAAATTTGCAAAATCATTAAAATTACAGACTAACCTTTTCATAACCAGACCATCCAAAATATCCCTGCCTTTCAAAACATCAACAACAGCTTCAGCTAGTGGAACCTACTGGAATTTTCATCAAATCACAAAGCCCCCACCTGCACCATTGAAATACAAACCCATATGGAAGAACCCAAATTCCACAGTCAACAAAATAATCCTGTATATTTCTGCAAATGGATAGAACAGGGCCTAACACATTTACAAGATATCTTACACCGCAATAACCTTTTAGAATAATTGAAAATTGAATTGAAATAATGAAAATTGTTTGCCAGACCAATTCCTCAAAATTACGCAGAAAACACGTTAGGTTTATCACACACCAAATGGGAATTAGACTTTTCCATCTCAATGCTGGACTTTTGCCCCAAGAACATTTATTTGATGACTAGGGATGGGAATCGAGAATCAGTTCTTGTTGACAACCGGTTCAGTGTTTCAATTCCTTGGAATTGTTTGCCAAATTTTTAAACGATTCCCTTATCGATTCCAGTGGGCGAGAATGACGTCTCTATGTATGTTATGTAGCTTAGGCGAGCCACGCAACGTGCGTGGCGAGTCCAATGCATCCAGCAGTCAATAGTGTAAGCAAGCTGTGAGGGCTTCAAACCTGTCCTATGGGACAATAAAAGAGTTGAAATAGCTTTGGAGTACAGAAACCCGTCTCCATTTAATCACAAACTTCCCTTCTTACAGTCGGATGAATACAACCCCGTCGGGGCAAACATGGCTACCACAACAGAGCCACACCTTTCAAAATAAGAGTACACAATATAACTGAAACTCCCCCACTTAATAGTAAATATAATGCCCAAGCAGTACAAATGCGCGAAAGTTTGGTTACACTTCGCTAAAAAAGACGAAAACAGGGCAACTTTAAATACTTAAAAAGTGGATATTTCATCAAAGGGAGGAAATACTACCAACATGCAGAAACATTTGCACACACAGCATCCAGTAACTATTAAAGAATGTCTCGTTTTCGATCCGCTCCGGACTAACGTTACTGATTCTCAACCCAGCAGCAACGTTAGCATGTCCTCGAATAATAACACTGCTGGTAATTAACCAACAAGCACTGCCTATCATGTTAGTGTCATTTGCCTTATTGTAAAACCACTATTAGTAACGCTTAACATCAAGTGAATGCCTTTGCATGCATTACATGTAGATGACTATCACAAGAGACTGGCTCAGAGCCAGAGGTTTATTTTTCTGCAAAAGAATTGTTCATTCTTCATAGTTGATGGTTGCAGATTTGCACAATGCACAGTTCAATTGGATTTGTCTTGATTTTATTTGTCACTGGCTGACATAGTTTTATTTTTTGGGTTTTTGAGCTCAGCTCATATCCTTTTAAAAAGGAGAATTTTAATTTCTATTAGAAAAATGTTGGACATCCTTGTGGAATTGCAACAGAATAATTTATGCTGTATTTTGTTAATTTTTCCACTTTGCCTAAAAGAAAATTAATTAAACCGCTCATGATTTATGTCTCTTAAAGATTCATTGTAGAAGGTTATAGCTGTGGGCAGGAAGGATCTCTTGTGGTGGTCTGTGTTGCAGCGGATCTGAAGAAGCCTCTTACTGAAGACACTGGCCTTTTTGGAGGACAGAAGGACCTGATCTGCTTTCCACAGCATCTCCTCTTCAACTCGTGGGGAACTTGTGGTCTCAGTCTGTGTATAATTTGGCTTCTGATCCTCCAAGTAAACAACTCTGTTGTTGCTATGGTTACTCATCATAAGGTGGTTTAAAAAAAAAAAATAACAAAGGAAATCCCCCAAGCAGCAAAGCATCCAAAACAGAATGTAAAATAATTCCAAAACTAATGTCAACAATAAAGAAGACTTAGTTGATTTGTTTTGTTTTTTTTATGCTCAAGCAATTTGTGCTCAAACCAGCAAACCCAATGTAGGCCCTTGACTGATCATCAGCAGATGTGGGCACCTCCATAAAAGCAGAGCTTTTGGCAGTATGCTGGTTACTAAAATTTCAATGATTATGACAAGAACACCCATTGTAATTCTAAATTCTCCACAGTGCCAAATTAGACTTTATTTAAAGTTTCAACATATTGGGTGTTGCGGCCCTTGGCGACAACTTGACAATTTTTTTATTTTATTTTGCTGAAACAAAACTTGGCTCTTTCTTAGCCCTCGGTGATAGGCTCCTGCTCATGTGCTCCGCTGATGTAACTGACCCACAGGATGCCTATATTTGGACTGGGCCAGTGCCAGAAGTGGATTTGGTCCACCCTCCAGGATTCCACCTGTGGAAATGCTGATTGGTGGATGGCCAGTGCTCAAAACCTGAACCTAATTCTGGGGGGCAGTTTTATAGGACGTGGACACCTTTGGTCATTGGGCAGCTGCAAATAAAGCTACATCTCACCCCTTAGGACTTTGAACTAACTAAACAACTTGTGTAATTGAAATCAGCCTTATGATTCGTTATTTTGCTTTGTTGAGAGAATTAGGACTCTGTGAACTTTAGTAAACTTTGTTGTGTAAAAAGATTTTGTTTAGTTATAGTACTTTTTGAAAGTATATTTTGTGTTGCTTATTGGTTATTAGCTTTCTCCGGTTTATTTTAAAAAGAAAATAAAACACTTTCAAACTGCACTTTAACACCTGTCTTGTTTTATATTATGTCCTGTTATCTTGTGCCTGGCAGATCATAACATTGGGTCAATATATATATATATATATATATATATATATATATATAT
>JBAMYA010000020.1:8983626-9009790 GCA_037176975.1 Arrhamphus sclerolepis
CCATGGTGGAATTCACTGAGCTCCTGAGAGCGACCCATTCTTTCACAAATGTTTGTAGAAACAGTCTGCATGCCTAGGTGCTTGATTTTATACACCTGTAGCCATGGAAGTGACTGGATTACCTGATTTCCATTTGGATGGTATGATGGACCAAAAGATTTTCAGCTGAATTTATAGTTTGACAAAAAAAAAACAAAAACAAAAGAAAATGATCAACACTTTGCTTTCCCTAAAAGGTGCTGAGAAACCTTTACTCCTTTTAACTGAACCTAATGCTGCCTAGGTAACCATATCTCACATAACCAACATGCTGCCTATACTGAAATATCTACACAAATGTGCTACAAGGACATACCACAAATAATTCTGAGGACTTCTTATTTCATGCATTATATACCAGTGCAGCCATTTTCCATTTTCCTACCCCCGGAAGAGACAGTGTGTGAAGCATAAAATCTATACAAGTCTGTATAACCTTGAAGTACCTAAAGACAGACGTATCTAAGGTTTTATGGACAGATGAAATGATGACCCTAGCAAAGTGGAGGAGGGATACAGGTATGGTCTACTTTTATTGAAGTTTCCTTCCATTAGTTGTTCATTATGACTAATATTATGGGTAACATGGCTTCTTTCATAAACAGAAATCCTAGTAGACCATTCACTCCTTGCAGCTCTTTAACTATAATTCCGCTCTTGAATTCGGCACCCCCCACCACTAATACTCTGGCTCAGTTGCTCAGTCAGGAAGCTGTGTGCATCCAGATGGTGCACACAAGCATAAAGTACAGGTCCAAAACATTTGGACTGCACACAGAAAAAAAATAACAGCTATTTTTAATGTAATAGTTCTATGGTTCTTGATTTACAGGTTTCCAAGGCAAAACTCGTGTTAAAACAATTATTGTTTGTTTGTTTTGTTTCTTTATTTTTTTTGTGTTTGGATAAAATGTGTGCAGTGTAGTAGAATTTAACATTTTGTCAAGCCTTTAAAGTCTATCTGATCTGTAGATTATTGATGTTTCTCGGAGGCACATTAGCTTCTTTCAAGGCTCAATTCTTATAGTGTTGTAACACTTGCCCAATGGTAGAGACATTATCTGCTTAGTGCTAAATTGCATGTTTTATTAAGACCATTCCATGCTTCATTGAACAATGAATTTGTAAGAAGCAATGCAGAGAATTTTTATCTCCTGATTTGCCAAGTGTGTGTGGTGTATGTGTGTGTGTGTGTGTATGTATATATATGTGTATATATATATTTACTCCGTTTGGATAATGGTGTTTACCCACATCTTTTGTCATCAAATTTCTTTATATGCCACTCTTTTTTTGTGATACAGATCTTGTTTCACTGATTACATAATGTTTGGACACGTCCAGCACTGTGGCAGTTTGAATAAGGAAGAAAAAAAGATGGAAGTTAAGTCCCAGCATGTGGTCAGATTCATTTTCTGTAAAGGACAAACAAATGTATCTTACTGTCAAACACAGTTAAAGCATGGAGTATGGCCAGAACTATCTTCCCTGTCCCCCGCTCCACCCACCCTCCCACCCCCCCGTTTCTTGCACATTGTCCCCACTGGAGCTGCCTTGTGCACTTCAACATTTCAAGTACCTTTTAAGACCTCTTTCATCTTCCCCTTTCAGAAAATGAGACAGTCTCTGGTGAAAATTGCTGACAGTAGTAGTTAATGTTGAGGAGTGTTAGCTGAACTGTAGCCCTCTCTCTTCTCTTTGTGGCACAGACTGCTTCAGACGCATGTTATTTTACATCAGTACTGTTTGTCACCTGCAGTTCATTGCAGTTCTTCCTCTCATTGGTCTAACAGACCTAAGATGTTCAACCAGCTGCTCATCTGTTGAAACAACTGATCTCACAGTTCTTGAACTCCAAAAGATTACTCAGCCTTTTTATTTTACAAGAGATTACTACCTTTTCTTTCTTTTTTTTTGCTGTCTTGCTCTAGTTGACCGAGCTCAATTTTCTGTGTCAACACCATCTCCTGGGGATGGCATGGTTATGGAAGAGAAAATCTGTTCAGTGTTGTTAATTTTCAAGTTGAAAGTCAAGCAGAAACAACATTCAAGGCAGTGTAAGTAAAGTAGCACTTTCCTGACTGCAGTGTGTTTCAAGACATGAGCCCTTTGTTATAAATGCATGTTCGGATCTGACTGGTTCGTGTCTGGAGCCTATGGCGTCTCCTTGCAGTGAGACAGCGTTCTTTTACACCTTTGACATTTTGTGTTTGCCAAAGAAACATAACTGAAAGTAAAACCCAGCGCATTAAAATGTGTGGAATATTTTACTGTAATTATTGAAGCTGGTGTGTGCATTCTAAAATAAGTTTAAGTGACAGATTTACTACCATTAGCTATTATGCCGCTGTTTATGTGGCCAAAGTCTAGAACACATATTATGTTAATAACCTCCTCTTAAATGGGTTGAGGTTCATTTACATAGCTATTAACTGGTAATGTCATATGAAAACAACATTTCAGGTTTTCTTCTTTTTTTTATCCTGTTTTCCCACAGATTCTGGCCTTTACTGCCTTCAAATGTCTTTTCTGTTCATTACTGTTTGTTCTTATTTTGCCTAGTCTGTGACATTCTTTCTTTCCTTCAATTTGTTTAGTTACTCTATTTTTCCACCTCGTGCAGCAGCCCCCCCCCCCATCTTTGTCCATGTTGCTTCACACCTTTCAAGTCATGCCCAACTGTCCTATTAAATAAACATAGTGCTCATTTGCCACTTTGATCTCTTTGCAGGGGATAAATAAACAAATGCAGGATGCTAGGTGGGGTGAGGATCGTGCATCTCTGCCTCACCTCCTCCCTCCCTGCAAGGCTCCTGTTGATTGACAGCAGAACTCACATCCCTCCAAAGAGCTCACATGTCACGCAGGAAGACAGATGTTGCCTGCAGTTTTTGTGCCTGCCCTACCTGCCAAGACAGCATGTATAGTAGGCTACACAGTGTGGAGAGAATAGGTGAGGAGCTGGTGTGAAACAAAAGGTTATTAACACAAGCTCAGAGTCTTGTCAACCGTCGGGCAAAGCCAAAATCCCCTGCAGGCTGAATAACTACACAAACATGTACACATAGACTTTTTTGAGAATCTGCAAACATAACATGAGATATCAAACAGAGACCAGCAACTCTGCCCAGATGCACAAAACACTGACCTCTCTACAGGCTCAGGTCTTGTGTGGAGAGAAGGAAAACATCTGAAATAGTCTTAACAGCTGTAAATAGGCTTTGCATGGTAAAGCAGCCTGTCTCTCAAAGAGCTGATTTCTATAAGCAGCTTAGTGATTTCTCCTCCTCATTACACACCCTCACCTATTCATGTTGTGGGTGAGACTTAAGATTACTCCTTACACACCCCTTCCACCGTATTAGGATGATGCTAATGTGCCTGTAAGAAGTGTAGAGGAAGAATGTTGCTGTTTGAAGTTTGGAATAAGAGTTAAGTTGGAGAAGATATAGAAATACCATAAGAACGTTGCACTTTGTTAAAAGGAGTCTCAACCATTAGTCACGCTTCGTTAGCCATCCATGGAAATTGCATCGTGAGTAGCCCTCCTGCCCTCTGATGCATCAGCAAAATGTTTCAGCAGATGTTGGTGCTTCCTTTGTGTGTGTGTATGTGTGTATATATATATATATAATGTGTATATTTAATTTTGAGCTCATGAAATCAATTCATAATGAGAATCAAGTAGCTCATTTTGTATTGTCTTGTGGTTACATTTTTGTGGTAATATTGTCCACAATTAGTATTTTTCACCGTGTAGTTTGATAGTGTACACCATTTTTTTGCACAGGCTTCGCTCTGATACAAATGATTGCCCCTGAAGACATTCCTGTGGTCATTTAGCATCCATCGTCCACAACACCATTATCAGTTCCGTCACCTCTCAGGTTGCATTGAAAAACTTTCAGTCCTGGGTCTGAACTGTGGCTCTTTCTTTGAGACCTGGACCATTTCAGGTTGTCATTAGAATTGCGCTCTATGTCGGAAAGCCAGGTGGACTTCTCCTCTAATGAGGACTTAGCTGTCACACAAGTACTGAGTGAAGGAGGTGTCACAAAGAGGTGCCACTTTCTGTCTAGGACTCCGATGTTCTTTTTCTTTAAGTAGCACTAAGATGGTATCATTAATGTCGATGTTAATGACAAAGGAACAGGGTTAAAGGGTTTAACTGGAGAACAGTTTGCGATAGCAATGATTTATTTAGTTATGGTAATCAAAGATGGTTGACTTTTTTCCTTGTCCAAATCTGTTTGTCTGTTTTTATGCATTGAAGCAGGTGGTCAATTATCAGTGTTGACTGACCTTTTAGCCTCAGCTGAACAAGAACCAAAAGTATTTTGGTTTAAAAAATATTAAGGTTGGTATATGTCAAAGTAAATGCAAAACTGTTTTATTTTCCCATCTTTCTTTTGGTTCACCTCCGATTACTGCATAGATAGAACCATTTTCTGTCTGACCTTTTCACAGTCTGATAGAATTGGAAACGGTAAAGGTTTATGGAATGCTGAACTTTTCCAAGATAATATCAGCTTTACAGCTCTGGTTAAATGAAATCACTCAAATAGGCTTATTATTAAGCATGACTCACTCTGTGCACTGGCCCTAACCATGCTTATGTAGAAATTAAACATCTGTTGACAATGTCATGACTATGATTATTCTGCAGAAGTAATTGTTGACCTAGTTTAATCCTCTAAAATACATATGGTAGAAAATAATATGTGTATATGTATATATATATATATGTATATGTATATTTCAAAAAAAACAAAACAAGGTGCATATTTTCAGTTTTATTCAGTTCAATTTTCCAAGTCATTCCTTGCATGCATTGTTACTATCTGTTGCAGCATGTTATTGATTTTGATTTCCTTCAATAATTACACCAACAAAGGCCTGAGGGCAAAGTGTTTCAGAAACAAAAACTATCCAGGTGCATTTGACCTCAAAATTGAAGACAATGGTATGCACTACAAAATGGAATGGAACTTAACTTAATGTTTTGTTTGGTTTTTGTCTTATGTTCAGGAGTTTTTAAACCAATCACAATAGAGAAAATAGAATTACACCCAGAGTACTTGTATTAATCATGTTTTTTTCAGAATGACTAATGCTGACCTGGTTGACAGCAATCAACTCGCACCTGATTTATGGTGATTATGTTTACTGTCCTCATGAGTACACGTGCAGAAGGTTGAAAGTCACTACTTACCAGTGGTGTGAATGGCATAATTCATGAGAATGTGCACAGTCCTATTTTTTTTGTTTTTTTGTTTTACCATTTCTCCCAGGGGTTTGAAAAGTCTTCCCCATTTATCCACACATTAGTTCCATTGGAGCGTGCATGAACACTGGGGAAAGCCCCTCCCCTGATGTCTTTCTCTCTCCTCACAGATGGTAACTTTATATTTGTCTCTCTGTGGATTGCCGCACACCCTACATTTGCCCCGTACCAGCCAGCATCCCCCTCGTGGCAAAGCCTCGAAGGCTTAATTAGCTATCAGACCAAAGCTAACTGTGCTGCTGGCCACCCATGAGCTACATGGCAAACGAGACAGGGAAGAGAATAAGCTTTTCAACAACACACTGGATGAACAGGGTGAAAAAAAGACTTATTGTTGAAGCAACATCGTCTGTGCCAGCTGCTGTCATAGACGAGCAGACTGTGAGTTGATTTGCTCTCATTACTGGAAAATGAGTAAGGCCTGAGGATGATGACAGTGTTACTCAGAATGCATGTGATGTGACTGGAGATGTTATGATGTTTAATCTTCTCCCCTGTATCCCCAAGAAATGGAAGATAAATGGAGATGAAAATCTTGTTCTTCATTTCCACAGTGAACCATGTATGACACAAATGGAAGTAGAGAACTGATTATACAACACTGTCTCCCTCCCCGCAATAAAAGGGACTCTAATTCAGCTAATAACCAGACTTTTTTTTTTTTTTTTTTTTCTGTGAGACGTATTTGTAATAACAGTGGCTACACCAGGTAAAGAAATTATTCATTTATTTAGGACATTTATGTTATGTGCATTCAGTGCTCAGTAATGAAAACAGATATTTAATGAAGTATCTAGCACAGAATGTATGATATACAGCTGTCTGATAGAACACATTTCTGCATCACCCCTCATTAGCCTGACCTCTTAGTTTACAGATTTAATATTGCATTTTTCCACTGCATGAACACCCTAAGCTCTGGCTCTTCAGCAGCACTCACTGGTGTCTTTACTGATTAAATTCAGCCATGTGACCTTCTGTCCTCTTGTACTTTGCAATGTCTGGGGCTCAACATAAAAGCAAGACTTGTTTCTGATTTTTACATACTACTGCTCTTTTTCCAGTCAATGCTCACACTGCTCCAGGCTCATTATGGACCAACCTTTGTCTGAGCGTTATAGGCCATCTCATGTCTGTCATACTATCAGATAATGATCACCTTTCACCTTGCTCTTTAACATGCACCATGTTCACTATGATCATCATTATCCTCTTTGTGCATTTCAACTGAGGGTGGTGCTACTGTCATAACCAGAGAATCTGTTATAATTTCCAGGTGTGTGTTTAAGAATTTGTATGCATATTTTATTATATAATATCTCGTTGTCTTTTAAAATCTTTTATAAACCTTCCTATTGCTATCAGCACATTGCTTTTCCAGTAGTCTGATGCTGATATTGTTCCAGTATCTCTGCGAGCCACATGATAAGTATGTTTGCCATCAAACACCGTTGCAGCGGGAATTAACACCTGTCTGCTTCTCACCCCATTACCTCTCTTAACACGTACATGCCTTCCTATTACATTCAGTGGGTCTTGCTTTAAAATCTTATTTTTCTTTTCTTTTCCTCTCTTTTCATCTCAAAAATGGATCATCCCTTTAGGAGCATGTCATTTCTTCTATGCCCGCAGGACACCGTTTCTCATCCAACATATTTATACTTTTATATCTCCTCTCTGAACACCTTTCCTTGTCTCTTTCTACCCCGAACTCTCACAGAGTCCACAGAGTGGACTTCACTAATGCAGCGTTAGTTTAATCTTTGTCGCCCTGTCAGAGGCTATTTTCTCGTCTCTTTTCAAAATCCAGCAGGATTGAGCTCATACAACATTTTTAGGCTGTCTCTGCTCACCAGCTCCTTGACAGTCTTCGCTGTGCAAAGTCAAGGGAGGGGCTTGTCTACAGCAACAAGGTCGAGGTGTCTTCCTGGCCATTACAGATCATTCCTGTCCTCTCTTCCTACCACCTACTTCCCCCTCTGATGACAGCCACCTGTCAATGGTTGAACTTGCCCACCTAGATAATCATTACCTCATCAGAAACCATCTTTTTTCATGTGTCCTTGCTCCATTTGAACGGAGGAGATTGCAGGCAGGGGCTGCATCAGAGGGAGGCCCCTCAGCCTTCTGATGTGCAAATTCTTTCACACTGGCACTGATGGCAAAGGTTATGAAGACTGATTATATGATTGAGGCAATATGGGGAAGCTTTTGAGAACTGAAGTGGTTGTATGTTGTCCTCCTTAAGCTTGTATTGTTCTTTAATTGCAGTTCTAAGACAGTTGGTCAGAGTAACCGTTTATGTGGATATTTTGGTAAATATATTTTTGTTTGGAAATATTAGGCCGATCTTTGAAGAAAAAAAAAAAAGTGTTGGATTACTGGGACATTTTGTTGACATTTGGGACTTTTAGTATTTTTCTTTATGTTCTGTCTCTGCAGAACGGGTGCTTAAGGACTGTGTTGCTGAACAAGCAACTGTCTTCACTGACACAATATGTTGCTGTTGATTGCTTGGGTCCCAACATGCTTCAAATCAGCCATAACTGTTGCTATATCACAGTGATCCTCACGATTTTTTTCCACAGGAGCCACTTTGGCAGAGCAAAGTACCAAGTTACCCACACAGATGAGCATTTCTACATCCCACAAAAAATGAAGCAACGCAGCCAAAACATTTTCAAATTTTTTACCATATTTACCTTAATACTGATGAGCAGTAGCTAGCATGCATGTCCTTGACTTTCTTCATGTTGTATTTATAGTCTGTTGTTGCAATCGCAGTGAGGCATTCAGGACCATGGGTCAGCCAGTTTCTCTGTTTCCTCTTAATACTGTTCTTAATTTCCCTGAAGGAACCTCCCAAAGGGATCAATAAAGTTATATCTATCTATCTCATGGTGAAAAAGGTTGACTCACAAGTGTATGTGCTCATGAAGAAAGACATCATTTTCTGTACAAGTAGTTTTGAAGTGGGAAAATCTGCTTCAGAAACCAAACTCCAGAAGTGACCAACGCCTCCTCTGAGTTCTACTCAGAGAATGTCATTTGTCTGGAGTGCAATTATTTCATTTTCCAAAGCAGCATGATTATCAGGGCAGAGCTGCATGATGGTTGGAGTAAGAGAGGGCCAGCTGTATGATCCAGTGTGGGTCTTTCAACTCTGGCTCGTGTTTCCCCTTGCTGTGCAAGGTGCAAACTTGAGGAAGGAGGCTCAGAAACCACTCCAGTACATTACCTTACCACGGGACAACCATCCTACTTCACTATACATCACTAAATCACTGTACTCTGTGTCATAGTCTTCAAATATCTCTCGAAACTGTGTGGTTTAGTGCTCTTGTGCACAACCTTTTGCATCAAATTTTGGAATTTATTGTTTCTGAGCTTTGATACAAGTGACTCCTGATGGATGATGCTGTGAAAACTGATGAAATTGGGTATTCCTTCTCTTATGATGAAATACCCAAATACTTTCTCAAAAGTGCATTCAGAATATCCTCACTTCCTGTTTGGCTATTGGCTATGGAGTAGTAGTAAGGACAACATTTCCTCTCAAAGAGTTTTCTTTTGGGAACCTCACCCAAACACACAGCTGAGCAACATCAGTAACATCTGTGCTTTCGTCCACGGCAACACTGAAACATGGCGCCACCCACAGATCAGCCAACAACTAGTCACGTCTGTCCTTTCCAATGTCTTCCATCCGCTTCATTATTGCTGAGTCAGATAATTTTGATACTTTTGTTTAAGAATTGCGTCCTTATTATCAAAGTCTGTGAACAATATTTCTGCTGAACCCAAAAAGCAGTCTCTTACTATTTCTGAGTCTGAGAATGTTTTTTTTTTTTTTTTTTGTCTGTGCCAAAATCCACGCTGTCTCAAAAGATGCCTCTGTTAAACGCTCTGCAGTAGAGGTTGTTCTGTGAATAAGATTTTGCTGCTCACAAAGTGAAGCAGTAAGCTGTGCCATATTTCTCTTTCTGAGTTCGCTGCCAGGTCGATAACTTCCATTGAATTTGAATCGGCGCTCCAAGTTACTTCACTTGAAACGGGCGTGGCTTTGTTTGCATACTAAGCACAGAGGGGTCATGCCATGAAGAACAAATAAGAATTCCTCTGTCCATTTCTCTTCAAATTTCCTGTGCTCATCTTGTATGCGCTCTACCTTTCGTTTTTTTACCCTGGACACCTGCAGTTTTCCTGCTTGTTCCCTCTCTGGCGTCTTCATATTGATTTTCGTTTGCTTCTTCCTCAGACTCTTTATCTTCATTACTTACGTCTCGTTTTTTTTTTGTCTATTTTTTGTTCATTTGTTTTTTTTTTGCATTAGAAATCGATCCATTTTGTGCCCTCGGCATGTCACGCTTGCTAGCAGAGTTACCTGGAAGCGTGAGAGTCGGTGATTTAAACAATGCTGTACGTGCATACTGCGTTGCCAGGTTTGGCAGTAACCCCCTTTTGGAAACAACATAAATTGGGGTGAAAGGAGAAATACAATGCGGATGTTTTCATGATTTTAGTTCAGTGTTCATTGTAAATTTATGTAGCATTTTTTGAAAATGTATTGACTGTGTTATATTGTTATAAGCCACTATGTGAGGCACCAATTAAAGCCTAATGAGCCACATGTGGCTTGTGAGCCGCGCAATGAGTAACTGTGCTATAGCAAAAGAGCCAAATGCCACATGCCTTAATGATTATAGGTTTGTGGCACTCACCTCCACACCAGCAAAATGTCTAGAGACAGGTAATGACACACATTAGAAAGATAATCCAATTTGCATACAAACAAAATAGGTCGTCAGAGGATCCCATTATAGTTGTGTTTTTATAGTTGTTAGAACGTCTAGAGCATAAGAATGCATATTTACGTATGTATTCTTATGCTCTGCTATTTGTTGATTTTCGCTTGGCTTTTAACACAATCTTGCCAAACAAGCTAGAATTAAACTCTGCAATCTGGGTTTGAATATATCAGTATGTAATTGAACTCTGGCCTTTCTAATTAATCACTCATTGTGTTAGTAAGTATATTAAGTCAGCCCTGCGCAGGACTGCACACTTGTTTTTATTAGCACAGTCTTTTCTTTCTTTTTTTTTTAATATCACATCTTACAATAATGCAAACTCAAGCCTTAGTCTTCTTTTTCACTTCTGCTTTCACTCAGCTGGATAAATACATGCCACACTCAGAGGGGCATTTCAGAAGCTGAGGCTATATCTTAAGTGGTTTGTATCACGTTCTCTGAATTTCTTCCCCTTCATTTCTCCTCTCTGTTTCTTGCCTTTCAGATGCCAAGGAAATTGTGTTGAAAGCTCAGATTCTGGCTGGTGGCAGAGGCAAGGGTGTGTTTGACAGTGGCCTTAAAGGTGGAGTGCATTTAACTAAGGAGTAAGTGTTCCCCCATGTGCATTTCAAGCTGTGTTTTGCTTTGGGAGAAGGACTTGTGCCATTTTCCCCAGCTACGGCTTCTCAGCAGGCTCAAAAGAGCTCATTAAAGATGCTCCTGAGCCGCAAATACACAGTCAGAATTTCATGTGATGCAAAAAAAAAAAAAGGTTTTTTTTCCTTTCTCCAAGTGTTTCATTTTCATAAAAAAAAAAAAAAGATTCTAATTTGTTGTCATAAAAGGATTAAATAAGAAGTAACTAGCTGAAGCAGTACGCATTGTATAAAAATTATTTTCTTCAGTTTGATTGGGATGTGTTGTACTGGATGTATTTCTCTGACGAGGACTTTCTCTAGGACCCCATTACCAAGTTCCAACTTGCTAAACTAGTATTGTATTTTAGTAAATGTCCCTAACACTTACACACAACAATTCATGACGGTTGTCACAGACATTTAACGGCATCACCTTAGTTGAGTTTGAATCAGCCGGTTTTCAAAAATGAAATATGCTAAAGTTCATCTTCCCCAGACAGTGACATAAGTGCACAGTTCATCCTTTCCTCATCTATCAAAGGACTAGTACAACTCCCAGCTTCATTTGTATTCTCGTATGAAACCGAAGCAGCTCCATAGACGTGACTCCAGCATGTGGGGCGTTTTGAGAGTGAAGGAGTAGAGATTCATGCACAGCAGTGTGTATCAAAGTGTCCCCCAAAACTGTGCATTATCAGAATGTGTTACAGTCACGCTCAGAAAGAGGTGCGTCATGAACAAAGATATGAGAAAGGTTCATTAGATTTAGATCATATCTATCTGCTTTTCATGCTTTTAATTTAGAATGTGATATAAGTTCTGAATAACTTTTTTAAATAAGGATTTTTAATTCACGTAAATCATACTGTTTGAAATGTGCACTGTCTCATCAGCCCTGCAGTGGTTGGTGAGCTGGCAAACAAGATGCTCGGTTTCAACCTGACCACTAAGCAGACACCTAAAGATGGAGTCAAAGTGAAAACGGTGAGCCAGAGGCAAAGAAAAATATACTTTATACTTTCCTTTTTCTTGATTATGTTTTTTTGTTTGTTTTGCTTCCCCTCCTGACCTCATTTTGAAGCACTCCTTAGTCCAGTAATACTGTTTTGCAAAACTAATGTCTGTGAAAGCAGTCTTCTTTTCTTTCTTTCTTTTTCTTTCACTACATTTAATAGTAGCTGGCCGCTGTTGTTTACTGTGTTATGGCTCATTGCATAAATTGAGCCTGGCCCAGTGTGAATTTAAAGTGTTTGGTAAACAACTGTTTCTGTGTGCCACTAACTAGCAGGAATATAATTTTCTCTGCTCACATGCTGCATGCAGTACCTCCTGAAAACAGACGTTTCCAGGTGATGAAGCTCACTATTTCTGTGGCTTGTGTGTGCCTCCTGCGCTCCTCTTCTTTGTCTTTTTTTTTTTTTCTTCCATCAGTTTGCCCTTGCCACCCCCTCCACCTCCATCCAATGCCAGCGCCCACTCCTACTGCAGAGTTTAGGTGGAATGAAATGAGATAGAAAGCACCAGTAGCAGAATGTAATTTAACAAGCTTTGATTTTACTCCAAAGTACAGACAATAAAATCAGCTGGACAAAACTTGAAGTACCTTTGTTGAGTAAGAAGAGTGATACAATTTTAACTGGACAGTTGCGATAAGTTGTTTTTCTTTTCCTTTCTCTTTTTCCTTTTTTTTATTTTTATCGAGAACATTGCATACCCTGCAGACATTAACTGTTTTCGTCAGGTCTGGAACATGGTAACAATGTAGTCTGAATTACGTCTTTTGGATAGACTCGCATCCACTCTCCGCATGTCAGAGCAGGACACACCACAGAAAGGGCCAAAAGCTCAATGTCCACATGGATTTGCTGTCCTGGCCCTGATAGAGGGATGAAAAGAGATGAAAGGGGAAGATGAGACAGAGTTTAGAAGATGGCTTGAGAATACAAATGAAGGAGCCAAAACCAAGATTGAGGTGGAAAAAAAAAAGAAAGTACTTGATTCTGGGAAAAGAATATGTTGTAGGATTTTAAAAGAACCTTTGATTGACTCCAGAAAGCAAGACTTTAATAAGAAAATAGGGGCTCTGTCTTTTACCATGTTTTTTTTCATCCTCTCTTTTTGCTTTATGTCCAAATGTATAAATCCCCTCCATTTGCTTCCATTTCTTTACTCCTCATATTACGTGAAGGTTTCCGAGTGCTGTAACACATAGATTCTCTCAGTCTGTAGAGCCTGATTATTAGAGGACCATCCCCTCTTTTGTTTCTTTTATTATTATTCCCTTTCCATGTCACGTTCAGGTGATGGTTGCTGAGGCTCTGGACATAAGCAGAGAGACTTATTTTGCCATCCTAATGGATCGTGCCTGTAATGGTCCTGTCATGGTAGGAAGCCCCCAAGGAGGCATGGATATCGAGGAGGTGGCTGCCAGCACACCAGAACTTATCTTTAAGGTACATTATTTCTAGTCTCTGTATATCACTGCAGTAATGAATAAGTATCTGAAATTTGCAGACTAAAAGCAACAGTCTAATCTGGGGACTCAAGCAGGTTTTGCAATTTAAAACAGCTTTCTTTCACTGTCACACACGTGAAGCACAAAATACGTTTGATGATGATCAGACTCTTTTAAAAAAATGTATGTATTGTTTCTTTGAGTGCCCACTTTGACAATGACAGAAGTTGAATTTTTTTGTGAAAATAATTCCAAGTTTCTAAGAGAAATTTGTAGATATTGTCATTTTGAGGTTTTGTTTTTTTTTTCTTTTCTATAAAGCACTTTGATTTGTTGTTTGCTTGAGGAGTCACTTTATGAATAAAATAAAGCTGAAAGTTGACAGAATTGTCCAGATGGAAGCAGCGCTCTGTGTGTATTTTCTGCTTGTGCAGTTAAATATATTCTTCTGCTTCCATATGGATGCCAGGAGATGAGTGCACAACTAGAAACACATCGGAGCTTAACATGAACAAATTTAGATGCACCCAATGATGCTTTTTATGTTTTGTGATGCTATTAACATTTCGTAAAGACCTGCTCAGCTAGATTTGTCGGGGGTGACAGCTTTACATTTGAAACATGACAATATGCCTGGATGTCGTTGCTGTACATCAGTGTCGTTTGAAAGGCTACAGATGGATTAAGTTTTGAATCTCTAGCTGAAATGTACTGTTCTGATGGAGCTTTTTGTTTTGTTTGTTTGTCATTATCCTTTCTTTTTTCACTGCAGGAGGTCATAGACATATTTGATGGTGTGCGAGATGACCAGGCTCTTTGCATGGCAGCTAATTTGGGCTTCAAAGGACCTCTGCAAAGACAGGTAATGCGTGCATTTAAAGCCTTAAGGTCACAATCCAGCAAGATATCCGACACATATAGACTGACGGATGCATCCTCATTTACAAACCAGTCGTACTTAAGCTTTTATTAGTTTTCCAGAGGCAAGTGTGAAGAGTTGATCTCAAAACCTCTTTGTCTCTTGACACCAGATCGCTAATTTGTTTTCTTTCCCACAGGCACCGTGGCATGAGAAATCAGATTAGCTCAAAATCGTAACACATGGAATACGTATATATCAGCTAAATGAATCTGCCTCCGCAAAATAAACTTGAGTTGAAGACGTGTTGGTGTTGGTTGCATTCCGTTGTGTGTGCTTCTTTCATTTGTTAGATGCTGAAAGGACATTGATTTTCAAACAGGCCAGGGGAGAAATAGAAAAGTAGTGGTGTATCTGCATTGTTAGTGTGCTTTTCCTCGGTTGCTGTGAATCAGCTGCTAGACTGTTTGATTCAGATAAAATTCAAACTCTTTTAAATCACCTTTTTCTGTTTGGAATAGGCTGTTTGATAACAGGAGAACCTGTGTGTGCACGCCAATAATTCTTTAAAGACATTGCATTAAGTAATCCTTTCAAGCCGCTTCTTACTTAGAAACAGTTGAATCTATATAGATATTTATGAACTAGAATCTTGTTTAAAATCTAATTGGAATGACTTAATGTAACTATTTTAGAATGGTCTCGTATATGTTTGCTAGATTTATCTTTTTTCCCATGTTGAAGTCCTTTTGGTATTTATTGAAAGAACAGCTACGTTTAAACCCATGAAATGTGAGTTGTAATTCTGTGTGGAAAAGTATTGAATCAAAGTGTGCAAATGTGTGTTTCAGTCCTTGTCATTTCTGCTAGTTGTCACAGCTTTTGAAAATAGCAAAGGAACTTTTCCGTGCACACAGAGATATACGCAGTGATGCAAAACAAGCTCAGACAGCGTGATGTTGAAGGTGATTTGCCTTTTTACATGTAGCTTGTGAGCGAGGCTGAGTGGCCTTGGCGGGGCTGAGTGTTCAGTGTCAAAACCTCAGGTAATTACTGTCATCTGTGGACCTTGCAGGCGGCAGATCAGATTAAGAGGCTCTATGATCTGTTCCTGAAAGTCGACGCCACTCAAGTCGAAGTCAATCCTCTCGGAGAGACTCCCGAAGGACAAGGTACTGTGTTTCATAGAAAATGCTCATCTTCATGTTTGTGTGTGTTGGTTGACTATAACTTCTGTTTTTTAAAAGTTTCTGCTTTTTAGAATCAAACATTGGAGAGAGCCGCCTTTTAAACACTCACGCTGAGACGCAGGCATGCCGTCTCCTCAGGTCTTAATGCATTCAACAATATGAATTGTACAGTAATTGCAACATATTGACATCAGCCTCTTGTCAGCATGACTTTGGATCAAAATAAAATGGCTTTTGGGTGAGCAAAGCTTTCCACCTCCACAGCTTGATAATAGTTGTCGATTATTCCTTCTTGATGATAAAGCTGTAAAGTTTGTCATTCAGAGAGCATCACAAGATTTGTTGACCCTACACCTGACTAAGAATGACTTCTCAAGGATTCTCTCGAATTTAGTTGACATCAATATCAGAGTTTAAAAGCAATTAAGATGTTACGATGTTGCTTTTTTTTTTTAAGAAATATCTTCTCAAAAGAGCAGATCTTCAATTTGAAATTAATATTAACTTATAAAAGCCAAAGCCAGATTAACAAAGTAGCATATGTGACTGAATGTGCAGTTCTTCCTCTTAAAGTGCTATCACTTCACTTTGTTCTGATGAACAGTGTTTCTGGAAATCATGAAGCTGCAAAAAACTTGCTTATTCCTAACGCATCATGCCTTTAAACTGACGAAAGGGAAATTCTAACAGATTAAATGGTTAAGAAGTCCTGATTTCACTGTCTTCTAGATAACTTGTCCCAACCTAATACATGTTCAGTCCCCTGAAATTAATTTTCCAGACAGAAGTTGAATACAAATACTTTTGCAGAAAATTGTATATAATTCTGATATTTCAGCCAGTGGTTGTATAACAACATTTGAGACAGCCTTTTTTATGATTACAAAAGTTATGTGAACACAGATTAATTATCAAGTTAGACTTAACGTATTGCTGTAGTTTGAAAGTCTTAGAACCTGAGGAAAGAAACTGCTTCTACTCCCGCTGACATGACACCAGAATCGTTTTGTGTTGCATGTGAGATGGATGCAGGCTGAACAGTGTCTTTCAGTATCGTTGGAGTTCTGTACAGATACCTAAGCTCACTGATATCTTTAACCATCCACAGAGAGTCAGTGATGATGTTCTGAGCAGTTTTCATCAACCACTGCAGAGCCCTCCTGTCATGGAATGTGCACATCCCAAGTCAGTTTGTGATGCTTCCAATTAGGATACTCTCCATTGCTCCTTTAATGAAGTTTGCAAGAACTTGGCACATAGGTTTAGCCTCCTCAAAGTTCCCGAGGAAGCACAGTGACTTCAGAGGTTTCCTGACAGTTTTTTTCTGTGATATTAGCTTCCAGGAGGTTTTATATATATGTGTTCACCTTCTCCACCTCAGCTCCACTTTTCTTTCCAGTAGGCTGTCTATCTTTGCTTCCTTTCATCTAAAATTAATTGTCAGTTTTCTGATTTTGTCAACATTAACCAGCAGGTTGTCTAATGTGCGTTACACAGCAAGACTGTTGATTTTATACTGATATAAAGAAAAATAACGATGCCCTCATTCAATAACTAAACTTATTTTAAAGTTGAGGAAAATCAAGTACTGAAACGCTTCTATTTCTGTTGCTGTGCACAGTTAAAATTGCATAAACTTGATCTCTGAATCTCTGAGTAAAGAAAGTTTTATCTGTAATGGAGGCCATCGTTGTCACTTCTCCGACCGCTGCAGTGCTCTTTTAACCGGTTTCCCAGCATGCACATTTAAACCACGGAGGTGTTCCAGAATGCAGTAATGGCATTTCTGGTGCTTGACCAGTCATCATGTTCACATACATATCATTCCACTACTCAGAATCAAGTTTAACCCATTAATGGTTTTCAAAATCTGAAAGGGAGTTAGCAATTCAGACCATTTTCATTTCCACATAGTGGAACAAGCTACCAATTTCTTTTTTTTCTTTTCAGGATTATGGATCTCTACCAAGAATCTCTTGAATTCTCTTTTCTGAGAACACATCTCACAAACTTAACCTGCACTTCAATATCTTTTCCACCTGTAGGCATTGGAATAAGTTGAACACTTTGTGCTTATTCCAGGATGTCTTATTGTGTGGCTTATGGTGAATGTTCTTTCTTGATAAAAGTGTTTACATGATCTTAGTTTGTAAAACATATAGATCTATATCGGGGTGATTTGCTCACTGGTCATTTAAGTTCAGTTTCTATAGTTTTTTATTTACATTTCTTTTACTTATTTTCCTCTTTTAAGTGATGAAAGAACAGAGATGTGCTTGAATTTTGTTGCCTCTGTTGTCAGTTGGCACAATGACTACTGCCACAAGTTGAAGTTAACAGATTACTCTTCATTCAGAAGAGGAAAAAAATATACAGTCTCTTCCATTTCTGTTAACCTGTGAACCTCTCTTGAACTTTTTTCTGCAAAAGAAATGAAATTTTTTTTTTATTCATTTTTGTCTGTGACCCTGAGCACGTTAGCTGTGATAATTCGTACTGCAGTGCTCTGAAGATGCATCACTTCTTTGATGTTGCTTAGTCTCCTTGTTGTGTTTCCTCAAACATTGACAAGGTATGTTTTCTTTTTCTTTTTTATTTCATGATATCTTGTGAATTTTAATGATGAATGAGACTCATTTCTACAAGCAAGAAGATTGTGGTTTCAGCAGAGAGCAGGCTTCTCGATACTTTCTATGGTTCTATTTGTTCACAAGCTGCCAGGGAACTCGGCTGTTTCCCAGCATTCGACAGACGTGTATCAGAAAGCAGAATTTCTCAAGAGGAGGAATATTGTTTTTGTTTTTCTTGTTAATAGCAGAATTGATTTTACATATAAAATACATAATAAAAGTTTTTTTTGAATGTTTTTAAAGGGTTAGGGTTAGCAAAAAAGCCAAAAAAAGCAAACAAAATGAACATTGTTGTCTGAAATCTATTTTATCACTTTATGTCTGTTCCCTTGTCCCCAGAGATTCGCCCAGCTGGATCTAATGAGTGTACTTGCTTGTTTTTTTTGTTGTTTTTTTTCATTTTGTTTTGTTCTTTTGTTGTTGTTGTTTTTCTATTTTTTTCACCAAAACACGTAGGAGTCTCTTTGCTTGGCTTATAGATTTGGAAGATTTTACTTTTTTCTTTTCATGATTTCACAGAATTCTACAAATGCTAAACCTATTATGTGGGATATTGGTGCATACAACATTTACAGTCATACAATTTTATAACGCTCAGCCTCCACAGGCCATGGTGCAGACCAAGAAAGAATACACAGGAATACTGCATGATGACTTTCAAACATCTGTCTCTCTCTCTCTCTCTCTCTCTCTCTCTTTCTCTGAATGAGGCTGCAAGTTTGTGCTGTTGTTGCACCATCTGTCAGTTGCATTTTCAGACAGGTTTGATTGATCCGGTCTTGAAGACAAAGGTTGCGTTAAACCTGGACGTGATGAGATGTAGCCCCATACCAAACTGGTTATGTTGGGGTTTCTCTGTGTTTCATACAAGCAACAAATTTCTAATCACCACTTCCCATTGGCCACTTCTGCCTGGCACTCCCATATTTCATGCACTGTGAAATCAAGCCGCCAGGTTATCCGCTGCTGATATTATGTCTTAGCTCAGCTGTCATTTGAATTTGTAGACAACAAGTTGTAAGTTAGGTGATGTAAAGGACAAGTTGTATCATGTTGCTATAGCAACATAAGAGACATGAGAGAGCTGCTTTGTGTAGGAGAT
Organism: Arrhamphus sclerolepis; assembly: GCA_037176975.1. Lineage (NCBI taxonomy): Eukaryota > Metazoa > Chordata > Actinopteri > Beloniformes > Hemiramphidae > Arrhamphus > Arrhamphus sclerolepis. Next base: position 9,002,614 of record JBAMYA010000020.1, read on the forward strand.
GACCAGTCACTCCAGTTCTGTGCAGCAGACCCTGTCACCACCAGACGGATTCACGTGATGTGTAACACTGTGTTTAACGTGTTAATTACAATGAATTAATTACAAAAAAATTAACGTGTTAAAAAAATAAATAACGCATTTAATCACAGTTTGCGTTCCAAACAATGCTGAACGTTTGTCAGTGCACTATTTCCTGGTATACTGATTACAGGAGGAATCGAGAGGAAGCACATTGCTAGAAATGATGAAACGCAAATTTAATAAAAAAAAACTAAAAAAAAACTATGTGATGGAAGCCTTGATAAAAGCGTGGTTTTGTGCAATTTGTGCAAAAAAGAGTTTGCATAGCACCAAAGTACTTCAACCCTACAGTACTATCTAAATGCAAAGCATGTTGCAGTGAGCGCAGAAACTGCCGGAACTGTACTGCTGCCTTCCATTTGTAATGGGAAGTTGGGATTTCGGAGTTCCAAGTGGGAAATTTCGAATGGAACGCCCTGTGAGGTCGGAATTCCAAGTCAGAAAGTTGGAGAATCCTCACCACCCCCGAGTTGACAACCGAAGATGGCTGCCCCGGATATAGGGTTAGGGTTAGCGCTAGCAGCCCCGGTCCAAGAGGGAGAGCAAAACCAAATGATGTCACTTTCTTAGTTCTTAAGTAGGAAGAAAGCAACAAAATGCATTGTTTAGGGTGATAGCATGACAGCGTCAGGCATAAATCACCATAGTTATGGTCACAAGTACAAGGTGTGCTATTTACACCACATTTTTGTAAAAAGTAAAGCAAGTACAAGCTACTGGTTAGTTGAGCTGAACAATTTGGACATGCAGAAGTTTTACATGGAATCTTGTACTGTTTTTGCTATTAATGGAGATTTTACTGATTTCTCACAAACATAACACTAAGACAGTCTCATACAATTGTTTACCACAACAACTGGAATCTCAAACGGGAATGAAATGATGTGATATGGTGGTGGTGGTGAGGTTTGTGGTAAATGTGGAGCTGATTATTTTACTTCTTGGGTTTTCATTTACTTTCCCGCCTGATCTTATGCTAAGCTAAATGCTGATGCTAGCAACACAATTTTCACTGTTTAGACATGGCAGCCTCACCAGTTGTCTCACTGAAGTCAAGGTTAATTTGTTCCTTTAAATTAAGCCCCTATTTAATAATTCAATAATTTATTTTCATGATATTGTCACTGCCTTGAACTTCACCTTCTTTCATGTATAAGGGAAATGTCTCTTTACTACAACAGCCTCATGGTAGTGTCCAAAATGATACCTTTTGTGAGCTAAACTGAAATAATTAGGACCAGAGGGTTGAATGAACACCTTTCATTAATTTCAAGTGTGGAAATAATTTGCTAACGTTTTATGTCTGAAGTCCTCCCCATTTAACCTTTTTTTTTTTTTCTGAGCAGCCACCTTCCTATTTCTATCTTTGGAGTTGTTTTGTATTTCAGTCTTCAATCCTAACTCTTTCTTTGTCATATTTTTTGTTCACATCTTTACCCTAGTGGTTTGCTTTGATGCCAAAATCAACTTTGACGACAATGCTGAGTTCCGTCAGAAAGATGTGTTTGCCATGGATGACATGACTGAGAGCGACCCCACAGAGATGGAGGCGGCCAAGTGGGACCTCAAATATATTGGGATGGATGGAAACATTGCCTGCTTTGGTATGGATACGAAGTCCCTTAACAGAACCCATTCACTTGCACGCACAAACCCCAACCAATAAAGTAGTTCTTTCCCCATAAGCAAACGCCTTCTGGCATATGGCTTTAATGTGTCTCTTATGTCACATAAGTGAAAAAGCTCAGAGTTAAAACTTAGTCAAACTAAAGGCAGCCCAGGCATTCCTCCAGTCTGCTTTATAAGTAGCTTTCTGAAGACTACAGAACAAATGCTGCCATAACCAATGCGTTCTAATTAGCTATAATCTGCTCAGAAAGTCTCCAGTGAGCCAGATTGTTAGCATTCTCATTAAAGGAAACCTCTCTTGTCATAAATCAAAGCGTTTACAGTGAACCTCAGCATTAACAGGTGCTCTAGCTCCTTACCCTGTGGCCTCATATACACATTAGATGTCTGTCAGCACTGCTCTCTCTCCGGGCACATGCTTGAACCCCAGTATGGATTCCCAGCTACCTCTTTCTTAAAGCAATAACAGCTTTTAAGACCTTACAGCTTCCTTGAGAATTCTGTAAGCCACCAAAGCGACAGCTGTTAAAGCAGATTTCCCTTTTATTAAGACCTCTGTCGGGAAGCTTGCCAGGACACAAGTTCAGTATGGCTAAATCAAGTGAAGTAAGACATTCCTATGCTATTGGCTCCTGTATAACCCATCGTGGTAGCTGTTGTGGCTGTTCCCTAACTGATGACAATGTCCATAAAAACATAGCAGGACATCGTTTAATTTAAATTTCTTTCCTTGACGTTGAGAGTTGTACCTTGTTGTGTGACACTTAAATGAGATGCAGTACATCTCCTCTTCATAAACATTGACACAATTGTGTAAGGTGTTAACTTCAGTAACACAATTTGGTTGAAACTCCATATGGATACAGAACAAAAGCTCCCTATTTCCACCGCGCCTTCACATTTTTGTTCATAGGCAGTTTTGGGAGTAGAGTCAGCCACTTAACTCCACTCCTGCAGGGTGATCCTCTTTTAAAATGGTGTTTTAACTTTGCGGTACACATTCCCAAGTTAAAGTGGTAGCATTATGTTCTGAAGTTAGGTGGAAATAAAGATGGGGAGGCTGCATAATTCTAATGTGATCAGGACTGGCAATGTCACAGTGTCCTGCAACACTGAATCATGTACAAAATTACATCATTTCCAAAACATAATTGCACCTCAGAAGGAGATGACATTCTTGCGTTATGTAGAAGTGTATGATTGGATTGTCACTTCAGACCAAATAAATGTTCTGAAGCACAGAAACTGGATTTTTTTTTTTTTGGTCTATTTCAAATAATGTTTTCAAATGATTCTCTCATGTGTGACTTTTTCTAACGCTATTTTTTTTTATTTAAGTAATAGTTCTTTATTCCCTTGGTAGATTTCCAACAGCCATCTTTGTATCAGTGCTGGTAATGTTGTTTTAATTAGTGCTTGTTTGCAGACATTACTCTTTCCTCTCAGGGACTCTTGTTTCAATTCCTGGACTTAAGCCTTTCCTTAATGTGAAAATGTAGCCTCATTACACTGAACTAATTGTACTTGAGGTCATCATTCAGTTATATTGTTATTAACATCCATTGTAAAAGTGCATCGAAATGAGTCCCCTTGCTGTGACACAACACCAAAAATATGTCTCATAATGTTCCTACAATTTATGTGTAGGAAAATGAATGTCAAATTTTCTTTTTAATTAATAATTTACAGTGAACGGGGCTGGTTTGGCAATGGCCACGTGTGACATCATTGACCTGCACGGTGGAAAGCCGGCTAATTTCCTGGATCTGGGGGGCGGAGTCAAAGAAAGACAAGTGTATGAGGCTTTTAAGCTGCTCACAGCCGACCCAAAGGTAGGACCTAACTGTCAAACAAGTCAATGTGCTGCTTTTTGTTGAGAGAAAAACTGATTTTTAGTTCATCTACCATGGTGGATTTTCTTGTCATGGTACATTCATAAAGCTCTGCTAATATAGTTAGTGCCTTGTCACTGAGACAGTGGCACATTGGCAAATGTCCATGTTTCACTTCTGGAAACAGACTATGGGCGTCTGTTATTATATATTATCATTTCAATCGGTGAGGCTTTGTGTGCTCTTCTCTACTACCGTTGTTCTGATGTGTATGTGCATATTAACACAGAGCAAAGTCAATCAGAAACATGCTTCTGAAACGGTTAGGTCTGAGTGAGTGGCAGCTTGTTTTTTTATTTTTTCTTCAAAGCAATTCCATTCTGTGTTCAGAGAGCTAATAACTTGAGACAAAGCAGTGTGAGTGTAACAATACCACAGTGTTGACTCCGTGTTGACAGTCATCGCATTACTAATTCCCTCACTGCTGTCACTCCTACATCCCCTGCACCGATCTTTAGTTGCCTCCATGTTATTGTCTCTGGGAATCCTTGATTGTGTGAAATACAGAGCACAACTAGATAAAAATATAGTTTATAAATATAGTTAGCCCAGCTTTAAAAGAAAAAAACAAAACAAAGTTGACATATGCTTCTTTTGTTTGGAGATAAACACTCCTAAGAATGTTTTTCACACTAATCACGAGCTGTGATAGCAGTTTTACTTTGTGTTCAGTGCGCATGTGTGTCTCAAAATATGATCCAGGAGACGCCTGTCCATTATGTACCCTGGATCAGGGGTGTCTCCTGTAGAAGGTAAAATGAAAGCCAAGCCTGGAGGTCACTGTTGTTTTGTTTTGGTTTATTTTTTTTTCTGTTTAATTTCATTGTGAGGCATTTTATTAATCTTGCTCTATAAATAATATGATTTTGACCTTGGCAACACCCATGAGCACTAAGACCTTGTGTAATTATGAGGTAATGAGTACTGAGTACCAGCGCTCTGTGGTTTATTGAACAATTTTGACACATCATCTGCACTCATGTAGCCCCCCCGCTCTTTTAAATCTATTTCCCAGATGTCTGCTCCAAATACCAAAATCTCTAAAACATCTACCACTGTCCTTAGAGGCTTAATAGCCGCAGGTTCCCCCACTGATCGTTGCTTTGATTAAAGAAGTACATTGCTTGACACATGCAGCAAAATACTCGTCTAACACTGTATCTACACTTGGCATGTCAGTTTTTCTACCTTCTTCATAATGGCTTATGATTTTTGAATTTCTAAAGAAAAAAATATGGAGACCTTTTTTGTTGGAATGTGATGCACAGTGTACTCTTACATCAGATATTCAGTAACATTACAGGATACTTTTGTCTGAACCTTACACTGTTGTCAAATTTTTCGTTGTGACATTTTTAAACGGAGCACTGAACAAACCAGTGTTATACACCTTTGAAAATGAATGCAGAAAATCTGCTAACTTTAACACCCCAGCAGGTGATACATTGCCTCACTCGAATGTCCACTGTTTGATCGATTTAGCCTCATGAATTAAAAGCCATAGAGTGTGGAGGAAAATGAATGTGGTGGATGAAAAAGAAACGCAATCAACAGGGGGGAGCAACACTCACTTGTCACTTTTTCCCTGTGTGGGACCATAATCATTATTATAATAACCTTTGAAAATAAGTGCAAAATATGTAGAGACAAAATCAGAAAAGGGGGAAAAGAAAAAAAAAAAATCCCCCATAGACAGCAGCACCTCCCCCTCCTGATCCTCCTCCTCTTCTTGTCCTGTGCTGTTTCCACAAATCCAGATGGGATAAGCCTGCTGCCTGTCCCTCCTGCTGCTGTGTATGGAAATAAAGACAAGAAGCTCCTCCCCAACAGTGAAAAAAGTCGAATAGGATTGACATTAAATAGGGTTGGAAGCACCATTAGCATTTCAACCTGCGTAGCTGAGAAACCTGCTCTCAACTGCGGAGGGAATGCTAATCATTTCACAATTTGAGCAAGCTGCTCATTTGCATTTAGTTTCTTCATCTTTTTTTGAATTCACAAATTACCTCTCTCAATCTGAAAAAAAAAAATATATATGTATGTATGGCAGAGGCCAACATTTAAATCACACCCCAGGTTAGCTGAATGTAATGAAGCACAAATTATTGACTTCAGGAATCAATACGTTCTGTTTACCTCAAATATCAGCGTGCAGCTGTATGTGGCATTCAGATTTGCTGCTCTTGAGTGATTTTACATTCACAGTAAAACAAAATATTTTGCTTGATGCAACTATCACATCATTGTTGATTCTTAGTTTGGGAAAAAAAAAATATTTTGGCTAAAACTATCAAATGCACCTATTGTTGAGATTTTGAGGTTGAGGTTTATTTTCAGTGAATGAATGGAGTTTAGTGTTGCAGGTGAACGTTCGGCAGACATGGATATGTCATTTTGTTAGAGAGCACTGTGGGAAGATTAAACTGGTTTTAGTACTTCAGAATTCTTTCAGCACCTGAGCAGGCAGATGAGAAATAACTCAGTAAAATGTGATGCCATACATTAAAACAAACAAAAGAAACAGTTTTTTTGTTTTTTTTTATTCTTTCTACCTCTCCACCATAGTTGTTTTTCTACATTTGCCTCCATCCCTCTGATTTTCATGCTCTTTACCTTTTAGCTCTTACTTTGATGTCTCATCTCATTTTGCTGAAAGGAGAGAAGCAATATGAGTGTACTGCTGGCACTGAATAACAGAGATGTGGCATGAGACGACAAAGCCTCTTTTTATTTATTTATTTGTCTACTGCTTTCTACTCTCCTCTCCAGCATCCACCTTAAAGCATTCATTACCTTAAGAATGATTCTTTTCTGAAGGAGAAGCATAGAGGAAATATATGAAATGAGGATACTGTGTCTGAGGTGGGCAATATGTAGCAGTGGTTAAAATGTAATAAGTAGGAAGCGCTGCACGCGTGTGTCTTGAATTAAGGAAGTGTTCTGTTGCACAGCTGGATCTGCTAGACCATTCAGTTTTGTTTGAATATAGGCCTCCAGCTCTAAGCTGTGACATATTTATTTTCCATGCTGAAATAAATAGCTCCACTTCCTCCATATCCACGTATAGAAGAGTTTGTTGACAGAACAGCTGAATTTATTGAGGTTTTCCCTCAGATCACCTGTAGGCATGAAGCTGTAGCGGGCAGCAATACCAACAGCCAAATAACCTCATTATTGCCTTGTGCCTGAGCCATAAAGGAAGTGGCAGATGGATGTTTTGTCCAGCTCAACATTTGTTTTGTTCACGGGGTTAGAATACAGGCTAGAAACCAGTTGAAATTCCCCTAAAATAGACCACCATATCAAACTGTTAAATGTCACGGTAGATCATTTTGTGATTTGTTGTGTCGTGATAATGTCGCGATTACATAATTCAAATTCTGCACAAAATTAAGTTCCTGTTCCACCGTTCATGGCCTCATTAATTTCCTTTCCTGCAAGAGAAAAACAATGAATCACAATGTGAAATGTTCTCACACTTAAAAAATGAGTGTGAGAACATTTCACAGTGTGATTCATTGTTTTTCTCTTGCAGGAAAGGGAATAGAGCGGAAGAGCGTTGTGTCGGGAAAGAG
>JBAMYA010000020.1:9012853-9024985 GCA_037176975.1 Arrhamphus sclerolepis
GTGCACGCCCTCCAAAGAAACACGCGACACGTACATGAGACGCAATCTCCACTTGAACACTCGAGGTGCTAGTGTCATCTTGCTGCAGTTTTTCAAAGTTCAGTAGACAAACCAAGTGAGCAGGCTCTGCTCTGAGGTGAAACAGACACATATTGACGCGTGAGCTTAGTTTAGTCAGGTGACCCAACTCCCAGGCAAATACGGAGGTGTGCTCAGATACATTTGTTAATGCTGTTGCATAATCTCCTGGTGCATCATTTAGCAACATCTTGCTCTCACTCACATGCCTGTGTGATCACAGTTTGGAAACAGAGTCATTTGGCATTAATAAGTGAGTCCCACAGTGCCCCCACCCCCAATCTTTCTGCCTTCAAGTAAAATTGCTACATGCAATTTTACTTCTTTCCAGCTCACTGACTCTGGTTTAGGTCACCTGTGGTCCCCCTTTAAGCACTTTCTTCCATCTTGCAGTAACAATCAAAGGCCCATCTCCCTCTCCACAGGGAAAAGACCACCGTTACTCCTCTTTTAGCTCTGATGTTTATTGATATCATCCACCACTCCTTATTTGGTGAGACATGCATGGACATTTACAGTGATCGTATGGCGTCAAAGTGCCCTCTCAAATTTTCTAGATGACACAAGATGTCTTCATCTTGTGTTTTTTTTTTGTTTTGTTTTGTTTTTCCCTTCTCCTTCAGTCATTTCTCCTGCCCCCAACTTTCTTCTTTCTTAGTGCCTGTCCTTTCCTCTTTGTAGTCTTTCATGTCACTGAATCCTGTTAAAGTAAATATGAGGCGTTTTCCTTAGTTTCACGCCTGCTAGTTAAATCCTGCAGGAGCTCAAGCACTGTCTTTTTCATCCCCATGTGGAGATGTCTGATCCCGTGTCTAATGTGCTTCAGCATGTATGGTGTCAAGTGAAAGGCAGGGGCTCTGGTCCAAGCCAGGTGAGCCAAACAAGATTGTTTTGAAAATGACACAGTCTTGTCCTCTTAAGAAAAGAAATGAAGGAGTTGTGTGTTAAAATACTGTTTCCTCCGAGTGCACATGACTGTGATGTAAATCACACAGCTCTTTCTTTAACATGAAAAGATGCTGCTTGTTGTGAATGCATGCTTATATTCTCGCACTAGCACCATGCACACATCTGTACACACAGACTGCCTTTCAGGGACGCCAACAATCTTTAATCTCAAGCATCACCTGTGATGTAAAAGTCCCATGCTTTGTTATTTTTTATTTTTTTTTTAAAGAAAAAAGAAAAGAAATCACTTCTTGACCTGGAGCTGAAGGCCTGTGGGAGACTTTGGTCCCCTGTGCAATAAATATAAGCAATATAAGCCAGAGTGGAGGGAGTGAAGGAATAAAGCAAGCTACCCCAGTAATAGAGTTCATTCCCACTGCGCAGAGTAGTACAAGAGTACTAAATAGGGGACTGGCCATGGGGGTACGCATACTTAGTGCAGCTAACTCACTTGGACTTCCACATTGAAGCCATACAACAGGAGGAGTGAACATTGCTTTTGACAAGCTGACAGTTTGTGTGCTGTGAGGGAGCAGTGACTCTCTGGTTGATGTATATTTTGCTGCCTTTCAATTACGTGCTGTGCAGATCATTGCATTGGTTTCCATTATTGGAGAAATGATCTACCTTATATAATGGTTTTCCTGCAGATTTGCTTACGGTGCGGTAAAATTGAAAAGAAACAGATATGAGGTTGGGGTTGTGTGTATTATCAGGTGCCTCTATACATTTAAAATTGCTTCAGCAATGTGGAAGGCTATGGTTTAGGCTAATCCAAGAGTACACCGACTGTGTGATAGTCATTGAAATGTCTTCACGAAATATCTTTTGCTGGTCTTCATCTCAGTTTATTAAGTTTTTCCCCATTTGAACACATACTCTAGTGTGTGTGTGTGTGTGTGTATGCCTTTGTATATACAGGTTCCAGGCTAAGCTCCCAAGATATGGAGCAAAAGTTAAAAATTCAGCCTTAATGAAACACAAATCTACAGCCTGATGCAGCATATATGAACTGAATGTGAAGAGAGATTTAATTTAAGATGCATATATAAAAAAAACACATTAAGACACAATACAGACACAGTTTCATATTGTTTAACAAGAAGCGACATTAGATTCTGTGTTTTTTTGTTTTTTTTTTGTTGTCAGTCCTGCCAGCCACATTCTTTGTCAGAACATAGATCAGTGACCTCTTGTGTGCTGTTTTGTCTGGCATTACGAGGTTTATGGTGGATCCCATGGGTCCTGCAGGATCCCTTAGGGAAGGTCTCTGTGGAGGAGACATGCTCCTCTGCATCCTGTGTTGGGTTTGGTAGCTGAGTTAGTGCATCTGGATCATTGGTATGCTACACCTATGTAGTTCTAGATGTGTAGCGATGCATATTTTCATGTTGGGTGATTAGTGTCAGGGGGTGCCTTGTTTGCTCTGCACCACTTCCCTCCTTCTCACAGCCTGCTCACGGCAGGACCAATGCATCTTTATTGTGTCTCTTCATTCTGTTTGTAAGGTTTAGAGACAGAATGAATCAAAACAAACAGTTTTATTCATCAGCTACCTCTTCAACATGATTGACAAGAGGTTGGACTCAGACTAGAAAGGAAAATCCCATCTCCAGGCAGCACAACTCCTTCTTATCATGTTTTACTGAGGGCAGACTGAACCCTGCAGATAGGCTTGACTTATTCTGTTTTTGCTTATTCTATCTTGAATTAAAAATGTATGCAGTACATGAAGACTTTCATTTTGCCCAACAACAGCACATTTGGTTAGCTTTGCTCATGGCTAAGATGTTTTAGATTTTGCTGAAGCTGCTATAGAGAGGAAATAATAATAGACTGAATGTGTTCCATTGGTCTTAGCTCCGCAGATGAATCTTTTCATGAAGCAGGGCCCATGCTCTTCTTTTTTTGACATTATAAGGTGTTTTATACCTTCAGGGTTTGTCCATATAAACAAATGTTGATCAAAAGAAAGAAAAGAGAAACAATTGGTTTCTCACACTTTGAGGGCCTCTAGACAGACCAGGGCACCCGGTTTTGCTAGAAAACACATAATTCTGTCCAATTAGAAGTAGTGTTGAATAGAATGTAGCTTGCTTATTTATTTGATGTAAATATACTAGACTGAGTAGTGTTTAAATACAGGATACATTACACATAGCTCTTAATCTTTCTCTTTTAATTCCCTTTCCTTCTTTCTTTAACTTTTTTTTATTTCCATTTACCTTTTTTAAGTGTGATGCTTCAGAATTTCACATAAAAAAATGATGGAACAACACCTCCTCTATCCTGCTCATCATGAATTAATCATCACATTAGGAGTTTGGGCAATAAGCACATCTTTCACTTAAGAAAGAAAGCTTAACCCATAAGGGCCCATGAAGGGCAAACTGTGATGTCAGACCTACTCTCTCACTCCTCCACCAAGGGCTAATTTGAAGATAGGATGGAAATGGCCAGAGATCTACCCTAGAGCTGATGACTTGTCCGATTGATTTGCCCTTCAGGGAATCAACGGCTTGTCCATCTTCTTTTTCATTTGATCTGCATTGGAAGTGCACAGCATGCTTTTAATGGCCGGCGTCATTTTCCACAGCACCATCAGAAGACAATGCTATTACTTAACTATCATGTATGCATAAAGAGCATGGGTTGTTAATGCATTCACCTCACCTTAGCACCTTGTCTTGGCACCAATTTGTTCCCTGTTGATTCTCACATACACACATACTCACACATGCAAAATATGCAGAGAGAAAGTGAGAGGTGAGAGATAAGGGGAGGGAAAGAAGGAGAGAGAGAGACAAGTCCCATGGTTATGTCTGATTGAGCTTTCTCCTGTCTGCCATTCCTCATCCGTGGGAAATCAATAGAGGATCTGGTGTTGGAGCTCAGGCTAATTGAGCACTGCTTTCTCCATTCTCTTATTGCTGCCAGGAGCATTTTGTCTTCACAGCACCTGGTTCACACCATTGGGGCGGGGAGGGATGAGATGGGCCCTACGGATGCTACAGAGAGCAGGGAGCAGAGCTACATGTGACTGAACAACTTTGTGTAGTCAAGAAAACAGGAAGAAAAAAAAAACATTGAAAAGAAGCCATGCAGAAGTATTTGACTTGATCATTTTAACTCTTTACGTGTTATAAAAGGAAATAGAAATATATTTGCTGTTATACAGTTTTGGAATGTAAAATGATTATACAGTAATTATCATGTTGAGTTTCCTATTTCTCTTCTCTCTTTTCTGTTGCCTCACAGGCAGATCCTCGGTGGAAAACATAAAAGTCATTACATTTAATTGCATGTCTTTTCTTACCAGGAGACATTCAGATTAGATTTATATTTAGATGAAAAAAGAAAGCTTAAACTGTTGGCTTGGCAGTTTTACCGTTGCTATAAATTTTATGCCGTTAGAGCAGCAGGCTAGTTCTGTTTACCCTCCACAACATAGTCATTGGTCAATCACTCTCAAGTATTTTCTCATTAATTTGTTATATATTTTTGCAAGTTATCGTTCCTGACAAATTGCTTTTGACCTCCTTCCAGTAATTTCTCCTATCCAAACCATCTGCTGTCAGCACTCCAGTGTTTTCCACCTTTCCAGATCTTTCTGTAAAAGTGACCATTACAGGTAGAGCCAGACTTGGTCTGGTTGCTATACTGACTCATCTTTTTTTTTTTTTCCAACAAGACAAACGTTAAGACAAAGCTGTTCATACCTGCTTGACTGGACACTATCGCTTTCCTCTGTAAAGCTGTACCAGTGGGGTTTTTTTCTTGTTTTTTTTTTCATCCTTACTCACTTTTTTTTTTTTAGTTTTTCTCTTCCAGAAAAGTACAGTATGTTTCATTAAATGTAGCGATGTGTTAAATTCTGTTGACTCCAGGCACTCACTTTCTCTCCCTCACATCACTCTGCCCTGTCAGCTGGAGCCTGGCTGTGAGCTGCATATGTGAGCAACATTGTCAGAGGCAACTCAAAGCACTCGTCAGAGGTCACTTTTTTGTGGCATTCATTAATCAATGACTGCTGATTAAACATATATTACAGTCGAGTGGGTTTTTTTTCCTCTTTTTTTCTGATTCGATATGGTGGCTGACAGCGAATTAGTACAAAATCTGAAATACTTATTTGTTGCCTTAATATAGAATATACAATTGCAGAAATAAAAGGTGAGAAAGAAACATTTAATCTGTTTACTTTTATTGGCAAAAACAATGCAAATTGATCATTCATAGAGAAGAGTGAAGTATAATATTTTAGCCATGCAGCCCAGCCTTACAGTTTTGAGAGACTGAGCAGGAGTGTCGGTATTAACCACCCCACTCATTTCATGCTCTCCTAGCGCTTATGTGAGTGCACTGTTTTTTTATGTGAGGTCATTCTGACGCTGCTTGGTGTGATCATGTGTGCTCCATGAACTGCGTACTGACATCACAAACACATTTACCTGTGCTCCTGGGAGATTACAGATGATATTCTTAAAAAAACGTAATGTTAATCATGAATACACTGCTTAAATACTTTTTATTGTTGTTGCAATTAATTAATTACTTGTTTGAAAATATCAGCCGTTGAACTAGCAAATTGCCAAAGTCGCTGCTCTTTGGCTGCAGCTTGTCAAAGTGCATCACACATCATTAACTGCAGTATTGGTCCTCGTAAGACACAATATTCAGAGAGTATTCTGTATCCTGAGGTATTTTCTTGTTGTGGATCATCTGTTCTCAGATTCAGAATATGTTGTCAACAAGAGCTAGCTATTTCTACATTTTATTGGAGGGGCTAAGTATTGAAAGGACACCTGGATCAGGAACAGCTTATTATTATGTAGATCATACTCAGGAAGTCTTTTTAAACAGCGATACATGGCTGTTGCTGTGGGTAGGAGAGATCTCCTGTAGCAGTCTTTAGACCTGCGGTGGACCTGAAGAAGCCTGACACCTCATTGTGTTGTGAAGAGGATGGTCGGTGTTGTCCATTTTGGTTTTCATTTTATGAAGCATCCTTCTTTGCACAGTCGGTTCCAGAGGCTCAAGAACAGTCCCCAGAACAGAGCCAGACTTCTTTATCATTTTATTTAGTTTAGTTTTTTTTTTCTTTCTAAAGTCAGGCTCTATTGCTGCTACCCCCAACAGATAACTATAGATGAGTTTTCACTCTGTACCACAGACTTTTTGTGAACTATGCAACATCTTTCCTGCATACGCTGAAGGACTATGGTTAATTAAAAAGTACCATTAATTCAGCATTGTTACATGATATAAATTTGCCAGCTTGATATATTACTAATTGAATCTTTGTACTTGAGTCATGAAAGGCATTATAACAAAAGGAGCCGCAATTTAATTGTGATTTGTCTCATTTAGTGAAAGTCTTTGCTTAATTCAGAGATCAAAAGCTTGTGAGTCTTGGTGTTTGGTCCTTATATGGCTCAGTAAGACTCCTCAGGACTGCACAAAATGTTCTGGAATGAGACCACTTCTTTTGGGATCTAGATTTGGTTGTCTTGGTGTAATTACTGTGTTCAGAGCAGAGAAGAGAGTTGTTTTCAAGCAGACTGAATCTGTGGGTGTGAAAGCACCCTTATAGGTCTGCAAATGCCTTTTTGTGCATTTCCCTTATCTATTGGAGGGATGATTGGCCTTAGTAGATAGTAGCTCCTCTAGGTTTCTAAGCAAAGCTACAAAGGTTCACTGAGTGGCTACAGAACCCGGCCACTGCCTCTCTGGCCATTGAGGTTGCAAACCTATTGCCGTTTTGTTTGTTTGTTTTTCCGCCTGAGATCTCAGTTTTCTTGTCATTTGGGCTTTGCTGATGGAATTCATCTTCTGTGCAAAGTGTGCAGTGATACTCATGTCGTGCCTTTTGTGGCTCACAATTTCACTCAGTGCTCATTTTTCCTGTTACACCTCTGTTACTCCCTCTCACAGTTGAACAGAGGCGTATAAGCAGTGCAATGAAATGTTTTGCCGTTTTGCTTCCTTATGTTTCATAAAGCATAGCGAGGTGGAAGAAGGGCACTACAAACTGACTGTATGAATGGGGCTTTAGGAATTTTTTTTTCTTCTTTTTCTTTGTTATGCCTGTTGTGCATGTTTGTTCATGGTTGCTATGTGAGTGCATATTTAATTTGTACTATTTGTGTTTGTAGATGTTTGCAACTGTTGTAGTCCTCATAGCCTTATGAGGCTGATGTTTGGGCCCGGGGCTCTTGTTAAAACAATTTGCATTAATTTCTTATTATTAATGCGATTCAGCCCTGTTATCCAACATTCTCCCCGTTCTTTCTTTCTCGCTGCAGCCTACTGGGTCTGGACCAGAGTCATAGGTGTGGATACTGGCTCTAAAAATTGAATCTTTTTTTATTCCAACTTAGTAGCCTAATTAACAACCATTTCTAAATACATTATCTGTTTTTGCTGTGCTATTGCATCTCATTCTCTGTCCTCCCTGCATCAGGTATTTGTTGCTCTGAATGGTGAGACATGCTGTGAGCAGTACAGCCAGAGATTATTGTCACTATAATTGGCTTTCCCAGGCCCGATTTGATACGATCCTTTTGTCTGATCTGACTTCTTTATTGTCAAGAGTAATGGAAAGACAATGAGGCTCACATACAACATTTGACTTGTCTTATCTCCGGAGAAATCATCTCTTGCATTGCATTTCTAAGCTTGGGTCAGAATGGATGGCAGAGCGACTGTGTGGAAACACAAACGAGTATGTCCGTAGAAACAGGCTTATGTTAGAATTCATGCACCTGCAGATATAGAGGATAAGTGCTCTTTGCTTTAAAAAGGGAAGACTATGCACTCCCTGTATGAAATGTAAGAACTAATAATGCACAAAATAAACAATGCTCATTTACACGTTATTTTATATGGAACAATTTCCCAGGTTTTCATACTTTTTATGTTTAACTCGGCAATACTTCACATTCCCCTTATCCAGATCTAATTTCCTTCAATCCTGATAAGGTGGGAGAATTCACAATCAGATTCAGTGATCAAATTCAATTCTTGCTTTTCTGTCCATGCTGTCATAACTGTGGTACAGCAGCAGTCTGCCTTGTTCACCAAGCAGGAGACACGCTGTTAAACACAACCCTTTTACAGTTTTATTTCAATCAGTATCTCCTACTGCCACGAGAAGACACAGATGCACTAGAGATTTGCACTGGGAAAAATGAGAAGTATTTTAGAGGCAGAGAGAGTATATCATTTACAAAATCTTCACTGAGCACAATCACAACTGTTTGTTTTTTATTGTGGTGCATGCAGTGATTTTTAAAGCTCTGGGTTTATTCAAGACTTGGCTCATTTATTTATTTTCTATCTTTATTCTGCTTTTTATTTTGCCATTATATTTTTGTAAAGTCTCGTTCAAAATGCATTAGCATTTTTATGTACTTACATTTCCAAGTAATATTCCACGTCCCTGTCATTTCCTTTCATTCATTCCATTCCAGTAGGTCTGTGGGTACTATAACCGGCTTTGTACAGGTTTCGTTGCCAAGACGACAACCTCTCAGAACTTTTAGTCGGATTTCTTTTAAACACTGAAACACTCAATATGAGTACTCTGATATATCTCAAAATGCTAGATAAAGGAGACTGGCTGCTTGAGATTTATGAAAATCCAAATGTGGAGAGGTGCACTCTGTCCTCTTGTTTTCTTAATGGATTCTTGAGAATTCTTTCAAGTTTATGTTTCTTATCCAGTATTCTTTTCTATTTTGCAACATCTTGCAAAGATTTTTTTGTACAAAACCAAATTGCTCAGTAATCACAATCCAGGTAATTTGCTCCATTTATTTTGAGGTCATGTTGCCCAGCTCCAACATTAAGACTTGGGAAATCATCATTATCATCGTCGTCATCTTCATCAGCATCTTTCAGTCGTGAGAATTGCACTCTTTATGACAGCAAACATTAATTCATTATTAGATTATAATGTATTAATTTTAGCTGTATAAGATGTGCCATCTCCACACTATCAGAATTCAAATCTTACATTCTTCACCAAGTCCCTGTCACAGGTTGTATCATTGACCTGAAAGACTGTCAAGGTATTTGTTAAAGCTTGAAGAAGCTTCTAACTTCGGGCATCAAATGTACGGAAACGTAAACTTCTCCCAGCTTGCCATTTGTGCTTTCAATTTGTATCCTTTTGCCTACATTTGCCAGCATAATCGTAAAAAGTTGCAGAGGAACTTGTAGGAAGCGTTGGCACAGCTCATATTGTGCGCGGAGGAGGAAGATGAGTAGCAGCACACTGGCAGAAGAGGAGTAAGTGCTAGCAGTGTTGAGAAGAGCAATAAAGAAAGGAAAATGAGAAAGTGCAGTGGGTCAGGAAAAGAAGGAATGTGTGGCAAGAGCGGTAAAATGGGTGAAGGAGCGGGGGTTAGAGAGAGGATGGAGGGGTGTCCCAGCAGTGATTACATTGTCCATCAGGACTCAGGACGGCCTGCATCAGCCCACAGGATTGATGTTTGACAGAATAATTAGAAAACTGTCTCAGCCTGTAATCACTGGAGCTCATCTTGCAGAAGAGGACTTTCATTCGTTCTCTGACACAAATGCACACACACGCACACACACACACACACACACAAACAGGCTAGTGGGAGCCAGCTGTAGTTGACTGGTATATGAGACGGTGAGTTGATGAAGTGGTAAAATGGGAGTGTTCCTGTTTATTCTTAAGAAACTGAAAGACTTCATCTATAGAGATGGAGATGCGTTCGCTGCCTTGCTGGTTCACTGAAGGCAGGAGTGCAGGAAGTTGTGGTGTTTGAAGTGGAATTAAATGGAGTTTTATCAATCTGAACCCACTCAATGACCACCTGATGCCCACCCACACACACAAAAACACCCAGGCCAACTTTAACTCCTTCATAAAATTGCTATATGTCTTTAGTTTATCAGTCAATGCACATAAGATGCTCATCATGATCACAGATGAAATATATCAGAGAAGATAGTTGCATCCAGTATAATGGGCGGTGAAATGTGACTAATCCCTCATATCAGTTTGGACTGATGTGATCCAATATTGGTATGGGGCTCAGATTGGACATTGTACTGATGTCATTGATTCATGTCAGCAATCCATGGATTCAGACTTTATAATTTGATGTTGTTACTGATACTAAGAAGACTTAGTTTAAGCTTACTGTCAAAATGTTGCAGAATTAATTATTCTTTCTCACCAGTTTTACAGTTTAGACATGCAGGAGACGTTTACCACCATCATCCTACTGCTAGAGAGACTACCTGCTTATTACAAAAGGTGCTTACATACTGGTTTTACTTTATCTCCACCGTTTGCCAGTCTCAGCGCGTGTATGTAACTGTCATTTTCTGGAAAGGTGTAAAACCAGATCCCCTCTTTTTTCCATCTCTCAAGGTAGTGAAAAAGGTGTGAAAAAATAGACTCCACTTGTGTATGTAAAGTAAATCCCCCCATTCAGTAAACGAGTGAGATGTCTGGGAATTTCTAGAGATGTTTGCATGTAAATATCAACAGGATGTGGACAACCGCTGAAGGAAACACATTTTTTAGTTTGCTAAAATTTATTAACTCTCCGTCAACATAACAGCATCGAATTGAGGAGATGAAGACATTAAAGAACTTCCAACTGTTCTGTCAGAGGATGACATTAGTTGGTACTTAACAAGCACATATATCCCGCAAATCAGACAACTTTCATTTGGGTTTTTCCTCTGTTGTCATTTCAGTTTACTGGCACACAATGTGCGTTGTGCATCAGGTGACATTTCACGCAGATGACGTTGAGTCGCAGCTTTATTTCCAGAGTGCCAGTTTCATGTATGTAAGAACATCAGTTTGTGGGATGTTTCTTCTTTGCTAGGGCCAGCATGAAAACGTAGAGCAATACCTTTACCTAAATTTTAGACAATGTCAGTATGTAAGTGCCTGTAGTGAGAAGTTTTCTAACTCAACATTTACTTCCTTAAGCAACCCTTCCAAGGGACCAAGCTTGTGCTGCATTGTACAATATTAATGGCCAAAGAAAAAAAACTGTGCATAAGACACCAGTTGCTGCTATACAGAGAGCAACTGATCTTCAGCAGACAACACAGAGGTCAAATAGGTTACAAAGAAATACATTTCATACTAAACGAATAACCACTGTCTGTCACAGAAAATGATTTCTCGGCCTGTATATACCATCAAGACAATCCACATGGACGGCTGACCCAAAACTTTTACGTCCCTGTTGGTGTTGTTAAATTTGAAGAAGAAAAACAGCTCACACTAAATACAAATAAACATGTACATGATTTCCTCTTGGAAAAACAATGTGTTGTTATTCCTCCTCCAAATTTGTATTGAAAAAAGATTTTTAAATGCAATGACAGTGGGACTTCATTCAAAAATGTGGAAAATGGCAAAAGGCTTCAGAGGATTGAAGCAGATGTGATTTGTTGTATGTTTAAAAAAAGAAAACAAATCAAAGTAGGATAATCAAAGGTGGGAAACAGCACATATAAGTTGATAACATTGTGGTTGTTATCAAATGTGGTGGCTGCTGCTGTTCCACACGTGAGTACGTCCTTCCACATTAGCAGGATTTATCACTTCTGTAAGTGGTCCTTCAATGTATCACATAATGTACTGCGTTTACGCTGATAAAAGAATGTGGTCACATGTAACCCAGACCACCTCCCAATGTAGGTTGAATAATCAGATCTCAACGCATCCTTAAATGTGCCCTGGGTGCATTTACACCTTCACTTAAGACCCTTCAACTGATGTCAATACTAACTGGTTATTCTGTCATTTCTGATGTGTTCATGTGTGATGTTAATATAAGCACAACTGTAAATATTGGCTAACATCTCAACAGTATAGCTGACAGTGCCGAGTAGTTAACTACAGCCTCTTTTAACCTTACACAACACATTTTGGGTTTTTTGACTGTCACTGATGACAATAAAAACAATGATTAATGCAAGTGAAAGAGCTCTCGTGTTAACTTGCATTAGCACTGACAGATATCAAAATGTAGCTGTCTGGACTGCATCACTATCGAGAGGAAGTGATTTGGCACGTTTCTTCTTATTCACCGCGTTATT
>JBAMYA010000020.1:9029910-9057726 GCA_037176975.1 Arrhamphus sclerolepis
CACTCCCACCCCCTCTCCCCCCCCCCTCCGCTCCTCCCACCTCCCCATCCCCCCCCCCCCCCCCCCCCCCCCCCCCCCCCCCCCCCCCCCCCCCCCACCACAAACCTTCAGCCCTGCTACTCAGTCATTACACATTTCAAAGTAAAGGCCATCTCCAGGGTAATATTGGTTCTGCCAGAACTCTTCTTTTCTCACCTTTCTTTGTTTCCTCACCCACCCTTGAAACATTTGTCTGTAGAAGAAAAAAAAATCCTAAATCTTAATTGACCAGTGACTATTTGACAAACATCTCAGAGAAAGTGAAACCCCGAGGCCATCGAGGATGGAGATGGCTCAGTGGTCATAGCACTGGGGTTAAAGGGCAAGTGACAAGACTCAAGGATATGGATGTGAGCAAGGTTTAACAAGACAGAGTAGGATACAGGTTGTAAAATAGTACTCCTGAGGACTCAGGAATTGCAGTCCCTGTCCTTTGTTGTTTCAAAAGGTCAGTGGATCAGTACATCTCTCTTGCATGTGGAACGGTTCATGAGCAAGACACTGAGCCTCATTCATGAATGGTGACCAGCACGGATTAGTGTGAAGTCAATAATAGACTGTATAAATTATAGTAATGCTTGTACAGCATAAGAGGCAGTGTATGAATGAACGGGTAAATTCAAAAATGCAAGTGCAATTGTTGAATTAAATTTCAAAAGAACCTACGTAAGAGAACAGAAGCTATGGGAATGTTTGCAAAGCTGTAATTAAAGAAAAGAAAGGGAAAAAATGCTTGCATATATTTAACATTTCTAAAACATAATTCCAATATGCTTTAGTGGGTTTTAATCCAATCTGCACACAAACAGGGAAAACCTAATTCACCTTCTCATTGATAAGATCTGACGGCACTGTTATGCTGGGTTTAGCACTTCATAGTCAGTATTTGGTTTCCTGTGGTTACTGAAAATCTGAACAAACAAGAGAGGAGAGGAGAGTTTCAGAGACTTGTAGAATCAGTGTCGATGATACCTTCAACCTGTGCGTGTGCGTGTATGAGTCATGCATGTGGTGGCGTGTGGTTTGCCCTGAATTGTCCTTTGCCCTTTAACACATAGAGAAAACAACAAGAGATTGTAGAGGGCAGGTTCATGTCAGCTAATGGAAAACTATGGTTTCAGCAGGGGTGGTGCTTAAGCTGGAGTGTCCAAAAAGCAAGATACAAAAAATAAATCATGATTAGATGGCAACATTAATAACTGAGTCATAATCTGCAAGTATTTCCTCAAATTCTTTCTGATGTTTTGCAACAAAAGATCCCAAAACTGTCTCTAAAGCTGGAAATTTTAGCCTCTGTCTTTGCATCAAATTACTCTTCATTTTCCCCAAAAAATTATTTGTGTTCTTCCAGTTTCATGCCAGTCTTGTTAAAGAAATGTGTTCAGCTTGAACATACTCCTACTGTGAATTCTCAGAACAATTGACTAGTTAGATATACTCCGTAGCGTTCAGTCCAGCCGCTTCGGTCATTGGGATTCTTACATATAGCTCCTGCAGATATGCTGACAAAAATTCAGGGTTTCCGTTCATGGGTTAAAATGACTGTCGGTTTTTCTTTTAATTTGTCACTCTGCTGTGTATATGGATGGTACACCAAGTTCTGTGATTACCACTATGTCCCTCACAAGAAACATGTTCAATGTCCATCAAGTAGACAAGTATCCACCTGCCTGTTATAGTGGGATTTTTTTTTTTCTTTTAAATCATCACCTGAAACTTCAGACACCACTGTCTGTCAAAAGTGGTCTCTGCCAGTGACATGGCCAATCTTTGACATAATGCTCATTCTGTTTCTGCAGTCCCAAGAAGGGGCTGTCATGCTTCAGCAGGTCGGATAATTATTTTCCTCTTATCCCCCCTTGCTAGGGCCAATCCTGGTCTTCAATAGAAGCCAGGGTCCGCACCACTTCCTATCACGTCTCTCTGTTCCTTTTCTTCTCCATCTCTCATCTTCCATCCGTTTCACTTCACCTCACCCTCAGTCTTCAAGGCCCTTCTTTCCCTCAGCCAGTCTTTATATCATTCTCCCTTTCTTGTTCTGTATTCTCTCTAAGAACAGATTTGCACAGGCAAAATAGAACCTCGATGAGACAGAATTGATGCTCAGTGTTAAATGTTCCGTGAAGGATTGCCATGCTTGCATCTTTATCACATGAAGTGTATTACTTATTTGATACTCACCTACACATTTCCATTGTTAACATCTTGCTAGTCCAGCCTTGTCATGCTACTGACATGAAGCATATTTTCAAACAGGCACCAATTTCAAGGAATAAAATGAATGTATGAAAGTTGGCTTTTAAAGTTGGTCTTTAAACGTATTTATTTATTTCTCACGTCTACCACGCAGGACATCTGAGTTCGAATTCTGGTTGCGCCAGGCTGGACATCTGTCTCAAAACATGTACCAAAACTAATCATGCGGATCATACCGTTGTGGATACCCTAAATATGGAACTTCTGAAAGGAAAGTTTCAAATAAATGTAACTACCAGTTCTTTACAAAGATGATTTTACGAAACAATTGCATTATATAGGGAAAAGGATGGATTACTTAAAGCAGTATTTTTGACTTTGATTGCAACTTGACAGGTAGAATTTCAGAGATGCCCCACTAAAAGTGGATCTATTTAAAGTCTACTTTACTGTGAAAAGAAGCCACTCAGTTGTTCTCTACTATCTTCACAGTTGTAACATCAAGACGTGTGATCAGAGCCAGTAAGCCAGTCTTTATTTTTGAAGCTGTGCATGTTAACCTATGGCCCCAAGGCAAAGCGCTGGGCCCCCCAGCAGATTGAAAACAAAAAAATAAAGCTTGCCAGAGCAGGCAATGACTGTACAGGCTGTCGCGAGCAGATAACACAGAACAATAGCCCTTAATAAGCCACAAAGAGACACACACGCTCATCTCCAGCCCTTTCTTTTTATACTCCTATCAGCCTTCTGGTGCAAAGAAACAAAATTCTTTTTTCCTTTCTTTTCTGTGGAGAGATTAGCAGTGCTTTACAGGCCTATGGGCAGGAAATTGTGTGTTTTTCTGATAATTCAGCAAAATATGCACAATTCGTGCAATGGACTCTTGTAGAATGAGAAGGAATACAGTGCATTTGTTGTCCTTTGGGTCAGAATGTGGAGGAAAAGAGAGATTTGCCCTTACACAAGTGTGCTTGAGGACTTTCTGACCATGCAATGTTGCTTCCCAGTCTTATTTTATATTTCAATCAATACAGGTGACAACTATGAAACGTCTGTGCCCCTCACAGCGCTCGCATTTTTGTCAAACATGTGTCCAAGATGCTTTGAGTGAAGGCACATAGGTTCATGTAACCACATCAAATTGTCTAGGTTACATTTCTTTTTTGCCTGAAATGCAGTTAGTGGAAGTATAATAGCAGACAGAAAAGCCCGTTTCTTCGGTGAAGGCCCTTCTTTTGACTTTGACACAAAAGAATCCTTTGCAAGGTATCTGAATCCTGCCAGCAATGATCCTATTTTCCAAAATCCGAGTCATTTCACCAGCACTAAGGTAGAAGAAAGGACCTCATCTCTTAACGCTGCCTGGAAAAAAAAAGAGTGAAGAAGTATGCTATATTTTATCTAATGCCTTTATGTTGAGCTATGATGAAACGATCTAGTCTGCTGCCAACTGCATTCACCTGAAATGGAACTTTAAAGGATAGAGACTGTTCTTCTGCAGGACCTAAAATGCTTCAGAGTGATATTTTGAAGAGTTTTGGCAGATTGAAGCATGCAGTGCTATTCATACTTTACATCTGATGCTGAGAGTCTGAGCAGAGTGTGATACAATTTTGACTGGAGAAGGGGGGAAAAGAAGGATTGACCCCTAAACTTGGCTCCAGTTCTTTATGTTGGCTCATTATTAAAGCGGTTCAACCCTGCACAAACTACTAATCTATCGAAAAGAAGCGGTATGTGAAATAGACTTAACAAAGATGTGCAGCCATATCAGAAAGTGCATCATTTTCCAGTCATGCAGTTTTATATAGATATGATAAAGCAAAAACAAAACAAAAAATAAATAAAGTCTAGTCCTTAATAGGTAAGTCTTAATATTTGTTGAACAATAATAATAATAATACAATATTTCATATTTTGTTTCTCATTTTATTTATCTAAAGACCTGGAAATAACTAGATGATAATGATTATTATCATTATTATTATTATTATTATTATTGTAATTATTATTATTATTATTATTATTTTAATGAGAGTAACATAAAACTGACTGACTAAAAGTTACATAAAATTGAATTGAAAGGTGTACTTTTTTTGGCGAGGTGATCTAAGAGAGTTGAGGTTTTGAAAATGACAGATACATTTTTGGGCTATTTTGTTTGTTTAGAGTGGAAAGAGTCACATCAAAGTATCTCTTGTGGGATTGTGAAGTGGTTATATGAGACAAAAAAAAGGAGGGCATGCCTTTCATTATATGAAAAATAATTTTGTTTTTTTATTGAAAAACCTATTTTGGCCATTTAAAGATAGAATTCTAAGTTCATAAGATCATACTGAATGCTTGCAGTATTTTTCAGAATTTAGAAGGTATAGCAAAACATCATGCTGCGAGTGTAACCATTCAGATTTTCTGGGGGTTTTTTTTAATGCAGGGAAGGTTTAATTGTATATTAATGGTTTCATCTGTGACTGAGTAAGTTAGTTCACATGCACAGCCAGCATCTGTCAGGATGGGAACAGAGGTGAGTGTCAGCACTGTGCAGAGGCAATCCTCTTCGAGGAAAAGTAGCCACGGTTGGTCCAACGAGTAAGCGTGCTTGACTGCTGCTGCCTTCTTTGTAAAAGTATGTAGAAAACATCGCTAAGCTGCAGACAATGAAGACAAGTTCTAAGTGACACTACGCCTCCCTGTCTCGCTAACAAACACAGGAGGATAGTCAAAGCCATCATCAACTATAGTAGCATTAATTGTTTTGGCTGATTTTATATCCCATTTGAAAAAAAGAAATGTCAGTATTGACTCAAAGGTTGTTACACCAGCCAGCCATACTTCTTTTGTAGTTGTTTATTTCTACAAGGTGACTGGCCCTTCTTCGGTTGTAGCTTTTTGTAAACCAAAGACCAGTAGGAAACATAAAACAAACTTGCAGGAGACTGCTTCCCACATCCGTATTTCTATAAACTGCAATTACGTTTGTGCCAAGCAACATAAATCATGTCTTATGCATCATTAATATACATCTTGTCAATAAGAGATGTGTGAATGGAAAAAATATGGTTCTTCCTAAGAGAGACAGAGTGAAAAATGGGCTGTATATTGGGAAAGAATTGAGTCCTTCTACGTTAGGCTGCAAATAGGATCTAATTCTCTGCTGCCCCCCGGTGGGGCTTCATATAATGGTGGGAATGTGTGCGTCAGTGTGCATGTGTGTCGTATCAGCTGTGATTGAAGAATATAAATACATACACAAGCTTTCAACAACTCAAAATTCTTTCTTACAAAGTCTATCAATAAATAGTCCAGTATTACAGCGTGGCACTCCATAATTTTGTGACTCAGTAAATGGGTAATACACGGCTCATTGGATGTGCTTGTCTTAGCGTATGATACAGTACATGTCTTTTAATAAGACAACATTGTTCCGTCATACACAGTATAATTCCCTTGTGCAATCATAATCCGTCTTTACGTCAAGATGTTTCTAAACAACTGTTTTCTACAGTTTTGACCTTTTTCACATCTCTATGTCAGGTGAAAAATTACAAATTATGCACATTAATTCAAGCTTGGGGATATGGCAGATTGTATTTAAGCATCATGCTTCTTTACTTTAATTTTTTAATATATACTAGTAAGGGAGTACGGAGTATGTATATTTTATGAATGTTACACTTAAAGTTTGTATCTCACTATTTTCCTAGTTGGACCAAAATACAGTTTTAATTGCTATATAGTCCATAAAAAAATAAAATAATCATCTCCACTTTCTTTATGTAGTTTAGCCCAAGGTATTCTGTGTGGGTGTGAAGAAAACGTAAAATAAGAGTATGTGGAATGTAAAGCTTTACAACATTTAGGATATGCAAAGGAACTTGTGATGCAGTGAAATGAAGTTGTTAGAATAAAAGAAAAACCCGGAGTATTAAAACAGGTAATAAAATATGCTAAATATAGTTATGCACTAGAAAAGTGATTCTTGCTAAATAGATTGCATACAATATTGCCAGTAATTAATTTGTAATACAATTATAAAAACCATTTACATTCAGACATTTTTAATATGATTTTGGTTACTTGTTTTACTATTCATCTGAATAATTGTAGAACATGTAATATGCTCCAGCTAAACTCTAATAACCCCTGAGACAACACTCCAGTTACTCACTGACGAGTCCAACCTCATTCAGTTTCATAGTCACCAAAAAGAATACAGAATTGGTGACATTTTTAAAAGCATTCTGTCAAATTTTGTTTGGCATTCTATTATAAGATTTTGATAGAAAAGTATGCTGTTCTTCGCATCATCTTGTCCTTTTTTTTTTGGTCTTGCCTGGTCACATCCATGAGTAATGAACCTCAAGCTGATTGAAATGTTCCTCTGTGCGCCTCGGCCGCTTGCTCAGCTTCCTGCATCAGTCTTTATGCTACTGCCTACATCTGTGTTTGTTTTTGAGCTCTCTCTGGCTCCTGTGTCATTTCCTGCTGTTCAGCAGGAGATGCTCCTTTGGATTGCATGTCGAGGACAATGCCATGCCTGTCACTCCGATAGCTATCCAAACCCTTGATCTTCTCTCCCTGCAAACATCATTACCACACACTGAAAACATGCACGTTCACAATGGGCCTGCACACTTGCACACACACCCCCACAAGCTGCTCATCCAAATTGGCGCTAACAGATTAGCAGTGATTATAAACAAACATGGAGGATTAATCCTGTGTGCTCTAAGTGTACTTTTCCACCGAGCTAGCCAGGGTAATTACCAAATGCTAGATTGTTAGTGTAATCAGTGATTACACTAATCACACACAAACACACACACACAGTCTCACTTCTCTACTGACTGATATCAGTTGCTCAAGTTTCAGATACTGTCTCCAAAACAACTTGCTGAAGTAAACATAGTAATGATGATGAGATGGGTGTCAAAACGCAGACGTTTGTCCAGAGTAGTTATCAGGTAAATGTGGAATATTAAGAGCAGGAACATCTGCAAATGCGAACGAAGCCCTCTGTACATGGGGCGCCTGTTCAGCGAGTATACGGAGCCCCAAGAGTAAGAGCAATGCAACAGGTGTGACTTATCTGATCCTACTGAGGTTTGAAAACCTTGTACACCTTTTCATTGATGGTCATTTTACCACCTCTCCTTGTTATCTGGTCTGACTCTGCTGCTATAATCACAGTGTATGACATGTTGTTCACATTGGGGAGATGGTTATATAGCAGCAGTTAATTTTGCAGTAAACCATTTTATACTTCATCTGTAATGGACATGTTACTTTTCTCAGCTAACAACCTCCCATTACACAGATGGTAAAGATGCAAATATGTAATCACCCCTGTGTCTTAGTTTCCACCACTTTGTTTGGTCTTTCTCTTTCACAGGTTGAAGCCATCCTTGTCAACATCTTTGGGGGCATTGTCAACTGTGCCATCATTGCCAATGGCATCACCAAAGCCTGTCGAGAGCTGGAGCTCAAGGTACCACTGGTGGTCAGGCTTGAAGGTAAAACACACACAAACAAATCAACATTTCACCTCTCTTACCCTCTTAGTAAGCTGCTACCAGCTGAAACTCCCACTCTCACATTGCACAAAGTGACCCTCACCCCCATTTGAAATGTGGATCATTGATCTCCATCTAGCATGTCATGAAAGTACTTGACCTTAATGAGGATTTCATGATGCTGGATAATGACACTGGTATCAAAAAACACCATGTGAAGCTAAGCTCACACTAATGTCCCTTGATTCAGTGATGCCTTCGCTATGGCCTACATAAAACCCTGACCATGAAAACAGATGTTTTAATAACTTTATTCATGTCTGCATGCGTTCTTCCACACTTTTACTGACACCTTCTTGCTCTGTAACCACTCATCTAATTACTTCTCACCACATCCAGTTATCACACAGACAGAGGTGGGACTGATTCTCTACTGACTGAGCAGCTGGGGATCACAACCCAGTACCCTATTCTGGCGTAAATGCACCTCATGATGATGCTGTCACTAGGAAGAATGTCTTCACTGTTTACTTTTTTCACTATGACGACAAAATCTGCAACAATAGCAATTTGTACAACCTCTGATAAAGGATAAGAGACTAAAAATGGACCTAGTAGAACACACAGCTTCAACTGATTGACTACGTTGACTTATGTCAAAACTTCAAATAAATCAGACAGGATTAACAGCTAATAATATTACATCTCTTAATTTTATGAATGCGTCCATTTGCTGTGAAGTTTTAAAAGCATAAAGAAGCTGTTCCTCTATGTTGCATCAGACTTTGGAGTCATTGTATTGTTGCTGCTGTACTCTGGAACCCATCCATCCTCATCGTGGCCCAGTGTCCCAGTAAGAACAATGCAGCATTTCTCACACATGTCACATTTTGCCGCACTTGTCATTAGCGGCAACCAGAGTAACAGTTGAGACAGCACTGATTGGCTCACCTTTCACCTATTTATGCTAATGGAAGCTCTTCGCTTGTGTGTGGGGGTGGGGAGTCAGCAACTGTGACTCTCCAAGGCATGGGGCCAGTTAGCGGTAAGCTTAATTGTCAAGGTTCCACTGAGTGGTGTGTCCAGAGCAGAGAGCGAGGGAGTTAATGTGTGTGCGTGTTATTTCTTAGCACTCTGCAACACTGCTAATATTCTTTGCAGGTCAGAGTATCTTAGCTGTTTCCAGACAAATGGATGCATCAAGAAGTTTATGATGAGGTACAGCACTTGAGAAAGAACATGTCTGAAGCTCAGAGAATGCTTTGTTTTCATGTCATTTGCACCTTCTTTGCTTTAAATAAAAAAAAGGAACATTTCAAGGATGTGTAATAGAGGTGATTGGGACCTGTGACACCTTTTTCTTTTCTAGTATAATGAGAGGAAATCCTGTGCACAAACAGCCTGAATCTTCTTTATACAAGAGTAGAAAGAAAGTTCCGAACTTAAAGGTGCAAAATACACACCTGTGTAATTTGTCTCAGGTTTAGCTTTCAGCTAAGCATACAGTCCAATTAAATTGCTCATGTGACAGAAGAGAGAGTGCACAAATGCTGAGATTTGTTTTCATAGAACTCACTCATTTGATAATGAAAATAGATTTGTAATCAGTTATAACACATTTTTTTCATATTAGTCAATGTAATCCAGTGTCACTCACACGCAGTCCAGAAGGTCAGTACTGCTGGGCAGTCCAACTGTATTTCCCTGGCCAGGGCCTAATCCAAGCTTTAGTTCTGGGTCATTACATCCTGGGCTGCAGTCTTGCAGAGAGGATTGGTTCAGAATCAATCAGCTCAGCTTCCTAGGCTGACGGCAGGGCAGTGAGAACGGCCCAGTGCTCTTCAACAGGATCAGAATGGATTAACAGGCACACTTTTAATTGGAAAGGCTCTTTTAAAAGGCTGGGGTTGATTGCACTGGAGGAGAGTTATGTATTCCCAAATGTGGAGGAGGAGGGCCGTGCGGTCAAGATGCTGTTAAGGATATATATTAGTTGATGTATGAAGTGAATGGATCTAAAACTGACTATAAGCTTCAGCATTAGCATTTACTGTGGCCAGAAAGTGCCAGCATTTACTTTAAGAAAGATCTTGTGGTCGCTCTGGATTAGACCTTCTCAACCTCCACAAAGAATGTTATAGAATGTTAGAGACCGTGACAGTATCCCATATCACAGTTTGTGTGGCACAGTGGTTAGTGCAGGAGGCCCATGTGCAGAGGCTGCGGTTTTCCTGCAGTGGTCACAGGTTCAGCTCCCTACCTGTGAGCCTTTGCTGCCTTTGCTTCCCCTCTCTCCCTCTCTGCTCTGATTTCCTGTCTACTCACAGTTAATAAAGGCCACTAGAGCTAAAACAAACAAAATAAATAGATAAATAACAACCTCGGGATTGATTTTCCCTTCGAAGATGGCAAGTTGTCCAGGCCGTCAGGCAGCAAAAACAAACCCAAATCACGATGCACCCTCCTCCATGCTTCCCTATTGGACTGATGTTTTGATATTGATAAGCTGTGCCATTTGGCACCATACGTGGTGCAGAGTGTTCTTAATGAGCAATTCAACTTTTGTTTTATCAGTCTGCAATACTGTTGCAGGTTGTCAAGGTGTTTGTAGCAGTTTGTAGCTACTCAGGTCCGAGTCAGCACAGAAAACTGACAGCAGCATACAGACTTACTGGGTTTTTATTCAGGATTGCTCCTGTTGATAGCAGCAGCTGTCCTGGAGCCAACACATCGTTTAAACACACAGACACTGATTGGCAATGTGGGACAAGTCTACCAATACGTCCCTCATTGGTACCGTTTCTTGAGCTGCTACGTGACATGAGCAAAACCACCCCCACCACCACCACAGTGTTTTTGAAGATCAGTGGATTCCTCAAATGACTTTATAGCTACATTTCCACTACTCCCTTATATCGCGCAAATTGGAAACTTTTTAAAAAAAGGGGGAAAGAAATTGGAATTTTGAATAGAAAACGTGTAATGGAAACATGTCCAGTTCACCAAGAAAGTTTGCCATCACTGTTATTTTTGAAAGGACTTTGTCACAAAAGACAATAATTGTGCATCTGAGTTAT
This sequence comes from Arrhamphus sclerolepis, assembly GCA_037176975.1. Lineage (NCBI taxonomy): Eukaryota > Metazoa > Chordata > Actinopteri > Beloniformes > Hemiramphidae > Arrhamphus > Arrhamphus sclerolepis. Next base: position 9,040,736 of record JBAMYA010000020.1, read on the forward strand.
TAAGAAACACTACTTGAGTTTTGCAGTTAAAATGTAATGGACCCATCATCTTTTGAATGACCTACATATGTTACAGTATGTTTTGTAGTGCAAGTGACATTTTCAAGCTTTTAGCTTTTATTTGTGAGTTCTTCACTTGGAAAAATGCTGTCTCCATTTAGCTTTTGTTTATGTAATTAGTCTATAGGTCCGCTTACTTTTTCCACCAGCACTGTGATCAGTGTTTTTCTGTCATCTATTTGTATGTTATTAACTTAAATACATTGTCTGTTACTGTGACTTAGAGGATGCTTTTATATAGTTATCTATGTCATATTCATGCTAAGAAAAAACACATATAGGCTCATGTGCACCAGTGTTTATAGTACAGATTGGAGGAGTTGCTGAAGAAAGTACAGTACTGCCCTCTTTGGCAGCAGAGTGAACAGGAGCATATTGTATTGCACTGTGGGGATGTTGTCTGCCACTATAGAAAGAAACCCTCTCTAAACAGTCCTCAGGGTCCAGGCAAAAGGGTGACTGCATTTATTTAACTGTGTTCCCCAACCTATCGATTTGCTGAGCCCCCCCCCCCCCAGTCTGTCTTTCTCCTTAAATTCATCCCATTCTTTAATTAAAAAGAGGTGTGAGGTCCTAGCGAGGCTGAGGTGGCTTCTTCAGTCTCAACAGCATCATTATTGCTTAAAAAGCAACTGTTGCAGCCATAAATTTAAACAGAATGTGTATACTGTTCGCATGTGTACTGAGTCATTGATTTTTTTTTTTTTTTTTTACCCTCCAGATCAGATTTTTTTTTCTTCATTACTCATTTCATTACTTTTCTGACAAATCAGTCTCAACTTTTATATTCCAAATCTTAAACCCTTTGGTTTGGGTCTGGAGGGGTTATAAACACATCCAGCTGATATACAAAAAAAAGTATGTAAAGTTTGCAAAATAAAGCTCATTCTCAGAGGTCATGACCGCGGCCAAAAAAACCATGACCCAAAAGTATAAATAAAATCTAATTCACAAGATCAAAGTGTCAGAGATGTGTTTTACATCTGATGAACCTAGTGATGGTATTTCTCATTTAAACAGCAGTCTGGATGGTTTAAGAGACATAAGAACTTCAATTAATGACTTGTTTGCACATCAAAGGAATAAGCAGCTGCATTATTGAGGAGCTCTGTGTTCAGAGACGTATTACAAGTTTGACACGCAGGAGCAGCCATTTCTCCTGGACTGTGAAGGTACTAGTCTCACTGTTTGGGGCACATTATCACCAGGATTAGCAATCAAGGGCATAACTTTATAATGTCATCCAGTGAAACATGAACACGCACCAAAAAGGATGACTGTGCATATGAAGTCATTTGAAGCAGTCATATAGAACTGTTTATACAAAAAGGAGACAAGGCCACGTGGTTTGCCTGTCTGCACCTTATGGCCTTCTGTAATATTAGATGATTAAAGATCTTATCCAAACACGTTGTTTATTAAATATGTTTTTTTTTCTTTTTTTTATTAGTTTGACCAATGGAAATAAGGCTTAAGACAGAAAAACGAGTGGGGGTCAGATGCTCACATAGAGACTACGGGAGACAGTATCCTTCCATCTTTTTTCATGTTTTTACCTCATAGGTGAATATATTGGCAGTCGTTTTCTTCACCTTAGCAACAATCCCAATTGTAGATTTTCTGTATGTGTCAAAGACAGTTGAAGATTGTCTCCTTTTCCCATAAGTTGTCAGCTTATTAAGACATATTTAGTCACAATTTCACAATCTGCAGCATCAGCAGAACTCCTGCAGGCCTGATTTTGCTGTTGAAATGTACTGGCCTGTAATAGACTCATAGATGAAAGTGACATTTCCACAGTCTTTACAAGTGAGACACCTAATTGGAGAAGAGGTCCAGAGGACATAAATACTGTAGGTTGTAAAGTGGAATGTGTATTACATGGCTAAATACTAACTGCTGCCTGGTCTGTGTTGGTTTCCTGTTTATTTGTAGTTGAGCTGCCATCAAAGGGTGGTCAGATGATCCATCATGGAGAAGTTTGGTCAGGATTCAGAGCTGTGAAAAGTGAAGGTGTGGGGTGAAAATAGTTTTAAATTCTTAAAGCTGAATTTCAAACAGAGTAAATGGACATTTTTTTTAAATAAAGGGTTGCAACAATCTTAACTCCTGATCATGTGCATTGCAATTTTTTGTTGTTTTCTTTATTCATCCTAATAACAAAAGCCTATATTATGCATAACTGTGCAGCTCTGCATAATAGGCACATAAGTGCTTGTCCCTGTCCAAACTGTGAGTAGGTCTCTGGCAGCACCTAGTGGCCACAGGTGAACACATGCATGAATATACAGTACTTATTCTGCTCCTCACACTCAGGATCAGCCACTTGAGCGCTGCCCTATCCAGTGGGGCTCAGTCGTTGCCGCAGCTGCTGCTGCAGCGAGCTACCAGTGCTCCCTACCGCTCACAGTTGAACTGCAGTCATCTGTCAAACGCACATTCAGAAGAAGAATCACAGGAACGTGTGACTCTTCTCTCTCACTCCCACAGATGTGCCACTTTCTTCCCTCACTCATTACATGAATGGCACAAGTACCACAGATGGATCCTTTAAACGATGCACTATTGTTGCTCATGAATATTTCTGGCTTGTATGGAAAAAATGTGAAAAACTGAAGAATCGTTTTGTATGTGCACATAGTTGTCTTTGCAGAATATCTTTAACATTATACATTTGCTTTGGATGGAGGTGATAGTTTCCCCTCATGTGAGTTTTAATCAGCAGACTACTGCAGATCTGTCAGCTCCAGTGCAGCTCATGGGTCAGCCTGTTGCAGTGCAGCATTCTGCTCACTGTGAGCGACAGCACCTGCAATTGAGAAGCACATTCACCCAGAACACCCTCTGCAGGTTTGATAAGAAAATGACTCAAGACACCCTATCCCCCGTTTATGTGCCAGAGCAAGGTCTCTTCCTGCTCGTATTCTAATTAATTACATTGCCGAATTGATTGTTTGTAGTGCGAGCCAGCAGAAAATGTGTTTGGAATGACTTATTATATGGCTGGACAAAAGAGATGAAATAGTAGGCGTTAAGTGGCACTGGTAATAGAATTCCCCATGACAGGTCTATTGATCAGGGTGGCCGGGCCTCTGGAGACTTCACATATCATGCAGTTTTAATTACACGCCAAGCTAAGAGAGCTGAGGTCAACCTGTAAGCATCTGAGCATACATTCACACTAACACTCGCACACCTCCACTCATTTAGATTTTAACAAAATGAATGCACATATCACCTTTTTAAGCACACATGCACTAAATCATCCACTTAAGCACATATTGATCTGCTGTGTAAGTACTAAGAAACTTTCAAAAATCAATTTTACAAGTTGTCAGACTTTTTTTTTTTTTCTTCTTCATTGAGATGTGTTTTGGATAACTGACTGAATAATCCAAATTTCCAAGATCGTTTGCAATCATGAAAGTCTAAGATGAGATCAGCTGTTGCTGTTTTACATCTGCGGCATTATTTGGCATCATTTAAATCGGGAGTTGACCCCTTTTTCACATTTGAAAGAAAATACGCACTATGTTTAGTGGATACACTTTGGACAAAGACAACTCAAGCTGTGGTTAGTTTGAGGATTTCAGAAGCGTACAGCTGCAATCCAACACACTGCTGAATATTAAGCCAGTTCTTTCTGATATTTGTGGCTTCTGGCATTTTGCAAAAAAAAAAAAAAAAAAAACAATGTGCAGTTGGGTTCGGATTTCAGGTATCCATGAATTTTTAACAGTGCTAGCAAATAATGATTTTTTTTTCCCATAGAATTTAATACATTGTTTCCGAAAATGCTCGAATGCTCTGAAATATCATCAAAAATCAAAGCAAAGAGAAAAGAAACATCCAGAACAAACCTGAAGCGGAATGAATAAATGACTTTAAAGTCATTGCGGGAAAAGGATGAAATTGGACGGCTTTCTTGTAACGTTGAAAAGAGCATTTTAACACACTGGTTTCTGTATATTGCACTATATCAGACAAATTGTTCCTCTGAAGTATCCTCATGAAATAAAGGCACTGCTGTTTCCTGTTTTCAAGATTCTTGCATCAGAAATCTTTTTTGTTTTTAATTTATGTATTTAACTTCTTTCATCTTCAACTAGTTATCTATGTTACATTTTGCTATTATGATGGATGTTCTTCCACTGATGAAGTTTTCTCCTGCACCTCCATTTTTAATAGTGGTTTCACTTAAATCAAGCATGAGAACGATTCTTCCACCAAATCTAGACTCATTTGTATCGAGAATAGATATGTTAGAGAAATAAATGGTAAACGGTCCTGACTTATTTAGCAAAAATGGATTAAAAAAAGAATAAGGACCCAAATAATAAACTATATATATATAAACTACTATATTTGTGAATGAAAACAGCAAATGTCACACAATCTAGATTTAAAAGTTGGTAACAGCAAAGAGGAGAGATGTTCTGCTTCATTTGACCTTTTGCTCCATTGAACGTCTCCTTACCAGCCAGCTCCCACATCTCTCCACACTGATCCCCATCCCCCTGCATCCTTCTGCCTACAGCGCCCCCTGCCTTGTGCTGTGACAAGACTGTCAAGCTTGTTCACAGCTGAGGCAGCCAGTTGATCGTGTTGAGCCTCGGGGCTGTGCAGAAACATCTCTGGGAGCCTCGCCAGGTCTACCGGGTCTACCATGATCACCAGCGTGTCACCCAGCACCTGCTACCCTGACCAGGGGAGCGTCCCCACAAACAAATTGCCCTTCTACCCATCGTTCACTGTGAAAACTGCTCTCAGATCAGCAGTTGAGCGGACGCCGTTGACCCATAGCTGCATCCATCTGTCTGTGTGGACTGATTCCTCCAGAGGAACTCTTCTCTTTCACACATCCTGGTTTTTTTGAGACGGGTGCAGATGGCACACCAGGTTCAACCTTGTCAAGACTTTGTTATTTTTGTTGCTGCCTGTTGTAACCTTTTTTTTTTTTTTTCTGTCTCTGCCAGGGACCAACGTCCATGAAGCTAAGAGGATTCTGTCAGAGAGTGGCCTGCCCATCACGGCAGCAGATGACCTGGATGACGCCGCCAGAAAAGCAGTGGCCGCCATCAAGAAATAGAAAGCTTGAGCGTGACTGGCTACACTCTGACTAATCTTTATTACCGGCAACGAAGCGGCCTTTTCTTACACACACAGACCCCCAGACTGAAGCCTTTGCTGCCACAGGCCTTTGTTCTTTCTGCTGAAAACAGTTTACCTCATCATCCATATCAAAGTTACAGGCTTGATGCGTAGAATTCAGTTTCTATATTCATTGCTTCCTCTTAAATCATGTGTTTCTAATTTCTTTAATCATTCTTTTGTCCATTAAATCTTTATTGATTGGGGGAAAATTGCGCACCCTTTCAGGGTCATTATTTCATATCCCCTCAGTTCTCGTAACGTCTGCCATCGCTTTGTGCATTCCATTTTCCAAAGCAATACGCATTTCCCCTGCATACTGTGGCATTTTATCAGAAAAAAAAATATATGAGAAAGACGTTTTTGTACTCAAGGCACAGTACTGCTGACAGACAGCCATTCATAAAATGTGAATTTATTTAGTGGCATTTAGACTAAGTAAAACCAGTGGAAGCTCTGCAATGAATAATTAACTCTCAGCTGTCTTCAATGTCCAAGTTATTTGCGAATAGTTTTCTGTGTCTGAATACCTGTTCTGAATTTGTACATCATGTCTTAATTTTAAAGTGCTGTTCTCATTTACAGTTTATCTTCCAATCTTATATGTGCCTGTGAAACGATGGCTTAGGGGTTTCATAGACCCGTGACAACTCTTGTTTCTGCTAATGATTTCATACTGAAGTTTTGTGAAAATAATTGGGGGAAAAAAGGAATTGTTCTTATTTTTATATAATCATAAATGTATATCTATATCTAAAATATAATCTTAAACCTGTGTTTATCATCTGAGAGATTAAAAACAAACACTTCAAAGTGATTTGCTTGCGTATTGTATTTTATTTTAGCTTTTACAGTTCAACCGTGATATCTGGAGAGTTTACTTGCAGAATCCAGTAAAAGTGATGTCTGTGCAGGAACAGACCTTCAGCAGTTTGTACGCTTTTGTGCCCTGAGGACCCGACGCTGTTGATCTGAGAGCAGCAGAAACAGCCTTCATGAAATGAGCAAACGTCTCCACATGCAAATACACAATTTTGTTTTCAAGCAGCTTGTACTTTTCTAGTTTTTTGAAGTTTTCCTTTAAACCAACTGATGTTTGATCAAGAAAACAAAATTATTCTGTTTTCTATCAAATAAAAGATGCAGACCATTACACGTATAAAGCAAATACCTTCTTTTTTACCAACTAAAATAAATCATTAAAGTGGTTTCTGATAATGTTTTTATCAGTATGTTGTGGGATAAAGTTTATTTAGATTCATCTCTTTTGATTAGTGCTTAAAGTAGCTAAAACTCTAGCTGGGATACAATAATAACCCAAATTTTAAAAAAAAAAATGGTGAGTCCTATATTTACTAATTCAGTTTAAGAGCAATACTTATTTCTCTACAGGCAGTTTCAACCAAACATATCAAGTTTTTATTCCTGTCAACTTAATTTCTTAATATACAAAAACTTCTAGTCCAGGGTCCACTCAGGTTGCTAATATACATCCACTTTTACGCTTGCAATGCATTCTGAAAAGGTTTGGATAGTAAAGCTTTTACCACCGTTGAATGTCCTGAACCTTTGTCTCTTCATCTTCCACCGCTATGTCTTTATAATATGTGCAGTATGTAGCCTCTTAATGAATATGCTTCTGCATCACAGAAGTGGACATAACTTTTAGACACTGATCCAACTCTGAAAAAGATCTGGAATACTGAGTCACCTGAGGATGATACATGTCTCCACTGTGAGGGTCCATCCCAGATGACTCCATCAGAGATGGTGTTTTTGCAAAGATTTACATAATGCTGCTTGTTTTTCCACAACACAGTTTTGACCCTAAACTCTAAGATCCTGTGAGGAGATGCTTACAGCAGTTCTCTTCTGGAGCCTGTATGGCTCTTTAGGATTCAAAGACCTTTTTTCTTTTATTTTCCAAATCATTCACAAAATAACTCAAAAATGACTTGAACACCAGCTGTCTGTACAAAATCTTCTGACACTGTTAGAAATTTATTTTATTTATTTTTTTAATCACAGGGCTGCTGGGTGGAGCAGCGGCTTAAGCGGGCAGCCCATGTACCGAGGCTGCAGTCCTCCTGCAGCGGTTGCAGGTTCAATTCCCAGCCTGCAACCATTTGCTGTGTGTTATCCCCATTGCTGCTCTGCCCTACTTTCCTGTCTCTCCTTAGTATAAAGACCACTAGAGCCACAAAATCTTCAAAAAAAAAATTACAATTTCTATTTTAGTATGTTGCAGATATTGGATTTTTTTTTTAAGTAACTCCTGCCCTTCATCAGTGAAGCCTGAACATTTAAGCTCAAGACAGATACAGAACAACTGCTGCTCTAACAGAAAACATCGGCATTGTGTTTTCAGTGACTGAACATGCAATATTCTGAAACAAGCCTTACGGCTTTTCATTCATTTTTAACTGCTTTCTTTTTCTCTGCAAATCTGCTGTCTTCCCTCTTTTTTCGGCCACTTTTGTGTGCACACTTAATCTCCTCAAATCACCCACCTTCATTCCGTCTAATGAAGCTCGAGTGTATGTCGTCCCGAGAGAGACTTGAAAGGAGGGACTGTCCTTCATCGGCCCTCAGTGAGCGGCACACAGAGACAGAGAGTTGACTGAGACCTCTTCCTGTCAGACACACTGACTGTGTGATGGATTATCTGTCAGGCAATCTGAGAGGGCGCCCAGACTCACAGGATCGACTGCCACCTCCATGAAAGACACACACAGACAAAGCACATCTTTCCCCCTGTATACACCAGAAAGGAACACTGGGAGAAAAGTGAGTATGGAAGTCTCAAACACGAGCAACTTCAGTCTCTCTCTTTTTTTTTTTACTGTACAAAGTCAAACAGACTCCAGGGAGTTCCACTTTTGTGGTTAAGCCACATCATTTTTTTTTTCTATTCAGTTAAACGTAATATGTATTAATATAATAACATTAAGGGAAATAGTTTGGTACTGAAATCTATTTGCAAGGTATTAATTTTTAGCATCCCTGTCACCAAGAGTAATCTCAAGACACATAGTATGTGACTCTGTGTTGCACCGTGCCAGCCAGTCAAGCCGTAAAAATGGGCTGAAGGGTTCAATAATTGCCTTATTTCATGCTCTTCTCTGCGTGTGTCAGAAATATCCCCACTGATGGATTGGATGGAGGAATTTAAGGCTTGTTAAAGCGAGCTTCTCAGACCCTGATATAGTTTAATTCAGTGTCAAGCTGGAGGTCAGAACAAAATGTGCACACTGATTTGCTGGGCAAAATTAGTGCCGCTCCTTCATATAAATATAGATGAGGAGGAAAGAAGCTTTGGAGGTCAACCTAAAGACTTCTATCATGTAACCCACTGCTTTAAACTCAGTTAATACCTGCAGAGGTGACGGAGTGTGGCTGTTGTTTTCAATGACCCTCTGTATGAGCTGCTCCTTTAATTAAGCTGAATTATTTTGCTGCTTGAGTTTTATTTTAAAGTCTTAGTGGCTTGCTTTATTTGTGTACCTAATTGTCCATATTGCTTTCTCAAGACATTGTAGTTTGATTGTTTGTTTGTTTTTGTTTTGTTTTTTTTTGTTTTTTTTTTTTAATGTGATTTTGAACTGATGTCAGAACAGTAATTGCCACTTTAGGAAGCTGCTTTCGGTCTTTAAGTGTGTTCAGGAAAGCAGTGCTCGTGAAAAAGGACTCACAAAATAGGGTCAAGGCAGAATGGAAGGAAGTATTGGATATTTATTGAGCAATTTAGAAGCAACAACTATGAACATATTAGTTCATAAAAAAAGCAATAGTGGTATGAATTGCCTCAGGCTCTTGTGTTTCATCTTTCAGGGACAAGGCATTGCTCAGTATTTACAATTTTCTACCTACCTCGACCTGTCCACCAGTCAGCAGCCAGATAAGGTGGGTGAGCCAGCGTGCACAAGTGTGCGCTCGATTCCATGCCCCGTGCGAGTCAGAATATTGATGCTTCTATCCTCGTATGAAGTGTTAATGCGATTATTCATAAGCTGTAAAGCTACAAACACATCTCTCTCCATAAGACCATGACATGTATCTTCATTCATAAAGAGGGAAGGTCCAGGCTCAGCTCTCTGCAGATGTTATCATCTTACTTCCATCCAGAAATCATTGAGAGAAAAAAAACAAAAAAACAGGCAGCAAAGCAAGGTTGAGGGTAAAAAAGGAGCTGAGGATGTCTGCTATACGTTGAGGTCCTCAGATTTAGTCTCAATCTGCAGATGAGCAGAAAAAATCCATTTCCCTCTCTGCAAACTGTTGTCAGTGTGTCTGTAATTGAAGGTCTCAGAATCAATTTAAATTACCTCAGCTGTCTTGAGAAATTGAGCGAAGAGGAGGTGGATTTAAGGGGAAAAAGTTGCAAAAAGCAACACCCTTTTTTCCATGACCGTCTCTTCTCCTGGCAGAGTTTTAGGGATGTTTCCCTGAAGTCCAGTCACATCAGTCTTTCTTTATTTCTATTCATTAAATACTATTTTTTCCTCCTTTTCTTTGTCTTTTCATGATGATTTCTATTATTTACTCTCTTTTTTGCTTTTTCCCCTAAAATAATTGTACTCTTTTCTGAATATCCTTTGCTCTTTATCACTTTATTATATCTTTACTTCCATCATCAGTTCATCAACTTTTTTCTGTTCGTCTCTTTTCATGCATCATTTTATCCTCTCATTTACTATTTTTTTTCTTTTAGATTTACATCTATCTACCCATATCCTCTCCTCACGCATTCAGCTTTGCTCCCACATTTTTCACATCCTTCTTTCTGTATTTTCTACCTTCCTTCCTTCTTTTACCTTTTAACTTTTTTTCATCCATTATTGCATTCTTCCTTCTTGTCTTTTAATACCTACTTCCACCTTTCCATCCCCACTGTTCAGCCTTATTTTGTGTACTTTCTTTCATATCCCTTCCTTTCTTCTGCTTCTTTTATTGACTCGTCATTAGAAAGAAAAGAATAAATGCAACCTGCTTCTAGTTTTTTTGTGTTTCTTCCAGATAAACTTTTTCCTCACTGTCAACGAAAAAGAAACAGCTTTCCCAGAGAAGATAAATGAAGTGAGAATAGAAATCCAACGCTTGTCTTTCTGTGTGTTTATTTGAGCTCAGACCTCATGAGGGACTGTTCTGACACCATTGAAGCTTGACAGCGAGAAGAGCTGCTGGAATGATGGAGACAGTATTATTTATACAAACTGAAAACAGTCTGGAGTGGACAAACCAGCTGGGGCCAGAAAAATCCAGATGAACAAATCTGAGGGGAGTAAGTCACACTGACCTTCCCTCCTCCACAGAATATAACGCACACATGAATAAACTGTTTCCTGTTTGCTGACAGTCACACTGTCGTTTTTGGCAGGCTGCCCCATGAAGCAGCATCAGGAGAACAGCTTTCAGCTTAGAAAAGAGATCCACTTCGGAATCACAGAAGCTGAAACTGTGTTTTATGTGACCTCTGAAAGCCCTTTAATTAAAACATAGGCAACAGAATGCTGCTTCAAGTTGCTCGATAATTAGGCTCCCAAGTTATCCTGGTGCAGGTGTTCAGCTGACATGCTCAGACACTCCACTGGCCCACAATGCTTTGTGCCGAAGCCGTCTGCCGAGTAAAAATCAAGGTGACATGTAATGCTGATGGTCCCACTCACTTCAACACAGTCATGACAAACGCAGAGCACAAGCCATGGAAATGGTTTTGTTGCTTGTGTGATTGTTCTCCATCCCAGGTTTCCCGCTCTTCATCTTGTTTTCTCTCAGAGAGATGAAGCTGTATCCTGCTGAACATCAGGGTCGGCTTGTGGATTTTGATCTCATCTTTTCGTGATAGCATGGACTCTGCTGATGGCTTGATCCATCAACTTCATGAATGGCGCTGGCTGCAGCGTATGAATGTGTGTGTGTGTTTGTCTTGTTTGAGCAGTGTGGCTTGTGCCTCGGGGTGAAGGTGACTTTGAGACAGTTAATAGCGATAACGGTTACTTTCCATTGCTTTCGCTGCCTCCATGGCCTCATACTCAGGCTGAATATATGAAACCTGTGTGTGTCTGTCACTATCGTCGTTAAATCACCGCAGCGTGGGTTTGTGCTGAGCACCAGGGAAAAGTGGCCTGTCGCCTGTGATTCTAGCAGCGATGTAAAGCAGAGCAGTAAAGCCAGCATGATGGCTGCCACCTGGCTGGAGTATACGCTCACACATCCAGCAGCAGACAGACACAGTAAACAAGGTGATGAAGTTTAGCATGCCTGTTATGAAGCAGGAGCTCTGGGTAATTGCAGTAGGTGTGTTTGTGTTATTTTTACTTGTGTGCCGTAGTCTACACGAACATCAAAGCTTCGCCTTTTTTAATGTGGATGTGTGTGCCGTGTTTAATCTCAGTGGGGAGATATGATGAGCTGTTTGTGTAAATAAATACGCTTGAAGTTTTGTTTGTTCTCAGTGCTGAGACTGAATTGCTTTTCCTAAACAGGGAAACTAAAAGGGGCTTGCCGCAGCTTGGCCTTAATATTCAAACCGCAGCGCAGCAACTACAGGAGCTGAACACATGGATCGATCGAAAACTTTGTCTTACCGTTGTTTACCTGCTGTAGTTTTGTGTACACAGGCTCGGTGTGTTTACTCTGCAGTGCATCTTCATTTGTGAGAGTGCCTTCAACTCGAAGATGCTCATCAGCCTCACTGGAACAGCGCCTGTGTGCATCAGTGGAAGGAGGTAAAGACTGTACACATGGCACACAGTCTGATTCATCCTGCAAAAAATGCTCCATGGATGAGAATAAGGACGCTGTTCTGTATCTACTGGGGATAAAACCATGGAACAGACTTTTTAAAGTCTTTACCGATTGTCACTTGCTTTACTTTCCACCTAGTTCTCCATCTGAATCAGCACAGGATTAACAGCTTTCATGAATGTGATGTGGGAATTGGCCTGTCAACTTTATTGATGGATTGCAACATTTATTGAAGATTACCCTCCCCAACCCAACATTATATATATATGTATATATATACACGTATGTATGTATAATTACTGCTGAATATAGAATCAAATTGTAGAATCAACTGGTTTAAAAAAACCAGGACATATTCGCACCACAACTCCAATAAATGATAACTTGTCTATACATTTATCTCATTAATTTAGAAGTAATTTATAAATTTCTCTCATTCATCTATTGATGATTCACTCGGAGTCAGATCAGAGGAGTATGGGTGGGGAGGTGACTGAACCAACCACAAGACTGGAACCAGTGGCCAGTAAAGGACAACAGTCTGTTCTCAAAGTTAATGTACTGGAAACAGGGAAAGTGGTTAAGAGGGTCATAGAGACAATGACCAGGCCACAGTCATGTTGACTGCTTGATTCAGTCAGGACATCGTAAATTTTGTGGGGCATTAAAGATATGGAGGGATTAGAGGGGTTTACAAACAGCAAATCTTCTTCAGACAAGATTAGCCTGAGAAGACAATGACCTTACCGCACCAGTCCTAGTTTTTCCTATATCTGTTTAGTTGTTTCCCCCCTTTAACTGTCTAACCCTACCCCTAACCCTTCTGTAAAGTGCCTTGGGTACCCCGGCGCTATATAAATTTTAGTTATCATCATTATTATCAAAACATGGGGCTATGAATGATTGTAAGAGTCTCCTTCTCGTTCCTCCTCGTTGTTTCATGTGGACCACAGATGAACTGACACATGTCTATCGCTCTTTTAAACTGCAGTAACAATAGTAAATATTTTTTGTTTTCTTTTCAGATTGTCTGTCTTATGTATTATTGAAAGAGCATGGTGACAGTTTCAGAAGGTATGACCAAAGGTTCTTCTCTACAATGAAAAGAGGAAAGTCCAAAGAAAGGAGACAAATAAAATGGGTCTAAGTAGATCAGCTGCACATGTTTGCTTTCTGATGCTAGTCAGGACACCCAACAGGACACAAGTTATATTCTGGAGCAGCAGTTTTAAATATTATGTTGAAACTCAACATAACAATCAATTTCTGCGTAATTTGCCAGTAATTCAATTTAACTCAATTCAGAACTAATTCATCTCTGTTATGGGTCAATTTCACTGCTTTAAGTCACTGTTGGACTGTTTTAACTCAAATATGAATTGGGGTGTCACATCAACTTCACACCACCACACACCCATCGTACACACATCTACATCCATCATACTTCACTACACCAATACATTGTCAAACAAAACATACTACAGTCACTGTTGTCTTTGTCTGTCTTAGTGTTCCACTGTTTTTCGTTGGTGTTGTTTTTTTTAGTTCTCTGCCAGAATCATGTTCAAACAAAGTTTGTGTTTGTTAGATTAGACTGTCAAGAGGGCTGAAGGACACATTCTCCCACACTCTCACCTACGCACTAGGAAATCACTGCAAGATCATATTGCATATAAAAGTAAAAAGGTTTTTTGTCAATCTTGGCACTAAACCACAGCATATATGCAGACACACACACAAAAAAACTAATTCATTTCAAGGTATTTTACATTGTCAAGCAATAAATAAAAAATATAAAAAGTAAAAACATCCAATCAGGTAAAATTCAATTCAATTCAATTATATGTTAATGCAGCCCAGTTCAGTGTAATTCAGTTAATCCAATTCATTCCAGCTGTGTCCAGATTGAAAGTTGAAAACTAAATAAAAAAATAGTCTAACTTTGAAATCCACCAGACTGCATTAAATATTTGCAGAATTTCCTCCTCTGTACAACCTCGAGGCAGCAGTGGGCAGGAAAAAAAAACCCTCCAGCAGAACCAGACTCAGAGAGGGCGGCCAGCTTCTTCAGAACTTCATTCAGAACCAGAAATTGACGTAATCTTGCCCTTGTCCATTCTTTATTTATTTTTTTATTATTATTTATTTTTAAATTATTTTATCAACAATGTGTATTTATATGCCTTTCGCCCAAAGTGAGCTGGGATAGGCTCCAGCAGACCCCTGTGACCCTGCACAGGAAATAGCGGGTATAGATAATGAATAGCAAAGGGTCTCGGGCCAGGAATCAAGGTCACGACTGCTGCAGGAGGACTGTCGCTGTGGGACATGGACCGCCTCCTTAAACCACTGGACTACATTCGTAGTCATAGTCTATGCTACATTGTTTCATCTTATAGTTAGCGTCTGGCTTCATTTGGTGCTAAAACCTTCTGGCCCCTCCCCCTCTCCACCATCAGTCTGATTTCAATTACAATTTCAAATCTTTCTTATTGAATAGAAAACCATAAGCTGCACAACCTTTTTGTTTCTGATAGATGTCATTGTTCCCTGTCAACCCGTAAGAGCTCTTTGCTTCCAGAATACAAACCTGAAGGTTTTGGCCTGTTTGGATCCAGGACACCCTCTTTAGATTAAAACTCACCGATCGTGTTGTACAATAATAGTTTTGATATGCTTGTCTTCATTTTTTGTGTTCTTTTAACCCTTTTCTTTCCATTTTTGACTTTGTGTCCACATTTTGACACAAAATTACTTTTACAAGTGTAGTTAATCTGATAGAATTTTCCTTTTAACCTTTGTGTTATGTTTGCATTTTTTTTATATGTATCTATATATTTTGCTTTTACCGTGTAAACCATTTTGGGTTGTATTTGTGTTTGAAAAGTGCTGTATAATGAAGCGGGCTGTGGCGGGATGAGGATTCAGACCGCAAAGTCATAAACAGGCTATTAATGTCATGTTAAAGGAGCAGACGCAGTCAGCTTAATGAGATAATTCTGTGATAAATGGAAAATGTTCTGTCTGCCTTGTAAAACTGTATTTTCATGCCAGTATTTAAATGCATGTACATATAAACTTTTATTAAGCATCCCTTCCTTAATGCAACACTTTGCAAATATTCCTAATTACTGGCACGACTCATTATCCAGAGTTATGCCCAAAACATTGTATAATTTCAGCTACACTTGGGTAAGTCATGCATAATTTTGTGCTGTATGCGCCTGAGATGAGCAATTAAATCAAAAAACAAAGCCTCTTTATTGTGCATTTTCAATTCGCTCAGACGGATCTGTTATACAGCGTTTCAGAAACACTCGTGCTCGGAAATTACAGAGAGATAACAACGATGACAAAGTGACAAGTAGCTCAGAAGTGGGCTTTGAATAGTTGCAGGCTGCTTCAAATGAATCATTTATTTAATCTATTCCAGTAAGGCAAACAAGTACTAAAATGCGTCCCCTAGGGATACATAAGATTTCATGTGAATCATATGAAATTGTGACTTCTCTGTATTAGACTTGTGTTTTCAGTGCAACATCACGGTTTTTGAAAAGGATTTTCAATACATTTTCTTACATTCATTCTGATCACATCCTGATTTTAAATGTTCATCACAGCATCGAAACAGCATCTAACACAAGTGCCAGAGCTGAAAGGAGGACTAGCAGAGCTCTACTGGGACACGTTGTTGCTCAGCTGGTGTCAGACCCGTTACTGATCTCTATGCCTCTCTAAGTCATCAATCAAAAAGGCACAGCCAATTATACATACATTTGCTGCCGTATAGCTTTACCTGATGTGGTAAAAAAAAAAACGGCATATCCCTTAGGACCAACACGTCTCTTTACAGACCCATGTGATCTTGTCAGTGGTTCACCAGGTACCTCCTCTTGCACTACTTTTGGTAGTTATTGTGCTTTTATACCCATTTTCCACATTTCTTACACATCAACTTCAAATACCAAAAATATATAACACTTCACCTGTCGGTGGCTTTAATGTTTTAACTGACCATTATCTTAAGGACAATATTTGCTTCTGAACAGCAATATCATTGACAAAGTCTTTGCAAGAGGAGTAGTCAATTATGGTTACATAATTCCCAAAGGCGCAGCAGACAACATAATATACAACATAATATACTGTTTTTTATTACTTGTAGTTCAGTCTAAGGGTCTTATAGAATTGGTACAAATATTTATTTTCTGAAAGTGTCTTGTGCACCAGAAAGTATAACAAGGAAGGAATCAGATTTCTTTAAGTTCTACATATACTTGGATCGCACATGTTTATTCTCAATATAATTGTGTTTTCTGCCGCATCTGTGAAATACTCTCTTCATGAATTCATTATTCATTGTATCACAGAAAAAGAATATGAATGTTTCTTCAAGAGTTTTTATTTATTTTTACTGTAAGTGTTTCTTTTACTGTTGTGGCTACACAGTGAAAATGCAGCTCTGCGTTTACTTGGCACAAAGGAGTCATTTAGCTGAGCGACCCCAAACATTACTCTGAGTTAGTAGCCTATAAGCTAACGCTCTTGAGCACTCGTTGGTATATTAGAGTTTAAAGACATATATAACCTTTACACAGTTATCAAAGAGCGCATATTATGCTCATTTACATATTTCAGAGTTCACTTTTGAGACCTGCTCAGGGAACTTCACAAGCACTAATGGAGATATATTATGCAGTTTCTATTTTTTTTAAGAGCTTGAAAATGTTTTCAGCACATAAAACAAGCTGTAACTCTGTAAGCTTAATTAAGTAGTGTTGTTGTTATACTACTACGTCTACTACTACTAACAATAACAATAATAATGATAATAATAATAATAATGATAATAATTACTGAAGAAATGGGGTTTATAAAGCAAGTAGATGGCTTTGAATGAGATACAACCGAGGTTAATTCACAAATATCTATAGGAGAGGTACAGGGGTTGGACAATGAAACTGAAACACCTGTCATTTTAGTGTGGGAGGTTTCATGGCTAAATTGGACCAGCCTGGTGGCCAATCTTCATT
>JBAMYA010000020.1:9057826-9069946 GCA_037176975.1 Arrhamphus sclerolepis
AGCTGGGATAGGCTCCAGCAGACCCCTGTGACCCTGCACAGGAAATAGCGGGTATAGATAATGGATGGATGGATGGTGTATTTATATGCATCACTCAGTTTAAAATAACAAAATTATGTGCACATTCGTCAGAAGGAATATTTAAGCGTCAATAGCTAAAAATATTTTCAGCAAAACCCTTATCAGTGTTGTTTGAGGACAAAGAGAAAAAAAATAAAAGAGATAATCTGAGAAAATCTTTTAATAATCAGTCAACAATTTAGGTCATATGACCCAGCCGCAGGTCAGGGTACCTGCATCCCTTTGAAAATAGAAAATTGACTATAAAAGATAAAATAGCTTTGATAAAATACCATCCTGTTTGTTTTTGTAATTTGAATTCTAATGACTTCATGCATGTCCTGTCTAGTAACAGAACATGCATGTGGAGGAACACAGTAATGAATTGATAATGTTGAACACCAGTGTAAACCCATTCAGTTGTCAGTGGGATGTCTTATCTGACCAGCATCCCATTTCTGTCAGTGTAAAACATTTTCTGCCCATCAAATTGAGATGAAGTCTGAACAGCGTCTGAGAAGAGGTTGCATATTTCCATTTCCTGCGGTCTGAGGTCTTTAATGTCCCACCTCAACCCTAGTGGAATGCAGTCATGGATGAGCCAGTAAAAGCAATGATATTACTTATTTTTATATGCATATAGTAATCATGTCCAACAACGTGTATATAAGAGTAAGAGGTGAAAGAAATGAAAGCAGGGACCGCTTTCCTGCACATTACCTACATCCGAAGGATATTTCAAACACTTCCCCTTGAAAAATTGTCCATTACATGGGTCAATAGAGGGCAATGGGAGAAGAATAAACACCCTTCTTCCAAAGACTGCTGCTCTTTTCATTGCTTGCTCACAAATATGCGCACATACACATACACACAAACGCTGGCTGACACTTTCTGTCAGCCCATCTGATTGCCTGTTAGACAGTCTCACCCACCACGACAAGTGCCCTTTATCGCCAAGAACCATTTTCTCCGCCATGTCAGATATGGGGATATTAATAAATGCACAATGACAGTACTTATGGAGGCGAGCAGCTATCCTGCCTCTGCAAATTTACCCGTGGGTCACTTTTGTACGACAGGGAAAAGAAACTATAGAAACAAACAGGTGCAGGTCAGAAACTCATCTCCTTTCGCAGATTAAAAACTCATCTTTCAAAGCAGTGCGACGTTATTGAGGCTGATTCTCAGTGCTCTCCATGCAAATGGAGGTGTGATTAGGCACATGTGGGGTGGCTGTGGGAGAGGAGAATGATGTGTCCCTCTGCTCAATTATCTGTGTGGGGATAACTGAGAGATAGAGGGCCAAAGGCTGCCTCAGCCTTCACAGCAGTTATTAACGACTCAAGGTTGTCTGTGTGTTTTTATGCGTATGAACACACACACATGCAGTATATTTGTACTTTTTGATCAACTTTTTTTTGAAAAACCTTTCAGAAAACCTTACACATGGCATCAGGTCTTGGTGAAATGTAAATGTGTTGTCAGTTTTCTTTCTAAAAATATGACATCTTATTATGAGAAGTAACACTTCCTGTTTTGTTGTTGTTTTCCTGGAAACTCTCTTGAAATGTTGTTGGGCCAGTTGCATTGCTGGATAGCATCTGACTAACTTACATGTATTTTAACATGATACCACCTAAATCAGAAGTTTTTAAGTTTGATCTACAGCTGAAACATCAATTTAGTCCTATTATTATTATTATTTAAGTACTTGAGAAATAAGTCCTCAGTCTGGATATTGTGCAGACACGTAAAGTTCCACAGACTGACAAGACATGAAAATGCAAATACCTATAGCCTCACTAATCTACTAATATCTGCTGCATGATATTGTGATTTAACAAAGAGGCTGAGCGTATAAGCAGAAACAGCATGAATATGATCATTAGGCTTAAATTAAAAAATCCTCAGAACTTGGTTGTGTGCATATGTGCGTACATATATGTTTGTGTCTCCACAAACATATATTGTAGTATTTCTGTGCAGCACAAGCTAAACATAGCCGCTAGCCCTGCATCAGCTTGCAGTTGTTTTCCATTTCCAAATTGCAAATGCAGCGCACAGCTGATCGAGTCATTTTATAGCTTGATAATTTCTGAAAGTAATGCTTGTTGAAATGTTTTAGCCTCACCTTATAACATTACACCAACTCCAGACACCAGAGCAGCTGGGACCCGCTCTGGTTCAGTTCTGGTGTGGACTTCCACAGGAAATGTATATTTACTTTGGATAACATAAAGTATGGCTACAGCAGCTAATGTTAGCCTAGACCACGGGTTTTTACTTGATGGCTGCCTCCACTGTGGATAACATAACATTGAATTCAAGTAGACAACATTTCAACAAGCATTGCAGAAATCATTGATCTATGAAATGACTCAATCAGCTGTGCGCTGCATTTGCGCTGCTAAATGGCAAAACACGAACAAGCTCGTTTATGCTTAACTGCGATAGAAACACAACGCTCATTATTTGAAAGTAGTTATAATCTCCCTCATCTGGTGACTTGCCATGGACAGTAGGTACAGATCCCTCTGTCAGACAACGTCTGCTGGCTAATCCAGCTGTGTACTGTCTGAGCTTCTCAAAGCAGTCTGCCTTTAATTGTTTCACACACACAACAAAGTTCTTGAAGATTGCTGCTGGAACATGGGCATTTCAAATGAAATGGAACCACGCAGCTTTTCTGTTTGCTTTGGCTGGTAGAAAGTATAAGGATTTGTGCTGGTCTTCGCAGCCAACCACAGAGCACTTCATGTGTGACTTGCCTTTGCTCGTAGCCATGATGCTTGGCAGGGTTTCCCACACATAGAGTATTGTGTGGCACAGCACCACAGAATCAGCTCCAAGCACCACAGATAGTCCACCCCCGCCAAAGCGATTTTGAAATAAAAAAAATTGTTCTGTTCATTCATAGCGCTCTTTTACCTTATCATTCTCATTCACAGAGGGAGAGAGAAGGTAGCGCGCATACATGCCAGTGGTGCGCAGGTTTACTGCCGCAAGTCTGACAGGGTTCGACATTAACGGCTGCCCGACTGTCCGTTCCTCTCTGATCACAGACACCATGGTTTACGGAAAAGAACTGGCGGGGACTGAAAAATTGAGAAAGTTATGTAAATCTATCATGGGCATTTTAATTACACTCCTTACAGACGGCAAGTTGATAGAAGAAAAATTACTTATAGACTCAGCAAAGCTGATTTTTCTAGTCACTGGAGCAGTGTTGTCACATCAGCATCTTTCTTGTTAAATCTGGTGACATTCCTAACTCCCCTGGTGTGTTTTTATTTTTGCAAAAGCTAAGTCAAATCTGATCACTTTTCCTGGTGTTATTGGAAATTTTTCTGTTGTGGATACTGACATTCTGCAGTTGCGGTGCATTCACATGTACACGGTGGGTGCAGCCTCTGCATCCCTCTCCATAGACTTGAACGAGGACGAGGTTTACCGTCATTAATGCACAATTAGCGCATACTGTCCTGAACCCCTCCCCATCCCAAAGCACTGGGAGGCGGTCAGTCTCACAGCAGCCTCCCAGTACTCCCAGCTGCAGTCAGAGCAGAGACCAGTTACTCTGCCAAAGTGTCTGTTTTGGGTCACTTTGGACCTAAGCCCTGATAAAGGAGGAGGGTTTGACATTCTAGCCCTATAAATAAATTATATATTCTAACATTTAACAATACAGGACAACATTGATTCATGTAATGTGGGTCTAGACAAAGAATCTAAGTCATTAAGTTATTTTGAGAAGTGATGACCTATTTTAATGACAAAATTAAAAAAAACAAAAACAAACAAACACTCAAGAATCAACAGAAGAAAGCTGATTTGTAGTTCTAAACATATTTAGGGTGTCTTTGTCACTCCCGTGATGTTATTCCTCTCCTACAACATCCATCACAATTACATGTGATGTAACAAAATAACAAACATCATAAATATTTAAAAATATTCATCATTCCATATATTTTAGTGTAAAATTGGGGGAAACCATCACATTGTTTCAGGCAGGCAGATTTCGTCTGGTTGTTGTCAGACCAGGCAACCAACAGCGAAATCTGCCTTTCTTTTTCAAAGTGTCTGTCCCACATTTTGTCTCTTAAAGTATGTTTGAACACCGCCCGCTGCACACGCTTTTCATCGACCTGATGACCGACTCCACTGAGCAAGACACTGACACTCAATTCCTTCCCCAGCACCAGAGGAGCACCCCAAATTGCTACCTGGTCTGTGGGAAACACTGCTTTGCGTTGGTGTTGGTAAAACCAGCAAAACAAAACCAGTAGTACTTCTACTAATGTAGTGGGTGGGGGCTCTGGGAGGGGTTGATAAGTGAGGGGTGGTGCCAGGGCGGGTCTTCCTTACACAGATGTTACAACGGGGGGAAGAATCTAAACAGCACAATTCCTGACACCAAAATCGTTCCACTGATTCACAGAAAATGGATGGATGGTTTGTTTTCACGCTTGGAGTGTTTATAGGAGGAGGATATACCCAAATGGAAATACAAAAGGATGCCAAAAGTGATTTTTGCATTATAGGTCCCCTTTAATATCTATCTCTTGACATGAGATCACTGGAATGCAGTCTTTATCTACATACAGTCTTTCAGAAAGTGTTCCAATCTGCTGTAGATAATAAGACTGGGCATCTCCTTCAAAAAGAAGCATACTGTTATACTCAGGAGCATGATGTAACATTGAAAGTGGTAAAACTTTGATGAACTCACATGCCATTGAAGGTCTGCTTTTGATGCCTCCTTTATGAAAAAAACACTCCAAGCAAAGCCATCTGTGACCAAAAGAGCAAGATTCATCTGCCGTTGTTTCCTCATTAACCTAAAATGCACATCACTGCAGTCCCCATTCAAGTCTGTGGTGAGCTCAGTTTGCTTGCAGGATCTCCCCCCACTTCCCTCTGTCTTCTTTACAACATAGTGCTTTTCTATAGGATCTTGAAGGTCTTGTCTACTTTTCTTTGCGACTGATCACATTGCAGCTGCCCACTGTAATGAGCTCTGCTTAGCAGACAAGGTCATATGGCACAGACATTTTTCTTTCTGAATGTGCAGACTTTCTCTGTGTACACAGGCTCATTTTTCCATCTTTAGGTGCACATTTGCGAGTGTAGAAGCACGTAAAGCGACAAAGGTCAATATAAACATAAATTCACCCACACACATTTCTCTAGTATCACTCTGAGCATGTAGCTACAACCTTAGAATATAGCTCCATGACATCTTTAAGGATGAAAATACTCTGCAGCCACTAATGATACTGTCAGTATCAGCGTGAGGAATTGATACTTCTCATTCAGTCATATAACACTTTGAACATTCACAGGCAGGTAGGAATTTTATTTTATTTTATATCTTTCAGCTGACAATCCAAAGATATTTTTTTCAAATTTCGACGTGAATGACTTGATTAAGGTTAACACATGGATAGGTATTAAAAACCAGCCTTGTTGGCAGGAAATGAGGCATGTGCCTTTTATAAAAAGTTAAAACAGAAAAGAAATTCAAAAAAGGCATCTTTTCCTTGTAGCCTTTCATTACTGAAATGCCATATGACTTGCATGCTATCAGAGCTAGGGGGGTTAGAGCAGTTGTAGCTGGACATGCCTACCAGTATCAGCCTGCAAATTGTAGGCTGATTAACTGAAGGTCCCTGAAGATTTCCATTTAGAAAGACCCTAAAATGATTCACTGTGGCTCCTGCCTCCTTCAGCTAAACCATGCCAGGGCAGCAACAGAGCAGCTGGCAAATGTTAACAGGTCAAATGTCATTTCAGTGGACACATCAGAAATGGCCACTGCATTTAGCTGATGCACCATTAGCACTAGTTGCCTGCTACTTAACTAGCCTTCAAGGCCAGCTCATAGCTTGTCAACAAAACATAGCTATTCACTTTAAAAAATATAAATGACCATGCTCTATTAAGTCATCATTCACAGGTCAGAAAATACATTATGTTCTTCAAGTCAAGGTCAAGACAAGCTAAATGCTAAGTGATGATGGCTAGCCACTGGCTAGGATACATCCCTAATTAGTCATACTTTGCTGTTTTATATCATATATACTTTATATTATCTCAGTGTAAATGTAAACCACAGCATATTTTCTTTCATTTAGGTAGAATTTCAACAGATTAGGAAATTACATACTTTTAGCTCCACAAACTCATCAGTAATAGTAATTTGTCTTCAACAGTTTAGATTTAAACTAGTACACTTTTCTTCATATTCTGCATTTAGGTGAATGCATTTGCTGCCATTAGACCACATTTGACTTAAATGCCTGTGAGAGAGCAGACTGGCTCAACTCACCAGGAGGGGTGTCACCTACTGGTTGAGTTGGTCAATCAGTACAAAAATTAACAAAATAAAATAAATACCAATAAACATTTCCTGTGAAAAATCTTGGTTGCAGTTTATTTGGTCCACTACACAACCTCACAACAAGCTAACGTCACCCTTTAACAGAGTCAAACCTTCAATTTACTTCTTCTTTTCCTACTTCTGTCAATGTTATTGGCGGCTTACAAACGATGTGAACCTTCAACTTAAATACTTTACACCCCTTATTAATTGCCAAACTGGGGCAAACCACTGCAAGGAGTGTATGTCATCCTAATTGTTCAAAACAAAAAACCCATACATGGTAAACACAAATAATGACATATTTCAATCGCACCAGTAAATCGTTCACCAGTAAACCACTTAACAATAATAAAAACAAAGATTTCCCTTGTCCTCCACTCCGTGACCATTTACACTGTCCCCCTGTTGGACCAAATAAAGTGAGGCTCCTCAGCGGCGCATGTTTCGGCATTAGAGCATCAGGACAGCAGTGGTGATCAAGGTGGTGAGTGTGCTTTGATTTCAAATAATCTACTTTAACTAAAACCGGCTGTAATTTAGACATGAAGTGGTGGGTATACCTAACCACATGCCATAGATGGTTTAACCAAAATGTGATTGAATGAAGTGCAGGGGAAAACTATTATTGATGCCTAAAATAAACACAGGTGACCTGAGTCCACTTCCTTCAAACGACCACACCCATGTGCTAGCGTGTGCATTTGGTTTATTTGGTACATATACTTGTTGCCCAAAAATAGCAATATCTCCCTAATTATCACCTTGTGCCTACCGTTTTTCTCTTTCACTGAGAAGGGCCTCAAATATTATGCACCGCGCGGACTGCGCTCTCGCGCAACAGACGCCCACAATGATGAGGCGGAGAATTCACTGGCTCACAATGCCCGTGCTGACATATTATCTCACTTTTCTGTCTCTTTTTTTTATAGTCAACTACTTTATTGTGAAATTCGAACTTGGTAACAGTTTGTTTGTTTGTTTTTCTGAAAAGGTATTTTTGGCTGTTGTGACCTTCATTAGCAGTAGCTGGACAGGAAGAAAATAGTGTATAGTGAGGGGGAAGACATCCAGCAAAGGGTCACAGGCTGGGAGTCAAACCTGTGACCTCTGCTGGAGGACGTATAGCCTCAGTACATTGGCCGCTTGGTCTAAAACTGCATCACCCAGCTGCCCAACAAATTTACAAATTTAACAAAGAACCTTTTTTTTGTCATCCTTGGAAACAACAGAGAATATCACCCACAGTTCACTGCAAGCTTAGCTTTAAGAAAACAGATTGACAATTTTTAGAGGTCTGAAAGTATATGCTTTGATGCTTTATGATATGACAATAGGGAGGTTTGATAATTTCACTCTAATCTAAGTCAGGATATAATATTCGGCAAATCACAACTGCTCATATAAATGACACATTTTCTCAGCCAAGGCCATACCAATTAAAATGTAAAGGTTGTGTCTTATGTATTTGAGTTGGTAGTCACTTCAAATACCCCCAAATCACCTATCTATCTATCTATCTATCTATCTATCTATCTATCTATCTATCAACTGTCTGTCTGTCTGTCCACATTATGCCGAAGACAAGAAGTAGGCTACTCTCATGAGGAAAAGCACAATTCAGAATTCACTGGTAACACTTTTGAAATATTATACAAACACTGTCACAAGTCCAGGGAAAGAAGTATACCCAATCCAATCCAACTTTATTTGTTAAGCACTTTAAAAACAACAGCAGTTGACCAAAGTGCTGTACAAAATAGTAAATAAAACATCATGAATAAAAGACAAAACAGTCCAAAGGACATAAAATTAAGTATATATCAAGTATATATCCATGACACTGTTTTCTTCTGCAGAGGTGATAACTAAGCATTTCAGTGCTTGGTTGTGGTTCTGTCTGTGTCTGATTCTGCTCTGTTGCTCTAGTGTGACACCCAGTGGTTTCCCCAGGTCATGTTTTGCCCCTTTAAAGACAAGGATGTTCAGTAAATTCCAAATTATAAACAAATGAATTTGCAGCATTGATTCACACAGTGATGGATCAGTGTGTCACCTGCTGTTCTTCATGAGTCACTTCACAGTGTTGCAACAGGGCGCAGGAAAATAGAAATCTCTGAACAGTTCTCTCAAGCAGTGAAACAGCTGTCAATTTTCTGTCTTGGTGGAGCTACGAAATGGTGGCGGTGGACTGGGAGATCCCTCCTGTCTTCCTCCACCTGGATCCATTGTCCTTCATGCACACTTTCAAGGACGTCTGCCAAACTCTGGCAGCGTTCAATAATGTAGGCACCGATCCTGAAGAGCTCCACACAGCAGCTGATGAAGTCTCTGTGTGTGCATGCATGTGTGTCAAAGACAAATCCTGAAAGTGGAGGAGCATTTCTATGAAAGAGACAGTTATTATGTAGATTATCTCATTTTAAAAACATTGCAGAAAATAAACAGAAATGACTATTTTCATGCTATGACGCCAAGAAAACACTGTCTAAAATACTTTAGTGTTATGTCAGCGTCTACCATAGATGTTTCCCAGCATCCTTTGCTGCACTATTCGTTAAGGCATTTCATGTTTGTCCATGATTGACTTCAGTGTTACCAGTATAGTTTGTTCAGTCAGCTATTCCATGCTGATGAGTATCTTTTATTTTGATTAGTGTAAATTTGTGCATTGTTTTCATCACCACAATGTAACGGAACCAGTGCGCCTCAGCCCCTGCCTTTTTCAAGGCAGACTGAGGACTGCCAATAGAATAATTAGCCATGGATGATGTTGTCAGAACCACTAGTTTCACCACCTCTGAGGTCATTAGAGGGCAACATGGCTGCCCCCTGTATGAGGTGTGGTTTGAAATTAGCTCCCTCCTCTGGGTGCCCGACCCCTTCAGCTTTGTAACTGCTGCCACAGCCAGGTTTCTGCCGTGCCCTGGTTAAGCTGCCATGCTACCATGGTGAAGATACCCCTGATACCTACCTCATCCAAGGGCAGGTAG
Organism: Arrhamphus sclerolepis; assembly: GCA_037176975.1. NCBI lineage: Eukaryota > Metazoa > Chordata > Actinopteri > Beloniformes > Hemiramphidae > Arrhamphus > Arrhamphus sclerolepis. Next base: position 9,067,265 of record JBAMYA010000020.1, read on the forward strand.
CCCAGTTTAATAGCTGGTCACCAGAAGAAACTGGAGTCCAGGTTGTCCTTGCCTTGGAGGGCAAGGCACTCCAGATGCTATCAGATCTTCAGCCTGGGGAATGCCTCAGCTGGGATATGATTGAAAAGAGCTTCCAACAACAGTTTGGGCAATGCACCTTTGAGGATAATGTAAGAAAGCAGACAACAGTAAGAGAAGGAGAGTGTAGGGGCATATGCTGTGGACATTCAGTGGTATGCATAGCACGGCTACCCCAACTTTGATGCAACAGTCCAGGAAGAGCTTGCTCTCCAGGCCTTCATCAGGGAGTTCTAGCCAGCAAGGAACATTTACGCTTCTTTGCAAAAAGGAGCTGGATGGCAGCCGTGACTGAGGCAGAATATATTGAGCATGTGCTAAGGGCAAGGAGCAACGCTTCCAACTTGAGACCACAGGTACACTGGGCTGATCAAGAACAGTGATGAGGAAGAGACAGTATGTCAAGTCAGAGTTCCTCCACCCCAGAGACCACAATGGAGATGACCAAATGCTGGCTGCCACTGTTGTGGGGAGCTCTGCTATATGACATGCAATTGCCCAGCACTTGCTCCTCGGGAAAAATCACCTCTGTTGCCATTAAACTGAAGTGGGGTGGCACCAAGGGGGATCTGCCACCCATCAGCAACACTTCCCCCAACACCACAATCCCACTACGGTTGGGCTAGCTGGGTCAACTACATGGACTGTACTTGGACTGTGTGTTGGATGACCTTCGGCCCTGGGCCCTAGTGGACACTGTCTTTGCCCTGGAACACTGCATGGCTCAGAGGGTCCCAAACCACAAGGCTAGAGACCCTCCTGGTGCTGCATCACTACAACTACTGGGGAGCATGCCAAGATGCAATAGCAATTGGGCCCAAGGGAACAGAGCCCAGAGCTGTACCATCCAACTAAACCAGGCATGCTGTAGACAAGCTGTTCCAGTGGAGCTGTGGGGGCCTCAACCCAGCACAGGAATGCCTGTTGCAGGAGCTCTTGGGTATGTTCATCGACATCTTTGCTGCTAGGGATGAAAAATGTAACTGCACCAGCCTGGTCCAGCATGACATCAACACAAGTGAGGCATGGCCCATTTGCCTTCACCCTCATTGCCTGCCTTTTTCAAGGTGAGCTGTGGTGGAGCAGAAGATAAAACATATGTGGAAGGTGGGTGTCATCAGTGCAGTCACACAAAAAGACTTGTATGTTGCACTCACCTGAACGGTGATTTAGTTGCACTAACAGTATGTTATAATTTATTATGTTACCGTGGCTTGATTATATTCCTCTATTGTAATTAAGTTTGGATGAAGGCATCTGCTAAATGTAATGAAAAACAGGTTTTCACTGTTAACACTAGGATAACACTTTAGCAAAAAAAAAAAATGTAACAACTTTTCAGTGTTACCTACATCAAACAAACAACTTGAAAATTATAAATGAGATCAGAGAAACATGTTCGTTCTTTTTTTTTTTTTTTTTACAATAGGGGCAAATTTTGAGATTGTCAAAACTGCAGATTCTGTACGATTTTTAAACAAAAATGATGGTGTGCATGCTAAAATAAGCCAATTAAATTATTTTCCACAGAACCAGAATCATGTTTACCTTGTAAGAAGTGCCTCCCCAGGGACAGGTCTCCCAGGGGAGAGGCCCATAGACCATAACAACATGAAGAGATGGCATTAGATTATGTTTTACAGGCTGTGTTGAACTACTGAGTGCTTATGTGCACTTTTTTATTTATTTATTTGTTTTTTTTTATAATTGGGTAAGTTGGTCATTTTTAGACTGGACTCAGAGAGAGCTGCCAGCTGTTGTGCAGACCAGTAAAATCAATAAATCAAGCACATCCCCCTTTGTCATTTTCATAGTCTCTGTGTGAGACATTATGATAAGTCAACATGTTTCTACAAAGACAAAGTTAACTGTGCCTGTGGTGGTGTGGTTGATGCTCAGCTGTATTGCAGTGGCTTGGGGAACAATGTGTAGAAGAGGGCAGTTGGTCACAGCTGCTCCACATATCTCATTATCTGTCACCGTACTTAGGAGTCATGTGCCTTGACCAAGAGGGATGGCAAGACACTTGCTGGAAAGCATTTACTGCCATACGAAGATATATATATAAAAGAAATGAAATACAAAAAAAATAAATAAATTACGATAGTGCCGTGTGTGTTGTTGGCATCACTGGAAAGGATCCCTAAGTGGCAGTTTTTCCAAAGTGTGACTCTTGGAACACAACAGACTCTTTAAATTTAGTGATAACACTCAATTATAGTGATTCCACTAAGAGAGCAAATAAATAACCTACAATTTCTTTCATGCTGGACTAAAAGGAGACCTTGCACCTTTTCACTGTACTTAAAAACTGAAGTGTTTTTTAGACTTCACAGAAGCATAACACCTGCCATTTCCTGGCTTTTAAGACAGGAAGGTAGACAGGTGTATGATTTGATCTTTTTTAACTAATCAGTCAATTTTAAAGGGGACATGTTATGTCTTTTTTCAAAGCTGACACTATTCCCTGACATGTTAAGGTAGTGTATATGACACACACGAAAACACCATGGGGGTACAGTATAAAAGCTCTGGTAATAACACCAGGCTTTAAGGGTTGAAATGGGGTCACAACACACCACCTGTCTGCAGGTTTAAATCAGG
>JBAMYA010000020.1:9070046-9084293 GCA_037176975.1 Arrhamphus sclerolepis
AACACACCACCTGTCTGCAGGTTTAAATCAGGTTTGAAATCTGAGTTACATCTTTCTATCACCAACTTTTGAAAAACAACAAAACCAACATAGCTGGAAGGCCAGCTGGGAGGGCATTGCAGTATTCGAGGCTGGTTATCACCAAGGCCTGTACCAGGAGTTGTGTTACATGTTAAATCAATGAAAAGACTGGATCTTTGAGGAGCAAAGATGGGCAGATAATCTTCACTTGTGAACAAATGTGTTCTAAAACCACCTAAATGGTTTTAAACCCTCTTCCTCAAAGAAAGAGGGATTTGCATACATCTTCTGGCAATGCATAATTTTTGGAATCTGGTCAAAGAGGTAAAAGGCAAAGCCACAAGGCTTAGCAACATGAAGAACATCCATTAATCAACAGCTGACATAACCTCATGTGCAAGGCATTATGTGGGAAACCCTTCTCAAGTAGCTACTACAGAAAATGAGTTTGCATGTACATTTTATACACTAAAGTGTTTGTCAAAAACATCTCTATGCAGTTTTAATTATATGAAGGAGACCTGAAATGTATTTTGACCCCATATTACTGATCAATTTGTATAATTACGGCAACATATTAAAATCCACTGTGTTTGTAACTGGTTTTAATGTTTAAACATTTGACAGCGGGCTTTTCTGGTTCTTGTTAGAATTCTGGACGAGCTGAGGCTGCCTTCTAGTTATTTTTTTGTTTTTTTTGTATTTTTTAGAAGACCAGACAGAAGAGATATGTTAGAAATATCAACAACCTTGCCAATTACCAAATCCAGTAAGTTTTCTAGTATGTATGTGGTCTCTTTAATAATGAAATGTTTCAAACAGATCAAAGAATTCCCTTTCAGGTTTGTCACATTTAGCAATGTGAATGTTGAAATACAAACATATGCATACATATACATAAATATACTTACTTTTGTAAAGTCAGACAGAGGAGGCCTAAACAGAATCTTTATGGAAAGAAATCTTCACCAAACTATTTGTTTTGGATGACTGAGCAGAGTGCACCACTCTCTTTCTATGACCTTTTAACAGATTACAACTGGCACAATAGGTCCTGAGAGCATTCAAGAGTGCCATCAGTCTTGTGTCCTGGACTCAACACATATCAGTAAGAGTTTGCATTAACATCTGCTGAAGGAAGGAGGAGGAGGTGTGTCGTTTCTGTGGCATACATTTAAAGGCTCGCTGGAATACTAAAGTTGATGTTGACTGAAAAAAAAAGAAACATCTGTAGTCCATTGTGTATTTTTGTCATTGTTTGGTTTAAAGTGCAGGAAATGGGACCTTTTTTGTCATCTTTAATAATGTTCTTTTTCAAGGTAAAAATCTTTTACTTGTGCAACCTCTGTGGGGAAAAGTGCTGGTCTGTTTGTTAACCTTACTTACAAAAATACCTCAAATATGTATTATTAACCAGATGAACGTTCGAAATGTAATTGAAACTATGACAAAAGCAAGTACATGTAGTACACATACCTGTTCTGCATGTGTGTGAAAGTATAAAGACAGAACCCTCATTTCTCTCACCATACACCCTCCTCCCTCTGTCTTAGAATAGCTGACATTTCATGAAGTATTTATGAAAAATCTCTAAATAGTGCAATTAGAGTCCAGGTTTAATGTCGGCCTAATCCTCAGGTTCCATATTTACCACCAACCTTGTTGTGTGCTTATGAGAGCCAGTCTACAACCAACTGTTCTTCTAGTGAACACCCGCCATGTGATGTCTTGTAGAGCCCCTCATCACCCTATGTATCAAAATGTAATGTCTCTCCCTCCTCCTTTTTTCCATTTTCGTTCCTATTTATCACACTCCCAGATATGCATAAAGCTGCTGCACTGAAATATGCTGACAAGACACTTGGCAGCAGTCATTCCCTCTCAACGGTTTGTAGATGAAGAGGTGCTGCTGAGCACATTATTATATTTTCAGGTTATTAATTACCTTCCAATTACTTAAACAAATATGCTACATTGAGTGCCTAATTTCCCTGCTAAACTGCAGCAGATGGATGTGGCTTTGGCTCGGGCCAGCTTGTGCTTCATGACTCAGCAAAAGAAACGCTACAAACACAGAGAGGAAAATCATGCACTGGTTGCTACTGCTAGCTGTAGCACATTAGTTAGTTAGTGAACCTTATAGCAGGGCAGCAAGACGTGAATGTTTTCTGTGCAGCCTTACAGAGAAGCAGCTATTATTTATAATTCACACATTTGAAAAGAAAAGCTGTGGCGATTTCTTTTTTTTTTTTCTTTGGAAGTTTTTGTCATAAATACTAATGTCATGCAAAAGAGAATGTCAATTCTAAAGCTATTTACATATCAAGAAAAAAACATTCTGCTGGGCAAAGACCCATCAATCTGGAAAGGTTCATGAGGATGTTTCCAACCAGGCTTTTTCATCATTCCGCTGTAAGAAAGACTTTGCACAAGTTGAAAACATTCAAGATATCTAAAACGTTTTTGCAGGAGTGGATTCCCCAGTGGGTTCACCTGAAGGTCAGTGAAATTGAAAAAGAAATTGGAAAAAAAACAAAAAACAAACTAGAGCGACATCTCACACTCTACATAGCTAAGTTAGGATGCTAAATGCTAAAGATTCAGTTGATTTATTTTGTGCCATTTCACAACAAATATTTTCTCAATGCATTTGATATAGAGAGAAAAAAGTTTACAGGCTCAGTTGAATACTGTCAAATTAGTTGTAAAATATTATAATCCAGTTCATTACATCTATCCAACATCTACACCCGCTTGGTCCTAGTCAAGGTCATTGGGGTCTGCTGGAACCTGTTCCAGCTCTCTTCAGGCAAAAGGCAGGAGTACACTTTGGGCAGGTAGCAACTCCATTGCAGGGCCACACAGACGGTTGAACAGCCATATGCGTTCACTCCTTTGGGCAATGACTAATTAGAATTAGATTCACTAATTAGCCTGATATGCATGTTTTTGCTTTGCACCGTGAACCTTCTAGCTATGAGGCAAAGGTGCTAACACCACAAGTGATTCAGCCCAGTTGAGTCCAAATTCAAAATTTGTATAATACTAGTTCATAAGACAACAGTAGCTTAGGAACCCATAAAGTTACATCAAATTTTCACATCAGTGCAATCAACCATCCTGAACATGCATGACGCCGGAGTGGAGAAGAATGAAGGAAAGCTCCAGCAGAATTAGGCTCATGAAGGGTGAGGGGATAGGAAAAAGCAGTATAACTGCAGCACAAACAGTTCATGCTTACTTGCAGCCATGGTGGTGGCGGAGTGAAGATTTAGTCTTGTCTTGTAAGATCTGGGCAGGAATCAGTGGCCCAGTTAAAGTCCATACCTCAACCAAATCAAAATGCTGTGGCAGGACCTGAAGAAAGCAAAACGTAAGCAAGTGCTCACAAATCTTAATGAACTAAAAATATGGAAAAAAAGAGAGTGGGCTGGAATTTCTCCACAGTTGTGTTGCCTGATAATGGTGATTCTACAAGCCAATGAATCGTAGTGTATTATTTTAACCCTCTTGACTGTCAACTACATAATGATACAGTGTAAAATGCTTGTTCTATTTAATTTTGAATCCACTGAGGATATATATTTATAGATATAGATTTTTATGTGTTTTCTTTCCCATGACTGTATGCCATTCTAATCATCTGCCACTGAATTTGGTCTTTTGACTGACTGATTGCTGCTTAACTTGTAAGGGTATTCCACTTGTGCATGCATATGACTGTGTTTGTGTGTGTGTGCGTGCATATCTGTTTAAATACAACCTGACTTTCGCAAAAAAAAAAAATGGCAGCGAAACTCTTCAGTCACATCTAATGCCTAATGGGAAATCTCTTCCCTAATTAAGATGCATGAATAATTCAGGTAGTGGCATGCTGATTAGTATTCCATCAGTCCTCTGTGGCGATGACGGCCTGTCGGGGCTCATCGCAGCTAGTTACGACCGGTACGGGAAGAGGATGGGTGAGGAGAAAGAATGTAGACACCTTGAGAGCTGCTTGACAGAGTATCCTATCATCACTGTAGAGAGCATGACAAGCTTCCTCTTTTTCTCCATCTCTGTAATCACCAACAACATGGATCCTTTGTCAGTGGAAAATCTTGTGAGAAAGATATCATTTGGGAGGAAAATGAGGCTCCCCAATCCCCAGTCCCCACTCCCCCACCCATACCCAGCTTCAACCAGAGAAGGCAATGTTACATTGATTTGACTGAGCATGTGTAGTTTTCTAGTCAACTTAAGTGCAGTGAAACGGCCGTGCACACATTGTACGGCTTTAAATGCATGATTTAGCAATGTTATGGCCCCACAGTTATTGCTTTTTTCTCAGAGGGGCTGTTTATTGCTAGTAAAAGCAATAAAGGGGTGTTAAGATGGAAATTAAGCCTGGATAAATCACTGAGGTTAACTCTGCTTTGGCTTGCAATTAAAGTGTTCCTTCAATGAAATTCATTACTTTATTATTCACAACAGGAGTCTCAGCCCCATATGGAAATGTGCTAATGCAGCTGTCATACTGTATAATCACTCTCTGTATTCTTTCACTGCAATATTAGAATCAAAGACAGTATCATATTTAATTTTAAAGCAGTTACTGTAGATTTATGAGATGAGTACTTCTGTTGCAGTATATTAGTATTCACCATTTTGTTGCCATGAGGCACACACTCTGTCTGGCACACACACGTTAAGAAGAAAGGCTCCTGTGGGGCCCCTGCCTGTGCAAGTGTATGTAGCCCCGGGGAGGCAGGCTGAGGTTTTGTGGTGTCTTTGTGCTGGGGTTAACCTTGGCTCTGAGCTAAACACACAGGGAATGTTCTGAGAGGACCTTCAGCCATCAGCAGTGGCTTTTCATATACTGCTTCACTCCTATGGGAGTGCCGCCACAAACACTACTATTGATCCACTGTCACACTCTCACAGACTCCTCCCCTCGGCATTTCTCTTTTCTCTCAGCCTCCTGGGCTCTCTGTAAGGGTCGGTTTGTGTGTGTGCATGTATGTTGTGTCAGTCAGGCTAAAAAATGCTCTGTAAAGTGGTTACAGATTCCCTGATGTGGTTTTGGAAGTATTGATGTGTTATAGGTTGGTTGTGTATCCTGTGGACTTTGGTTTTTGTTTTATATTTCCATCTATTACAATTATTTTTTGTTTCAGTTGAAGGCAGTGTGTTTTAAATATAGAATTTCAGTAAATTTGAGTAAAACTATTTTATTTGATTTGATTCTTGACATGTTTTATGTCAAATGGGTTTGCACATATACTCCTAACCATACATCTTTATTGTCCTGATCCTTCTTTTTTTTTCCTTTACATTACTTGCTCTTCAACATCATAAAATAGGCATCTGTACCATGTAATGTTTACCCTCAGGTTTTATAATTCAGGTCAGTCAATTGAGTATAAATGTGCATCAATAATAAAATAAACTGAGAATCCTAAGTGAAGTGGGAATATTTGAAAATGAGAAAGAGGGAAATCCACACAGGCTGTATGTGGAGAGAATAAAATAAAGTGGGGGAGACATTAGTTGAATAGCTTTGCAGAATAAAAAAAAGAAGGAGGAAGGTCTGAGAGACTAGGATGAATCATCTCCTCATCCTCTGTACACTGAATAAAGAGCAGGCCATTTCCACATCATAAATATCATCCCCGCTTAATGTGCTGAGCTCCTAGGTGGGTCCAGACTCTACAGCCCTGGGGGATTTTCAGAAGGGGATGGGGCTGGCTACAGGGAATGATCCCTTACCTGCAGCCCCTGGAGGGGGTTGGGGGGGCAAAAGGGTGGCTCAGTCCCTGAAGCAGGAGCCATATCTGTCCTGGTCCCAGAGGAGCAGATGTGTTCCAGATGCCAGGATGGACAAAAAGGAGCATTAATCATTTTCAGCTTCATGACTCTCCCACTCATCTCTTCAACCTGAATGAGTGCTTGTGTCAGGGGAAGAAACTGAGCCGGGAACAGACAGACACACACACATGCAAGACTGCAGCCAAGGAGTCTTCGGGGGAACAAATTTGAACAAAAATGGAAGTCGATTCTGTATGGGTGGGTCTCTTTTATCAGTTTTGAATGCAGACCTCTGGTGCTGAGCAAGTCACTGACATTGGGCTCCAATTTGTCCTGACGTGTGGAGGTTTGAGCTCATTTTTCTGGATGTATGACATTGCTCCCCTCTGATGGATCCTCTGGCCTGAGCTTTGGACGGATTGGCTCACACGGTGGCTAAAGTCAGGTGAATGATGACTGGAGAAGTAGACTTCAGCTTTGCTCCAATTTCCCCCAAACAGCGTATCTGACAGCCTCGATTGCTAGACAGACATTGGAATAGGACTTACGCCATCCAGCATGCAACCTCTCATCAGCGTTGCTGCTTAAACTGCCTGTGTTGCTCTGTGTTTTGTTACAGAGGAAGATCTGTGCTTGAAATGCCTGAGCATAGGAAACCAATTCAGTCTTTGGAGAGCTGCGGTGTATTACACCCACATAGACATCAAATAACACTAAGCCTGTTGTTTTCCACATTCAAGTTCAATTAAAATGTATTTTGTAGCACATCTGGAGACCCATTAAGAATGGCTTCTCTCAGCAGCCCCCCACATACAGGGAAACAAAGAAAGCTGTGTACTAACACTGGCCTCCATGGCCTGATCTGACACCCTCTGCATCACCTTGGAATACACAAACGTGCTGCATCTTCCTCTCAATTAGCACCTCTTCCAAAACCCCATTCCCCCGTCTCAGTATGGGTGTGAAATTTGAAATCCTCCACCAGGGTGATTTCTTTTCTCTTCAGAGCACTGCAGTCCTAAGGCAGCAAAATACCAATCAGCACTGAGGGATTAGAGAGATAAAAAAAAATGCAGTGTTTATAGGGTGAAGGACTTCAAGCCAAACTCAGCAAGGACTGGCAATGAGAAAGTGATTTAACAGCAGAATTAGAAGTGTCTTAATGTGACTCACAGATGAGTCATCAGGTTTCCTAGACACCTCTTCTCTGTGCCAGTCCTGACCGTCTGCTTGTTCCACTGAAACAGCCCTCATTCCTCTACACCAGTGCCTCATTTCAGACTTCACTCTATGACTTTGTGTCCAACAGCAGAATACCAGGTGTGCACAGCCACACTCGACAATTACCAGGTACTCACAAAGGAGCTCAGCTAGACCATCAGGTTTTTCTAAAGAGACATGATTGGCTGCATCTATTCAGCCTGATAGATGGTTTTCTGAGCATCTGTTTCAGATGCAGAATTTGCAGATGATGAGGGAGGGGGCTTGAGTTGATTTTTTTTTTTTTTTTTAAACAGTTTAAGAGTTTGAACCATAAAAAGTATCCCCAAATGCATTTCACACCAACCAGTAATTATAACTTATAACTTTTTTTCATAATGGATTGTAGTTTTCAGAAGTTTTCATGTGAGAACGTTTCTTGTCCATCACTGATGCACCCCACAACTGTCGTTGAGTCGTCTGAGTATTTCTGCAGATGACAGGACCCCAAATGCACTGGAAGTCTGAGGTGTACAGAATGAAGAGGAATGGTGAGAGCAAAGTCCCTTGTGGTTCTCCTGTGCTGCTGACCACCCGTTCAGACAAACAACCATTAATGTTTTGCATTTTTGTATTTTTCTTCATGTAGACAGTTTTTCAGTTGGATTCAATGGACCAAGCCCATGAATACATATATTTGGATGAAGTGGCATTCAATTTAGCCAAAAGGAGACGGAGAGGCAGAAATTTGATCGGCCAACGGGCCATTGTTGCTGTTCCCAGCCAGTGTGGTGGTAACATCACACTTTGTACAGCCATAAGCAACCATGGGGTTGTTCACCATCATCTCCTGAACTTTCTAAATAACCTGTGGGATGTTTTCTGTTAGGTCAGCAGGACCTGGAATATGCTGGGAATGCTGTATATGTTGTAGAGTGGGATGATGTAAGTTTCCACTGTGCAGCCCAGATTAGGGAATGGTTCATTGTGTATGTGAATTTCATCAAAATATTTGCTTCCCACCATACTCCTCTTTCTTGAACCCCATAGAGGAGTTCTTCTCCTCTTGGCGGTGGAGGGTTTATGACAGGCAACCTTACAACAGAGAAAACCTCCTGGAGGCAATGGAAATGGCTTGTGACGAGATAGGTGTGGAGGCATGCCAAGCCTTGATCCAGCATGCTAGGGGCTTTTTCCCTGGTTGTTTGGCCAGGGAGAATGTGGCCTGTGATGTGGATGAGGTTCTGTGGCCTGACCCAGACATAAGACACGATGTTGTGGCCGAATGACATATTGCATACACTGTTTACTCATGATGAACTTCTTTCTTTTTTCATTTTATGTTTTTATACAGTATTTTTACTTTATGTTACTATAACCTCTACATGGATCTGAATTTTCTGTGGGTTGTGACATGATGCATTTTGCCTGCTATGGCATTATTTTCACAGCATGATGTTCTGAGAACTATGTTTTCCTCTTTTCCTTATAGTGTTTCCTGATCGCTCTGTTGTATTGTACATTTTGCTGTGTTTGGGGCATGATTTGACAACAGTGTCGCTTTTTGGGCCCAGGTGACACTGCTTTGAGTCAACAGCTTCCTTTTTGCAGCAAGAAGCAGCGGTTTTTGGGAAAGTAGTTTGAGTTATGGGATTAGTGTTCAAAGTTGTGAAAAACTGAGGGAACATTTCAAAAATAGTCTTTTAACAATTGAGAAATACTGTATGACACATGAAGGGACTGTTACAATAGTCAAGATGTGAGGATACAAAGGCTTGAATAATCATTTCTAGTTCAGCCTTGGACACAAGAGTATTTGATTTGGAGATCGTTTTAAGGTCAAAGAAATGTTTTGTTTTTTTTTGTTTTTTTTACGTTTTGAATGATGTTCCAAAGACATTGTTGAGTCAAAGATGACACCAAGGCACATGACGCTGGAGAGAAGATGCTAAAGGACCTATTTGCTGTTTTATAAGTGTTTCTGTTTCTGTGTTTTCAGAGTTCAGTTCTAACTAATTATCCCTCAACCCCTGGTTGGTGCTGGACAAACAGTTTGTTAAAGAGGATAGTTTTGGAACTCAGTGAGCTTAAAAGAGCAGCACAACTGGAGTTCGCCAGCATACAAGTGGTAAGACACATCATCTATCTATCTGTTCTTGCTAATTATTTGTTTTAATTGAAGCAGGTATACGAGAAAGAGTATTGGCCCCAAGACAGAACCCAGAGGAACCCCACAGGTAAGCTGAACTTATTCAGACAGATCTGATTAATAAGAACACTAAAACCTCTGCTAAAAAGGGATGAAGAGACCCATTCTAAAACCACCCAGAAAGCCCAACCACATCCCAAAGTCTATTAATCAAAATCTTATGATCAACGGTGTCAAAAGCTGCAGAAAGATCCAATAATAGAACAACTGTGTAGTGTCCAGAATCAGCTGCCGTTATAATGTCACTTGAAACTCTGAGTAAAGGTTAGACATTTGTCTAAAACTTGGTATTTCACAAAAAATAAATTAAATAAATAAATAAAAAAGAAAGAAATAAGGTGCTCCTGCTATGATTTTCTCCAAAATCTTTGACAGGAATGGAATTTTTAATATTGTCCTGTACTTCTTTGGGCTTTTGGGGTCAAGGCTAGGCTTTTTAAGACAACAGCTGCTGATTTAAAAGAGTTGGGAACCACAACAGTTAAGCGATGTACAAAACTATCTATAACATATGCTCCAATGATACCAAGCACTTTAATAAGTGCTGTAGGAAGAACATCTTTCAGGACAAGATGTAATTCTCATTTCTCTGAGCAGAGCAGTCACTTTATGAAGTGTCACAGGCATGAATGTGGTCCACATATATGGAGGGGGAGGTTCAGAGGCCAAATTTTGCAGATTTAACGGTGAAATGTTTGCCCCGATGTCTCTGATCTTTAGTTTCAGTTTTATTTGTGTCCCTGTAGGGCAATTAGTGTTGCAGCAAGTATAAAACATAAAAAATGTACATACATGCATTGCATTAAAACTAAAAATCCAAGAGGGAGAGATAATACAGTGTGCAGAAACACCATAGCAGCGAGTAAAGTAAAATTGTAAAATGAAATAAAATAAAATAAAATAAATAGACTTCAGCAGCCTATCAACCATAAAATACAAGATAGAGAAAGTGCAATCAGTGCATACTATGAATTACTGCTGATCTGTGGGAAGCCACATAATACCAATCAGGTATGACGCCTTCTACCTTGTCCTCAATTCAGAAGGGAAGTGACTGTAGGGACGAAGTAGTCTGAGCTGAGAGTCAGAAGGAAAAAACTGAGTCCCAGTTTTTGTCGACAAAGAAATTGAGAAAGGCGTTACTATCACCCGTAGAAAACACTGGAATCTGGAGGACAGGCAGACACTCCAATCAGCCATCAGCTCAAACATTTTCCTGTTGAGCTGCAAAAAATATTCAGTTCTGGCAATTTTCATGGCGTCATTTCAGAAGGATCTCAGTTCCTTTTGATGAATTTGATGTACCTTGATTTCCATCTATGTTCCTTTGATTTCCAAAGATGTTCTACCTTGTGACAGTCTCTTCTTAAAATCCTGTTTTGCACATTTATCCAAGGGTCAGACTCTTTTTTGAGGTTATATTTGATTGATGCAATTTTATCAAGAATGCTTGAGCAGTGGTTATTAAAAGACTGGGCATAAACCTCGGCGTCACCACACCCCACGACTGAACATGGGTCAAATAAAGCTGAAAATCTTTCAACAGTATCTTGATTCATTATGCGTCTTTGTGACTTTGTTTTCAAGGGAGGAAGGTCAGGAGAAAGGTTAAGATTAAAGAAAATACAGTAGTGATCACTCACAAGAATGTCCTCAGTGTGCAGATTAAAACATCTCGTCCTAGAGAGAAAACTAAATCCAAAATACAGCCCTTATTGTACACGGGCCCAGAAACATGCTGTGTAACACTTAAAGAGTTTGTGATAGAAAATTCACAGCCAAATGACAAGAGGTATTATCCAAATGAATGTTAAAATCTCCAATAATTAAACCTTTCTCCAGTTTAATAGTAGAGGATAAGAAGTCAGTAAAATTTGAGATAAAAGTACCCTTAGGACCAAGGAGGAGATAAATTAACACACAATAACATAAATCATTAGTGCCACAATCTGACACAATTACTGACACCGACACTTGTTAATTTTGGGAAAAAAAAAAAAAAGTTCTAGTCATATAGCTCAAAATGGAGTTAACTAGTGAACTACCAGAGGTTAACAGAAAAAAGGCTCTAGAATTACTCAAAACTGAAAGATAAAGTACATCTCAGTATCATACAAAATAAATGCATTTTCGGGGAAGAAAGCAAAGTTACTTAAAAGTGTATTTATATATTTATGGGAACTTCTGCAAAGAAAAAAAGTTGTGAAGGACTTTTTGAAGAATATTTGATATCCATTGTAGAAAGAATACCCCAAGTGTGTTCAAGTCTGTTACAGCAACCAAAGGTGGCTACTTTGAGTCAAAAGTTGGTTTATAAAGTGATTTCATGATTTCTTTTTTAAACTTCAGTTGTTTATTTTTTCTGTGCTATAATTTAGAGTATAATGAGACATTAAATCGCATAATAAAAAGTGGAAAAATTGGGGTATTAGTGGTGAAGCAAAATGGTAAATTTATATCAGCAAAGAGAAGATGTGCCTGGAAGAACAATAAGAACAGTGTGTGTGTGGGGGGGGGGTTCAGCGCACACATGTTTATGATAAATGATGAATGTGTGGATACTGCTGAAATTTCTCACACAACTTAAAACAGACTACACAAAAATCCAAAAAATGAGGTTACATCTGTTAACTGCTCTCATTTTGCAGGCTTACATGCAGTTGGTCTTTTTTTTTAAATTTTCCCTTATCCCACAGAATCACAAATTGTGCCCCTGTGGACCCTCATGGACTGGAGCAGTGCACAAAATTTACATCACGTAGACATGTGCCAATCAGGCAGAAACCATACATTTGCTCTCATACTTTCCAAACATTAAATTGATCCCTCAGCATGCCTCTAAATAGCAGAGGTAAAATGAAATGGTTCTGCTACCTCTGACCCCCCCCCCAAAAAAAAAAAAAAAAAAGTCTAAGTAGTTCAAGAAATAAGTTCAGAATCAGCCATAGTTCACAAAGGTCATATTTCATTTTGATTTGCAAGCGGTACGTGGATAGATTGTCATCCCTTTTGCCAATCTTGAATTGTTGGCATCTTTCTGAAAGCCCACAGGAAAATCAGGGTTTCTGATTCCAAGACCCTGAATTTCTGGGCTGCAATGCCAACTAGCAAATATTATTAAGTCACAACCTGCCGCTGAATGAAATTGAGAAAAAGGAGGGAGAGAGGGGAAACAAATGCCCCATATTGGGCCAAGGCCAGACACATTTAATATGGCAGACTTCACTGTGTCTTACCCATCAGAGCCCAATCAAATATTCTATTACATTATTCTCCAATTTCTGCCCTCTATCAGCTTCACGGACCCAGGGGCCTTGCTAGTAATGTCAGTTGAGGAAATGTTTCCTCTGCTTCCATCTGTGGTCATAGGAGGACATATTGGAAATCAAAGCAGGAACAAGAGGAGGGTGCAGAGGGCAGGTCCCCTCGGCTCTGGACAGGCTCCTCTTTGGCCAGGAATCACCGCTTTATAGAAGGGAGGAGAAAGAAGAGGTGAATTTGCACACATATGCACACACACACACACACACATCACACACACACAGCTTCATGACATACACTGCATTTGCTGACAGATAGAGGTGAGCTTTATTCATACAGTGGATACACAAGCCAGCATATTTTTCTCTTTTTGCTATATGGATTATTATATTTTACTCTTGTGCTTTGATTCTAATAGGGATAGAGCTGATCATGGGTGATAGCATTTTCAGAATGCAAACTTTCACACAGATCGTGACCAACATTCAGCTATGCTGATTCTCAGATACCAGTAAACTGGAAAAGAAAGAACAAGAGAGCACAGCATTTTTGCTAAAAGGGCAATTCTAGAAAAATGAACACTCCCACAGCTGAAAAGTGAGGAAACACAGACAACTGTTTCCAAGATGCCAAAGACACCCAAAAAGGGTTCTCACCAGTCTATCTGGCCTCTGCTCCATTGCTCAAGACGCCCGCAGCTCTCCTCTGAGCAAACTTTACTGAGCTTCCTGAAATCCCCACCTTCAAAATATTCCCCCTTCGGGAGACACTTCTGAAAGCCTCAGCTCATATCTCTGCAACACAGTTGGTAAGTGTTGTTGTTCCAGCTTACGAGCACAGCAGCAGATTCAGGCACTCTGAATAAAATGAGAGGCAGATCGAGAGCCTGAAAATCTGCCAGAAACAGTCATGCTGTTTGTAATTAATCTAATACACACTTAGAAGACCCTTTGTCTATCTGCTCAGTATCAATACTTTCCTAAAACACATTTAGAAACCAGCAGCAAGAAAGACAGGGAAAGCTTTGCCGCTGAGATTTCTGCTGATGGCTAATGAGGAGATCAGCATTTGCAGATGCTTCTTCTGAATATTAGTTCCTGGATAATTACATTACTTCATCACATGTGGATGTTGATATCGTAAATCTGATTCCAAAAAAGAAAAGAAAAGAGATAAGAACTGAAAGTGAGACCAAACCTGGAAGCTGGAGGAAAGAAAAAGTGAAATTACCTCTCTTGCATCACAAAACTTACATAAAGCAATCACAAACAGAGGAAATAAGGAAATAAGTGTGGAATCATGAAGCAGAAAAAAATATATTTCTTTGTTGCATCTCCTTTGGCTTTGTTTTGACAGTTTCTGTTTTTGGATATATGGACTTCAGTCATAAAAACAAACAAAAAAAAGATATTCCTAATCAATCAGGTTCTAAATTTATATATGAGTTGACAGAGCAGCTTTGCAAGATGGAGCCTTGTCATGGACCATATTTTTCTCCTCATTATAGACTCTTTTAGGATCAAATCAGTCAGTCATTTTTTTTTTCTTTCCTGAAGAAAGGTTAACTATTTTTTTTCTTCTACCTTTCAATGACTGAGGAAAGAGCTAAATCAGAAATTGTCTTCATGATGTTCTTAAAAAGCTACATAAAAAAGTTATATGTACAGTTTAGTACAGTTTAGTACAGATAAAGTAAAATTCAAAGATGGAAAAAAAATAACACATTTACTATTTACTAAAACATAAAAAAGAATCAAATTTACATGTAA
>JBAMYA010000020.1:9099498-9119545 GCA_037176975.1 Arrhamphus sclerolepis
ACAAAAAAAGACACTCTCTCTCCACGCGACGCGCTTTCTATCTTGTGTGTGTGTGTGTGTGTGTGTGTGTGTGTGTGTGTGTGTGTGTGTGTGTGTGTGTGTGTGTGGGTGGGTGGGTCAGGCCCCCTGAACGAAGGTGTCCTCTGATTTTCTCCGCTGTGAGGCAGGTGTCAGCATAACAGATGATTCAGCACCTGTCACCAGCGAGGTCTATCCCATCTCTCACCATCTCCATATGCTGCCCATTAAAGTCAGACATGCGGTCACTCAGCCACACACTGAATCACTAAGTCCACACACTTAGTGAGTCTTCACATCTGTTGACAAATTTTCAATCATATTATCTTTGCTGATCATTTTGATTTCTGGAAAACTAAAATTGGTATGCAAACCCCCACTTAACCACAGGAGCACAACATATTATCTGGACAGTAGGAGGATAGTCTCCCTATTTGCAAGTTTACATCATGTTTAAGTCTTAAAGGATGAGGCTATTTGATATTTTTCTGTTTCTTAGCTGATCCAGCAAATCAAAGAACTACTTTGTCAAGGTGTGTCAAGATGCGTATGCAGAATCAACCGAAAAATGCATCACATCCTGCAAAACTACCTCAATATTTTTTAGCAACTC
Source organism: Arrhamphus sclerolepis (assembly GCA_037176975.1). Classification (NCBI taxonomy): domain Eukaryota; kingdom Metazoa; phylum Chordata; class Actinopteri; order Beloniformes; family Hemiramphidae; genus Arrhamphus; species Arrhamphus sclerolepis. The sequence continues at coordinate 9,100,130 of JBAMYA010000020.1, forward strand.
TTGAACATGAATGGAGAGAATAGTTCACTGCATGGACTCAGAGATAGTATAAGGAAGGAACAGATAATTCCACATGATAGATAAACATTTTTGTCTCCACTTTATATAGATTGTTTGAGTTTAGTGCACCGCCTTCGTGTGTTAAAGTTTGGACTTTCAAAATCAGTATTTAACAGACCTCAGTTTCAACAGTTTTGAATACAGTTCCTCTAAAGTCTGGTTTGAGGGAAAGTATCTTTGAATTTTTATGAGTCTTTCAAGCATTAAATTGCTTTGTTCAAAGTACAACAAGATGGTTATTTATAAGGTTGTAAAGCTGCAGTTTAAAGGCAGTTTAACTTAAATTAGATACTTAATGGAAACTGGCCATCAGTTGGTCTAAGGCCAAGCATGTAAGTGTAGCCTCAGAGAGGGAGAGGAGAGAAATCAAATGAGGATGTGGAACTTGAATGCTGAAAAGTAAATTATTCTCTGCACCACACTGTAGGAAATCGATGTTTTGAGTTTGCATAGACATGCATGAGTGTGGGTAAGTGTGTCTTTGTGCATACTTATACGATGCAAAAGTATATTTTTGCAAGAGCATTACATGCCTGTGTATGTGTACATGTGTGCATAGAATCAGGAAAGCCTAAGAGCCTACTTCAGTGTCTGTGTAAAAGAAATGCAAAGGGCATTCTCTTCAAACGAGCGGGATTCAAAGAGCAGGGAGCTTTCAAAAGGAGACAGCATTGAGGGCAGTTGAGTTTTGAACTGTGTTTGTGCAAAGGATTCTGGCTTTTAAAAGAGAAAAAGATGGTAGTGAGTGGGGGATCCCTGCACTCACTAAGTTTTCTTGGAAGGAGAGAGAATATTAGGAAATATAAAGATAAGATGGTGAGGACAGAAGAGAGAGAGAGAAAGGGTTTACAAACTAACCAGAGAGAAATAAGTACAAGGAGGGAGTTGTGGACTAGAAAGCGAGAGAAAGAAAATGAGACGTAGAGGCAGACATTGAGGGAGAACACTGGCCTGGGGCACTGGTACGTGCTGTGCCTCTTCAGGAGACTTGGAAAGGAGAAGAAAAAAAAAATCTAAGAAAGAACTAAAACCCACTTTCCATGCATAACTATGGGAGAGTGCTAAAACCAGTAGTGCCCCATATAGCTGCACCAATCTGACCTCAGCACAGCAGGAGTGATGGCTACTGAATTACCGTGTCAATGGCCCGGTGCCCCGTCATGCCAGCTTCCTCACACACACATAATAAACACACTCCATCACTTGTTCGTCCCAACCACACCACCCAAAGAGGGCATATTAATTATAGATGTACGTTAAATTACTTTCATTACCTCCCCGGCTCAGTGGACGGGACAAAGGCAGGGATGATGGATGGAAAGGGTTTGTTATATCTCCCCAAGTAGCAAACGCCCCTTCTTTTACTTTCTCTAACCCTTTTACAGCAATTTAGTTCTTTATTTTGTATTGGTTCCTCCACACTATGTGGTTGCATTGCCCTGTTTTCCTCTGTTGCCCAAAATGGCCTTTTTTTAACAAAAAAAAACAAAAAAAAAAAACAATGTTTTCTCGCCTTTGTGATATGGGACATGACAAAGTGGGTAGGAGTTATAGTTTCAGAGCTCCATATGTGATATGAGATATACATGAGAATTGATCATAAAAATAACATGTTACTGTTAATGTTTATCATTGTGTGTGAAACACAGAAGAAAAGAGCGAGGAAAGTTTTAACTTGAGTCTGTCCTCGCTGTTGGGAGAGAGCAAGGGTGTACCTGGATAAGACACCAGTCCATCAGAGAGACACACAGAAACATACAGCCTCCTACGGATAATTTAGAAAGACCAGTCATTCTAATATGTATGTTTATGGTCTGTGGGAGGAAGCCAGAATGGCTAAAGAAAAAATGCAAACTGCACACTAAAAGGTTTGGGCTGCTTCAGACTCTGAACCTCCTTGCTTTGAGATAACAGTGATTACCACCACAGCACAACCTCACGGGAAAGTTTGTATGTTTTTGTTTCAAAGTGAATTCTGGTGAGAATGGGGGTGTAATTGTTCTTGTGTGTTATATCAAGATGGTTTGTCTTTTATTCATCCATACTTTTCACTTTATTCCAAACTTCACTTGTTTTCACTCCCTGTTTTTTTTAGTCATCTACAAGATTATGTGCAAACGTTAAAAACTATTTACCAAAAAAACAATAAATTCTGCACGTTAGAAACCTTCTTTTCCAGTTAATGGTGAGATCCTGAGACCCAACCAAAAAGCATTACTTTGAAAGTTTTCTGGGTGTTTGATTTTAGCTTGGTACTTCTTTTGGAGCGACCTCAAATGTTAATGGTCCATCAGTGCTTTGACAGCCTTGTGATGCATTTTGACTCCGGGTAATAACAACTGAACAAACTACAAACATGCCAAAATATCAGTCCAACCTAAAGACAGATTTTTGGTTTAGCCCTTAAAAATGGCAGTTGTTTTTTGCTTGTTTGTTCTTTCATTTAAAAAAACGCTTTCATTGCTAGTCTTAAACCTCATATCTGTCAGTGACATATGCCACTAATATACAGTTAACGTGTGTCAGGAATGTATTGGCTAAAAATTTTAATATACTTTCACAGAAATGAGCTTGGAGTACCACTAACTGGTATCCCTAAAGGTCACTCAGAAATACATGATATCTGGGCAATAAAGCAGCTTCTGCTGGGATGATTTTGTTCGAAGGGCTTGTAAGAAAAAAGATGAGATGGTGTGAATCTAAATATTCAAAAAAGATCATTATAATTACATGTATCTGCCTTTTACAAGGTCTAGACGTGCAGATAATGTATTACAAACACCACTATGATCATGGTATCTGTGGCAAATGTCTGCCAGCCATAGCTCCTTCCAGCAGAGCAGCACACAAACACAAGCGCTAGAGTCAACGTCAATTTATTATGTGCTACTGCAGCAGCATCTAGCAGTTCCTGGTTGCTGAACCTCCTTGATCCCAGCGAGTGTCTCCTAAGTAGAGAGACGTGATTAGCAAATCCACAGCAGCTGTGCCAATCAGTCTCTCTGTGGCACTGCTCCCCATCTCCCACTGCAGCTGAGCAGAAACCACACCACCACAGTAACAAATTGATATTTCAAATGGTGCTTGATGAAACTACATGAACTACATTAAGTCAGTTTTGATGAGCTTTTCCTAAGGATGTCAGTATTAACATTGACAGGAATTATATAACAAACTACCATATCTCCCTTTCACATTTAGAAGCCTCAATAGGTTGTTCGCATATACACAACCCCTGAATGCAAAAGCACAAAACATGGAATGTAAATAAAAACAGAATGCAATCATTTGCACATTTCATAATCCCATAATTCAATCCCAATAAAACATAAAGAACATATCAGATGTTGAAATAAACATTTTTTCAACATCTCATGGAAAATTTGAGTTAATTTTGACTTTGATGGCAGCAACACTTAAAAAAAAAAGCTGAACAGGGGCAATAAAAGGCTGGAAAGGTAATTGGCACAAGTTAAAAACATATGAAGGCGTATTTGACTATTTATCATGCCATTATCACATCATTGGTTACAGGCCAGTGACATGATGTGGTTTACAAGGAGCATTTCAGAGAGGCAGAGCCTCCAGATACGTGATGATCTTCAGTCCTTCAGGTGACACTGCATTTAAAACAGACGTGACTCTCGACTGGAAATCACCGCTTGGGCTCAGGAACATTTCCAGAAATCACTGTCTGCGAACACAGTTCACCATACAATCCACAAAAGCAAGTCAAAACTATCATAAAAAGAAGAAGCCATATCTTCTCTGGCTCAAAGCTCATCTAAAATGATCTGAGGCAAAATAGAAAACTGTTCTGTGCTCACATGAATCAAAATTTGAAATTCTTTTTGGAAACCAAGGATGCAGTGTCCTGCAGACTAAAGAGGAGAGGGACCACCCTGCTTGTTATCAGAGGACAGTTCAAAAGCATCTCTGATGGTATGGGCTTGCATTAGTGCCTGTGGTGTGAGCAGCTTACACATCTGGAAAGACTCCATCAATGCTGAAGATTACAAAGAGGTTTTAGGGTAACATATGCTCCCAACCAGACAGGGTGAGACATGCAAGGCCTTATCTAAGCAAGACAATAAAGCACAAACTGCATACATCAAAACAGGCTTGGAAGGAGAAGAGGCTGGTTGCTGAACTGGTCTGCCTGCAGTCCAGGAGTCTCATTTATAAACCTTGCGTACACACAAAACAGGGCCTGAAACTTCTGCACGTCACTTTCCACACAAAGGTTGTGATCTATAAAAAACAAACGGTCTCTAACATAAAAACCACAGTGTTATTTATGCTTGTGCTGGTGAGCCATAAGTATATACAAGAACTAGGAGTGCAACAATACACAAAATTCACAGTTAGGTTTGGTTTGATACTTTAGTGTCTCAGTTCGATATTTTTTTGACACAAAAAATAGAAATTTACATGCATTTTCAAACTTGTAATATATTGAAATTTATTACAAACATTTGTTTAAACTCAAAAGCAGAGTTTTTAAACAGCAAATAATAATAAAAATAAATAAATAAAATAAATGTATCTGATGGAGAAATCACCCATCTTCTGCAGACAGAGTGTATTACAAACAAATAGCTCCTTCCAAAATAAAAGCCCTACCATACTCATCTTCTGGGCTGTATTCTTAGTCAGCGCTCGACAGGGCAACCTAGGCAAAGTAGCTGAACACAGAACCACTGAGCTTTCAGTGCAGCGCATCGTCAGAAGACAAGTTGATAAAATAAATTTAAAATTCTGTATTGTTCAATACATAGTGTGCACCGAACCGAGACCACTGTATCGAACAGTTCAATACAGATACATGTATTGTTTCCATGAGGTGCTTTGCATTGACCATTTATGGTTGAATGTCTGCAAGTGGAGGCCAGGACAGGAGGTGGAACCTTGTACGCAAACGTCGATCACTCCAGGAACACATCTATGATGCTGCAGGCTTGGTTGTTCATGATTATGCAGAGCTACAATCTGATATGAACTGAAGTTAAATCCGGGAAGGTGGCTCAGTGGTAGAGGGTTCGGCCATGAACCTGAAGGTTGGTGGTTCAAGCCCCCTCCTGGGTACACTGAAGTGTCCTTGGGCAAGACACTGAATCCTTGATTGCTCCCAGTTGTCAGGCCAGCACCATTGTATGGCAGCTCCGCCGACAACTGGTGTGTGAATGCTTACAGTGCAAAGTGCTTTGGCGCTGTAGAAATACAGTTGTAAAGTGCTTTATAAGTGCAAGCCATTTACCATTAAATGTCTGAGATGAATGCTGCTTCTATTCACCTCTGAACCATTGCCATTTTATCCTGTCCCAAAATGTTCGTGCACAAGCTACAAACTTAGCGTAGAGTTGCACACCTTCTCCCGTCAAGTTTTCTTTTGTAGATTCCGAACTTTGCATGGAAAGTGACTTATGCAACTTTCAGGCCCTGTGTTGTGCGTACGCAACGTTTATAAATGAGACCCCTGGACTGTTGTACAGCTAGAATTCTGCACCACAAGAGGATGGAATGACATCGCTCTCCTAAAACTCCAGCAACTGGTCTGCTCACTTCTCAGATGTTTATGGAAAAAATAGAGTATACAGGCTACAGGCTAGCCCAAGATAGCTGAGTGGATTAAACAGCGGCCCACGTACAGAGGCTGTTGGAGGTTTCAGTCATCCTCTTCTCTCTCTGCCCCATTTTCCTGTCTTTGAACTTCAATAAAAAAGGCAACAATTTTTTTTTTAAAGTAGAGAATGCTGTAAAGTGGAAACATGACCCTGTTTTAGTATTTTTATACATACATTCTTTATGCTGTATTGGGAATTAAATACGTTTTTATTAAATTTCCAGATAATTACATTGCTTTTATTCATGTTGTACACCAAATACACCAAACTGTTTTGGTATTGGGGTGTGTATATGTGTGTGTGTATAAAATACACACATATTTGCCCTTGCTCTGCTGTGTTCTGTATTTTTCATGTCACTCCTGCGAAGGGAAGCATTACATTGGTAGCCTGTGCTTGTTCAACATCATAGGTCTATCTAATCTCTGCCACTCTGAAACATCCCCCTCAATTTGTTCTGTTGATAGACGCTGGTGCTCCTTGAGCCCTCTGGGCGCACATTCTCTCTCCCTCGCTTGTTTCCAACTCTTCGCTTGTTTAAGAACACTTCGGATTCATCAGGTCATGTCCCTGCAGTAAACATCTGAGATCTGATTCGAACAGATCCAAAGGTCAGGAGAAGGACTGATAATCAACATCCAGATGTCAGTCTCTCATTCGTGCTCCGTCCATTTTATGAAGAGCGTTAAGTGACTCACACTTACTGTATATAGAGTGATAACCATTTACAGTCTCCCATTTCTAGACCGGATACTTGCTTAGCATGAACTAACAGCAAACTGAGAGCTGTCGATTATAGTTAAAGTTCCTGGTGATAGATTGTGTTTACTTTTCTCATGAAGAAATTAGCAATAAACAAGCACTACATCACTGTCTCCTTCCTGTTGAGGAGCGTATGTCACTGAGTGTGACTTGAGTTCCTTTACAACAGAACAACATTTTGCAACATTATCTGACTATTTTAAACTCAAGTCCCATTTTACTGAGGTGCTGCTTTAGCAGGGGTGTACTAACATAACACTTCAGAAATGGTAAAATTAATAGAAGAGAATATGAACCTATTCTACAATGTGGCAGCTGTTTGACCTGATTGTCTCCAAGACCCTCTGGAAACACAGAAGTCTTTTCTGCCATTGAACACAGAGGACAAGAGTCATGGAGCTCTGCAGGAACAGACAATGCAGGAAGGGCAGCTTGTAGGAGAGGGTCAGCGGGCCAAAGGGGAGCTGTAGGTGAAAGGGAATATAATAATGACAAACAGATTCCCGGCTGCAGTGCCCACAGCCTCGTCTCTGGGGAACCTTTCCACCTTGTTATGTCCAAAGACCTTGCACAATACTTGACAAAGGAACAGGAGACAGGAAGAAAAAAAAATTGTGTGTTTGCCTGAGCATTTTAATTTATGGGCCCAATGATTTGCTGATGTGAATGAGGCTGCGTGCAGCTTGGAGCGCTAGCCTGGAACATTGGAAGCCTTGCTTCATTAGTTGCTCACGCCCTTAAGCTGCTGACATTTCAAAACTTGCTCTCCAGGTCTTCTAATTGTCGTGAAAAATTAGACACAGCCACAAACACATAGAAGCTACAGACTAGATCTTGACTTGATGGCATTTCTCATGTGTCTGAGTGTCATTTATACTGTTGGACTGTGGAATGCAAAAAACATGCTTTCATTTGTCCTGGATACTAATCATCAACCTTGACTCATCAACCTCCACAGTGGAAGAACATAAGTAAAATCAGTCTCAACGAATAGCTGACTAGTGAAAGATGTATTTAGACAATGATATTGAAAACTCATACTTTAAGACAGGAGGTTTTTATTAAGTTTAACAATACAGTGTGATCTATTCCTTACAAATTCTTGTACAACTAAATTGTTTAAATCAGAGCAAAAACATTAAAAAAAGCTGCCATCACTTCTAAATACTAGATTTTAGACTGTTTTCCTGTCCCATGACAAACACACTCATTCACATGAGCAGGAACACACAGGAACATATCAGTTAACAACGTACAAATCCATCCTGGCTAAATGTCATCACATGATGGGTTGAAAACTGAGTGTGATGGATCAGGTTATATGTGTTTTAATGTGACAGTTCGAATCTAATAAATACTGACTCAAGTTTAAAAAGGATACTACCATTTACTGCAGATTACTGAATTATTTCAGGTCTGTAAGACGCATGAGTAACAGATTTAAGTATGTATGTTCCCATTTTTAAAAAGGGATTAACCATCTCCTTGGATTTGTAATAAATGTCATAACACATGTACAGTATTTCATTGGTAACAAATAGTCCTGCTATAGAATAACCTAAGGATTATGACACAAAATGTTATTTTTATTATTATTATTGTTATCATTATCAGTATTATTATTATTATCCTCACAGACAAATTGTCCTGGGTTAAGAGTGTAAGTTAAAAAAAAAGAAAAGAAAAGAAAAAAGATAGGCAAGAAAACACTTGGAAAAAGAAGTTACATAATGCAGGAATGCACTTGGTTTCAAGATAATCTATTTTGATGATAAACTGAAAGACAGCCTCAGTAATTCCTAATAATGCTTTGCAAACAAGTCGTGTTAATGGTATGAAGAAACATCAGCTGTTTCAGCGTCATTAGCACAGATAATGGCATGCCTCCTTGAATGCAGAAAACAGAAGAACAAGAACCAGTTAGTCTTTTCTCTAATATTTCATCTACAATCAAAAATCTATTCTTTTTACCACTGTGGGAAGAAAAAATATGAAATTATGTTTGTTTTTTTTCTCCCTATATTCCAAAATCAAAGGATGAAACTAAGAATAAAAAAAGAAATCTGGAACAAGCAAATATTTTACATAGTTAGACTCGAATGCTGTAATTCTCTCAACGGACTGAGAGCACTGCCAGCAGATTCACACTTTTGAGAGAAATGTCTGGATAGCAATCACATATTATAGTGTGATCGTTAAAGCCGAGCTACTTTTAAATAAAAACAAGACTTTTACTCATCTCCAGCGTTCAAACTTTGCTTAATTGGCTGTGAACGTTCACAAAGCACATGTTCATGGAGTATTCTCCCTCTCACCTTATTATAGTTGGGATGGACTCCAGCCCTCCGACTCTGAACGGGATGAGGCAGGTATAGAAAACAGACAGATGTCTGTTCATTAAGAACCATTGTGTGGTCAGAAGATTATTGTAGTTTGTGAAATGACACTGATTTTAGCTTAAAGCACCACAACATAGCCTCACACAGCTCTTGACATGGCGATAGTGTCTTAGGCCATTTTCAAAACCACACACTCTGTATTTCATACAGAAAGTGATGTAATTTGTAGCGTACAGCATTTTAAACCAGTTTCCGGTTTTGGGAATTTACAGTGGTTGTGTATACAGTATTTGAGGTAGACAGCTCAGTTGCATACTAGAATATGCAGAAAAAAGTAATACAACATAAAGTTTTAAAATGGGAGTGCAGGCAAATTAGAAGTGAGGTTGCATTGTTCTTTCTGCATTTCCCAGTTAGGGATCATGTAGGGCTCTCTGCATCTCTACTGCTTCAGGCTCAGTCACTTCTGCCTGCACCTCTGAGATGCTCACCTGGTCCTGGTTCTCAGTGTTTTGGCTCTGCTGTCTGTTTTTACCAGTCTTCTCCTTTTCCATCATGTGGTAATTGTAGACATTCATGATGAAGAGGAAGATCCCACCGGCGACGATCACGGTGCCACACATGAAGAAAAGGTACTTGTAGTCACCAAAGACGTCCACCAGTAACCCTAGGGCAGAAAGAAGAAATAAAACGATGCCAATCCAAACAAAAGTCACATTTAACTGCTTCACAACTTTGAAAGTGAAAAGCAACTCAGATTTGGATTACCACCTTCTATATGTGTGTGCAAGAGTGAGAAAGAGCACGGGCCAATTTGAGGAGAGCCACTTTGGAATTGACAGAGAGCCATTACACTCTTCCTGGCTCTCCTGCAGCTCTGAGAAGGCAATTTGGATGGCTGCTACCAAAACGAATCAGAAGAGAGGCCCATTTTCAGAGCCATAAATATCAAGCCCAAGTCTGCAGAAAAGTGACAAATGTAGTTTAGATCAGATTTAAGCCTCCAGGTCTTAAGCGGATGTTGCTCCAACCCCTCTCCTCCAGACAGATGGATGAACGAGTGCCACATTTTTCGGTCTCAACATGTTTTACTGTCCATCCCACTGTACTACAGTTCTTACACAGTTTTACATGTTTTTTTTTGTTGTTTTTTTTACCATTTTAGGCCAACAACTGTGTTATTTTTGTGCTCTTTAAAGCCACTCTTTTTTTTGCTATCATGTTTTTTCTTTTCTCATACATGTACAAGGAAAGAATAGTTTATTCATCAGAAACTAACATCTCTCTGATGAGCCACGTCTACTTTTGTAAAATCCCTAGAACACCAAAACCACTTAATGTCCAAACAAATCTCTCATTCTGATTTTTCAGCCCTCTTAGCAAGCATGTTTATTATAGACCACATTATAGCACCTTATCGAAACTTATTAAAGAGATGTTAAAGGGTCATTAAAAGGGTTTCTTTAATAGGTCTCTAAGTACACCACTTACCGTCTTTACAACGACTTAGATGATCATAATATTTGTGAGCGTGCTTTCACTAGGAGGGGTGACTTTATATTTGGATTTTTACTTCGACCGTCGGGCTGTATTATCTGATTGATAGTGTTCATCTGGTGCCTGTACTCAAATGACCATCACCCTCATTAAGACAGCCCTTGATTGGCTAAGCAGTAATTATGTCCATCTGGCACAGTCGCCCGTTTTTTAATGTATTCGCAGTTTAATGATGGCCCAGGTACAGGACTTTAATAACAAGAGTTTGAACTGAGCATCATTAAACACCCAAAGCAAAAGGCTAATTACACCAACTTACCCTACTTCCTCCTAATTGGCTTGACCTGAAGGTTTGGAGAAGCAGTAACAAGCATATATGGAAGATTTAATGATTGTGCCCTCTGGAGGAGAATACTAGATGTGCAGGGAGGCACTTATTTACCCCATTAAATGATCCCCTCAGAACAGGGTCAGTCATGACGAACTATGGGGGGGCTATAACTTTTCTCCCCATTAAAAGTCACACTGAAGGCAAAGGAAAAGTTTGTAAGTGGGATGGTCTCCACTGAATATTATGCTATGTAGCTCTGCATTATTGTTCATCCTGCGTCTAAATTAACACCTGAAACAGAAGATACTCTCGTTTTGCATTTTTATTCTCTGTCAGTCTTTAAAGCCTCATTGTTGAAAAGTTACATCTGTGTTGTGACTCAGCAAATTCACACTGAATGACAAAACGCATATCATCGTAACTGCTGTGGATTAGTTTCCGAAGGGTGGTGAAATGTGTGATTAATGTAATAATTCCTCCTATCTGGAAGGCACTATTGTCTTTGGCCACAGCAACATGTGAATTAACAGAAAGCAAATATGAAGAGTGGCATTTTTGATATTTTGTTCTCTGGAATTTGAATGGATTTTCTTTTTTTAATTCAACAACTAGCAAGAAGTGGTAAAGTGAAATTAAGAGGGAGAAAAAAATTCAATATGATCCTGAAAGCTTGTGCATCCAAATATGACACTGGTCTTAGCTTTGACTTCCTAAATTATGATCTAGTGCTGCCAGTTACCTTCAGATGTTACATAATTAGTTCAACTCAGTCTATTTTTGTGCAATCCAAAAATCACATGATCTGAGTTTATATAGACCTATTGTGAAAAACTCCAAAGGCTGCAAAACGACGAAGTCAAACACAACACAAAGCAAGCGACACAGTGAAGACAAAGGAAGTGTCCAAACAGGTCAAGGCACAAAAGACAGCCTCACTGCAGAGACTGGTCCACATACAGGAATAGGGTTAGAGATTTCTTAAATGTATAAATCTGGATTCTCATTTTGTGGAAATAATCATATAATACAGTCTGTTCTAGGCCACTGGCAGCTGCAGTAATGCTTCAGTTCCCTTTGGCTCTTAAAAGGAAGAAAACATGCTGAAGACTCCATGGCACACTTTCAACTGAGTGATGACAAGACAAATGCAGTTGGCCAAATGTGCAGCTGTAATCTGGCGTACCACAGACACACAACGGCCAAGAAAAGTCACCTGGATGTAGTAAGTTGTTAAAAGAAAATGAACTGTAATGGTAGAAACAAGCAGCAGGAGTCACCTATCGACTCCTCCCCAAAGTGTTTTTTCCTTATTCTCTTGCTCTTGGCTTCATTTTATAAACTTTAGTGGCATGAAACTATACACCTGGTTGTGTAATTAAGAGATATAAAATGACTTGGCTTTGCACACATGATGAATTAGTTTGTGATTGGTTCATTTATATTAATAGTTTAATTGTATGTTACCTGCAGCAGGTGGTCCCAGTAGCATAGGGAAGCACTCTATAATGGTGACCAGTCCGACAGCACTGGGGAAGCGTTGGTTTCCCATCAGATCCATAAGGCATTCAAATATCAAGGCGAACACCATCCCAAAACCTACACCAAAAAATATCGCATAGGCCACCAGGAGGGCATAGCTCTTCATCAGAGGGCACAGTAAATGACATATACCATTGAAAACCATGGCAAAGCTGAAGAAGTACTGGATTCTCGGTCTGATCCACTTGCTGTTTGCTATCAAGCCGGTGCCTGGACGAATAAACATGTCAACAAATCCCATGATAGAGAGCAGATAGGCTGCAGAGTACTCCTCTACACCCTGGCTGATCGCATAGGCTGACAGAAATACAATGGGTGCATAGGCGCCAAAGATGTACATCACATTTCCTATTAGGTAAATGACAAAACCTCTATCCTTAAAAAAGGATAAGTCCACAAACGTCTTAGCGCTCTTCAAACAGCTTCCTTTTGTTTCAGTACTGTTGATACTTGGCGGCTCTATTTTCTTCTGTGGTTCACAAGAGGATGGGTTACAAGGTGGTGTGACAGGTCTCATCAAGGCCCCTGCAACGCAACAATTGAGCATCATACCCCCGAGGACAAGCAGGCTTCCTCTCCAGCCGAACCGGCCCAGGAGATATTGATTGACAGGGGCCAAGAAACAGAGAAACACCGGACTCCCAGCCATGGCAAGTCCATTGGCTAATGGCCGCTTGGCTAGAAAATATTTACTGATGATGGTGAGAGATGCATTCAGGTTTAGGGAGAGTCCACAACCTGTATGTAGAAAGATAAGAAGACAAAAAAAAACTGTCACATGCTTAAAAACTCTAAGAAAGAAACCTCTACTGAAGTTAAACCTCAACGGGTGCTTGCTAAATTAAATTATGCCTGATTCTACAAGGTGCTCATTTAGGTTCCATCTCATTTCACTTTTGCCAGCTAAAATCTCATTACAGAATGCTGGAATTATTTCAGAAATAATTTCTCAATTCAAGTAGAAGTAAATTAGTGAGCCTAGGTAATACATTCACTCTCTTGCCTTTCTATCCAGAACATATTAATTTAATAGCACCTTAATTTGAGAAAGATGAAGAGCTACAGCGAAGCCATCGAAGAGCTATATTTTTCTCCTCCCAATGTCAATTTACTCCTCTTCTCTGGATCCACAAGGAAAGCCACCAATAAAAGTTCTCTAACTCTCTATTTAAAACAAGTACAAACGAGGACTGACCATATGAAATCTGAATACAGTGTATTTCATCTTTATCTGTTTTGTTTAATAAAGAGAATACAATATTCTAAATAAACATGATAAAGAAATTGAATAAACATGATAATTATTAGTTTATTATTTTAATCTGAAACAAGGATAAAAATGTGATCTATGAGTTGCTTTCATGTCTCCACTGCATTACCAACCTCAAGTTATTCCTATCCCTTAAATTTATCTAAGATATGTCATCATCTTTTTATTTATTTGTTTTTGGTTTTTGAATATTATCTCTTTGTCTTTATTTCTGGGTTGTGATCAAAGTTGTGTGGAGTTCACTTTCCTCATTACCAGTGCCCACAACCTTGATAACTCAGATTGTAGGTTTTGAGACAAATGGATTACTATGAATAACAGCCACAGGCAGTGATGTTCTGTGTATATTTAAATTTTCATCAGAATGTGTGATGCAAATATCTCAGGCTTACATAAACTGATTTCTGCACTAAAAAACAGAACTTAAAAGTCCAGATCCCAAACCAACGAGAAGGTCATCCCACACCTTCTCAGAAGCAAACTGGCTATTGCCTTTTGTTGTGACACAGAGGAGGGAGAGAAGATCTGAATAAAATGAGAAAATGGAGGAGGATAATTATCCAAAAATATTTTACTTGTCCGGGGTGCTTTTTCTGATAAATGGTTATCTTTTTGAATTTGCCTGCAAGTTAAAACTGGCCCATTCCTACATGTGACTGTGCCAGGACTCTGGGGAGCACATGCCCTTGGGCACCACACATGGCCCAACCACTCGCTGGGCCTATTAATCCTTCACAGGAGCACTTGGCAGGGTAATGAGCCTCTAAGGGATGAGGGGGGGGTCCCATTTGACAACCATGATTGGGCACCATGGGAAAGCACAGAGGGCCATGGAAGACTGCGCTCTCTGGGATCAGAGATAGCTCTGTCTTAATTACTGTCCTGGTGCTGGTCGTCTTGCTGGGGCAGATGCCCAAGGCCCAGTGCAAAGTGCAAGTCAGCTGAGTCAGCAGAGACCAAGAGTGTCCAACCAAGAGCTTCTGAGAAGATGTGAAAAGATGTAAACCTCCAGCCTCCTAATCCCAGCGTAATTTATTCACCATAAGCAATGGGAATAAGTAGAATGACAAGCAAGTCAAAAAAAAAAAGTCATGAACTTCAAATGCTGGGGGATTACTTGTAAACATGGTGGTGATTATATGGTGGAAGAAAAAAAACAAAAAACGAGATATCCAAACTGAACTGTACCTCCAATGACGCCGATGCAAAAGTAGAGATAAATGATGGAACTTCCAAAAGAGGCTGTTACCATGGAAACCCCACACATTAGTCCACCCGTCATGACTACTGGTCGGCTTCCAAACCGCTTGACCAGCACACTGCTAATGGGTCCTGCATAGAAACGAAAAAGAAAGATCAGATCATTCTTGTATTACATCTTTAGATTTTTTTTTTTAAGTTGTACATTATACAACAGAGTTTTACTGTGCAAAATCTAGATAAAGTAGTCAAATTTATAAATACCTGACACACTATTTTATTCAAAATAACACACAAGGTATCAAATGTTAAATAAAGGGATATATTTTTTTAAAAAATTGAGAGAAAACTCATTCATGCACAACAAGAGTGTGGAAGTCCTACACAGAAAAGCCACAGCTGTGATTTGTTCTGAGCTGTCACTAATGCTAAACACACCATTCTGCTGTGTTGATCACCGGGCAACTTGTACAATTTCAGAAAAAAAAAAATTATAAGAAAATATAAAAAGCTGTGACATGCTCCTGTGACTCTGAATAGGATTTCAGCAGGTATGGAAAACAAATGAACATATGAAAACATTGTGGTTTAACATTTCATAACTTATGAGGTTAATTCACAGCAAGTCAAGAACCTGACAGGGCATAAAAAGAGCATTCTTTCAGAAGTAAATATGGTGAGTGGTTTTTTAATCTGTGAAAGCCCGTGCGGACAAATCGTTGAACAATTCTCAAATTTAGAACAGAGCAAAGAGTTTGAACAAGAAGAAGATGAAATAATTTGAGTTTTTCATCAATTACAGTACAATCTCAATATTAAAAGATTTTAGGAATCCAAATAAATCACTGTATGACACAACCTAAAAACCAATATTGAATTGCTATAGTTTTAAAGCAGACAAATCTGTAGATGAATCAATACGTGGCCTCAGCGAAAACCACAGTCAATGAACAGTTTCTTACATCTTCAGGTCATAAATCATCAATAAAAAGGTAATAAAATGTATAGATTTATAAAAATTAATATGCTATTCTAGCACTATTTCCAATTGAATATGAAGATGATTGAAATGATCTTTTTCCTGACATTTTACACAGCATATCAACATTTTTATGAATCGCAGTGAGACCTCTAACAATCTACTGCCTTTGCAGGCCTGGGAAATGTTCTAGAGGGGTGACATGTGAGAATGTAAATGTCCACGACATTTGCTTCAGACTTTTTGCCGAGATCATCAAGCGAGATAGCAGGTACGCAAACCAGAAGACCAGCAGTCACGACCACAGTGTGTGAATACAGCAGCAAATCCCCAGGGGCATTTACAGCAAATACATTCACACAAATGTCATATGGATATCAAATCAAAAATGGCCATGAAGGAACCTCATCTACCACTCTTGATGTTCTGTAAAGAAAACGCTGATTTCAAAAGCCTACATTTACATCATGCTTCTGTGTCCTCTGTACTCGACACAGATGCCCCCTCCTCACATTTCCAGCTGTGAGATGTGAGAGCGCATATCCAATAAAGAATCTTCAGCTGAGAACTGCATGTGTGCACAGCAACTGCTGGGAAAGTTTGAACCAAACTGTCTCCACAATCTCCGGAAGCTGCCCAGTGTCCATGCATAAAGATAGCTTAAGGAAGCTGATAGACCAAACCCAAAGGTAAAAGAGCATCACAGCAGAATATGGAAAACCTCTGCCCATCTACTGAGAAGCAACCAGGCAAGCTGTTACACTTTCTATCAGCGACTCAGCATTCTTTAATCCTGTATTTTATAAACCTTTCCTTCAATTATAAATTTGCCAAAAAAATATTTTGAACTCAGCCTCACGAAAAGGGGCTCTCTGAAGACATGCGATCGAGTTGTCGTCAAGTTGTCAAGTAGTAAATTTGCGTAAAGCTGGAAAAGTAAAATGTTTAACCATTTATGGTAGTCCATATTTAGTCAAATTGTTTAAAATGGAGCCAGACTACTACTGCGTCTACTCTTAACAGAAGTGGACAATGAGCCAAGATGACTCCAAAAGCATGATGTAAAGGGGAATTTGTAGTACACCTGGGAAATGCTCTTATGAACTGATGAAACTAAAGTTGTTTTGTATGGGAAGAATGACGTAAAGCTGACCAGCATTAAGCATCATCCTATGTGGAGACATGTGGTGGGTGGAGGAAGTGTCATGGTTCAGGCTAGAGTCTGGACCTCAACGCTGTTCACACACAGACATCCCACTAATGTGTCTAAACTGAAACACTTCTGCAAAGACAAAAATGCTTCCTAAATGTGATAAAGGTCTGATCCCAAGATATCAAACGTTTGCTTTAAGTCACCGCGGCCAAAGGAGCTTTAACCAGCTATCAACTACTAGTTATTTACCTTTTTCCTTCCAGGGATGTGAATCCTTAGTGGATGAGTTCAATAGAGACATATGAAATTATAACTGTTTGCGTGTTATCAGCTTAAACACTCTGCTCCCGTTATTGTGACTTAAGTGAAGATTAAATCACATTTTAAGGCAAATTAATGCAGAAAACCAGTAAATTCCAAGCGGTTCCTTCTTAAAGCACTGAAATTGATCTCCCTGATCAATGCGCTGAAAGACAAGGATGAACTGGAGGTCCCAAATTCCACAAATTCCCCTCCACTCCTCTCTGAGTAAACGTTGCCAAGTTTTAAGTCCAATTTGCAGATGTTCCCTGAGCTGCCAGAAATGTAAGACTGAAGTTTCTTTTTGTTATCGTTCCACTTAATTTTGTATTTACAGATTCTGTTTTGCAGTATGTCTTGCAGTGCATAAAAAGTAAAGAAACTACAAAAGATTATTCTGACGCACTGAAAAATACCTTGTAGAGCAAGAATAGATAGACTAGATCACATTAATTAAGACACTAATGTCACAACAGAGTTTAGTTAGTATGTTTAGTCTCCCAACCATGATTTTTGCATTTGTGGCTCTCTAGACTTCAAACCAAAAGAGAAAAGTAGTTCTGGGAGGAATTAAATTTATTCTGGGATGGATAGAAGAGAACAGTCCCACAGTTTTTAGTTCGGCCCTGTCATTCACAGCATTTGTTGGCTCTAGGATTTTTGTCTGAGTTCTTAGATTTCTGATTTTACTTATTGCTGAGTACAAATCAAGTCATTATAAAAGGCGTACTTTACTATTGACCTCAATGCTGAAATTGTTATCAAAATATCACCTTTAATTTTATATTAGTCTGCATGAGAGGATGTTAAAGGCTGACTAAATGTACTGGAAACCATTCAGAGGCTGTTACTGAGTGTGTTATGAGGAGAAAATCCACACAAGCATGAACATGCATGTTTGAAGGCATGTTTTACGCCTGTAGTTGTGAGTGTAATTCCTGTCAATCAGCTAATAAATTAATCACCACTTTTTTTTTTTCTTTCAGATCTACATACTCTGACCCCAGGTCACGCGCGGCAAATGAATGACATATGTCTGAGCATGTGCAGAGACGCAAGAATGCGTATGCAGCGCATGTGCACTGACTGAACGGAAATCTCTTTTTGACGTTGAAGCTGAACTGCAAAGAATTAACCTCAACAACTGTGTCCACTATGTAAACAAAAATATCTATCTTACTGTTTATACAGTTAACCAGGTTCCAGCAAGGGTGAAACATAGATCACCTTTCTCGCAGCAGCCGTGTCACAATAGGGCATCTCTGGTTCTACTAGCATTTCCATTTCCATTATAAGTTTATCATTTGGACTTTTTGAGTCAGAGGTTTTCTGAAAAGGCTGTCATGTCCTCCCACAGGGACTCGGTGTCAGACCCCAGTGTGCTGAACCTTTTTCTGATATATTTCTGCTGTCTCTCTCCTCCACGAGGTGACATTGCTGAAGCCTTCCCAAGGACAATAAGATAAAGTCCTGTGCCTGAACCACAGTGGAGAGGTATATTTCACCAGTTAGTCCTCCCTGACTGGAGTGCAAGTGAACTCTATACCACTTTGGACTGTAACCTTGAAAGAAGCTCCTGATGAGTTCATGAAAAAGACTTTCGTATAGTTATATTTTATGTCATCTATGTCACGCTTACCTAAAATGACCCAAAATGCAATGGGACATACTGTGGAAACATTATTTCAATCTTTTCAGATTGTGTTGTGAACCAAGTAGTGTGGTATCATGTGTCACACTATGCTCCCACACAACAGAAAAAATAAAAATCAACTAAATCACTAAAGCGTTTTTGTTTGATTTTTTTATGTTTACAGAAAAGGACATTATCTTGGACTTTATCGTGTTAGGAGAGCCAATTATGAAGTTGATAAAGACGCTACACCTCTCAGGTCATCATTGTGCTTTCTATGTGTAAATAATATTTTAACTCTGCCTGGTAACTAATTATGCTTGTCTTTAGTAACTATTAATGTTGCA
This sequence comes from Arrhamphus sclerolepis, assembly GCA_037176975.1. Lineage (NCBI taxonomy): Eukaryota > Metazoa > Chordata > Actinopteri > Beloniformes > Hemiramphidae > Arrhamphus > Arrhamphus sclerolepis. The sequence goes on from JBAMYA010000020.1 coordinate 9,119,164, forward strand.
TGTTTACTGTCTTCACATATTTTTCAAACAAATACCTGAAATAACATTAGGACACACTTTTAACCCAGTCATTACTGATAATGACCTCAAATCCATGGTTCAAAATGTCTTTAAAGTAAGTTTTTGACAGGAAAGGGGGTATTTCTTGTTAAGATTACTTAATTTTGCATAGAATAGCCTGTTAGACACACTGCATGCTCTCAAACAGACTTTGCTCACAAACAGACTTTGCTCCATTGGATTGTTTGATTTCAACTTATTATCAAGATGAGATGACGTAATAACCTGTTGACTGCAAATTATATGTGTGTGTATATATATATCTCTATATATATATATATATATATATATATATATATGTGTGTTTGCGTTTGGGGGGTTG